>NW_026844039.1:3003588-3390382 GCF_029531705.1 Pantherophis guttatus | reverse complement strand
AGATAGATAGATAGATAGATAGATAGATAGATAGATAGATAGATAGATAGATAGATAGATAGATAGATAGATAGGATAGATAGGTACCGTGTTTCCCCAAAAATAAGACCCTGTCTTCTATTTTTTTGAACCCTGAAATAAGCGCTTGGCCTTATTGCCATGCACTCAAAAGCCCGATTGGGCTTATTATCAGGGGATGTCTTATTTGGGGGAGAAACAGGATAGATAGATAGATAAAAGCGGAGGAGAATTTACTGCTTTTTCAGCACCCAACCAGGGTGGATCCTACATGCTAAATGTTAAATTTATTTAATCACTTTTTTCTTCTTTTTTTATGTTTGTACTATTTTCTTCTTCTTCTTTTTTTGCTGTTGTTAGGATTGAATTTACGGTTTGGTTTGGTTTGTTCCTCTCTTTTGTATTTGATTTTTTACGATAAAACAATAAATAATATCTTTTTTTAAAAAAAAAGAGAGAGAGAGAGAGACTGGATAACCGTTTGTCTGAAATGGTATATAGGGTTTCCTGGCTAAGCAGGGGGTTGGACTAGAAGACCTCCAAGGTCCCTGAATAACAAAGAGTTATTCAGTTCTGTCAGTTATTCTTCTACTCACCGGATGAAAGGGGTCGTCTCTGTATTCCTTCTTCATACAAGAGTTGACCTGAGAATTCTCGGCATCGGTCTCGCTGGTACAGGATGAACGACATTCGGCACAGTGCAAAAAATCCTCCCACAGGACGTCTTCCGTCTCCGATTCTGGCCTGGTGCTTTCGGAATCTTGCCTGGAACTTGAGCACCTCGAGCTGCAGCTGGTGCCCGATTTGGGGACGTCCTGAAGAATACAGGAAGAGCCATAGGAGGTTATTCAGCGGTGGGTTTTAACATTTTGTTACTACCAGTTCGCCACGCGCCCGCGCCTGTCTTCCACACATGCAGTTTGCTTGCGGGCGCAAACAGTCTCAAAAACGTGCCTAAATAGGACGGAATAGAGCTGGGGCGGGGGAGCGGGGGGGGCACCTGCGATTTCCGCTACCTGTTTGCCCAAACTGGCAGAATACCACCTCTGAAGTTACTGCACGAACAACCGGACCTATTCATGCACTGTTCGTGCTAAGTACTTCATTACGTTCAGCCTATAATACAGGAATCGTCTCGATTTGGCGGCCCACACCTGGGAACAATTTTTTTTTTTTTTCATTTGATTTATATGCCGCCCTTCTCCGGAGACTCAGGGCGGCTTACAATGCACTAAGCAATAGCCTTCATCCTTTTGTATATTTATACAAAGTCAGCTTATTGCCCCCACAAACTGGGTCCTCGTTTAACCTACCTTAGAAAGGATGGAAGGCTGAGTCAACCTTGAGCCTTGGAGAGATTCGAACCAGCAGTAAATTGCAGGCAGCTGTGTTAATAACAGGGTGCTTTAAACCACTGTAGTACCAAGGCTCTTAAATAAAGTTCCAAGGAACTTAGGGAAAGTCAGCCCCTAACCCTTTTGCAGTTGAGCAGTGATTCCAGGCTAGTTCTACACTTGATCCCTCCTCCCTTCTAGGCTGGGCAAATAGCAATAGCACTTAAGACTTATATACCACTTCATAGTGCTTTTAACAGCCCTCTCTGAAGAGTTTACAGGGTCAGCATATTGTTGTCCTCAACAATCTGGGTCCTCATTTTACCCACCTCGGAAGGATGGAAAGCTGAGTCAAGATCGAACTCCTGGCAGTCAGCGGAGTTAACCTGCAATACTGCATTCTAACCACTGCGCTACCAGGGTATTTATTTATTATTTATTTATTGGTTCGATTTATATGCCGCCCTTCTCCGGAGACTCAGGGCGGCTTACAATGCGTTAAGCAATAGCCTTCATACTTTTGTATATACCTGCTTAGTAGGGCTTTCGCCTCCCCCCCACCAAAGCGGTGTTCTTTTTTATACAAAGTCAGCTTATTGCCCCCACAATCCGGGTCCTCATTTTACCTACCTCGGAAGGATGGAAGGCTGAGTCAACCTTGAGCCTGGTGAGATTTGAACCTGCAGCTGGTGCTACTTAACAGCATTTTAGTCTGCTGTGCCACCAAAGCTCTTACTAAGGGTAGATGGTTAGGTAGGTAGGTAGGTAGGTAGGTAGGTAGGTAGGTAGGTAGGTAGGAAGTTAGATACCATGGATGGATGGATGGATACAGATAGATAGGTAGGTAGGTAGGTAAATAGATAGAAAGATAGATAGATAGATAGATAGATAGATAGATAGATAGATAGATAGAAGTCAGGATCGAACTCCTGGCAACGGGCAGACTTAGCTTGCAATGCTGCATTCCAACCACTGCGCCACTACGGCTCTTACACGCCCCAAAAGTACCCATGAATTTGATGTCACTAAAAGTTTTACTCATGAAAAGTGTTGTTACCTCTATGGGGTAATGTTTCTTATAATGGTGAGATTTCTTGTTTCGAAACGCACAATCGCTGGAAGCGCGTTCGGCATTCCGTCGTAAAGGGTAGCCGGTTTCCGGCCCCTCCTCACTAGAAACTTCATCCGATATATTTGTCATTGTTCGGTGACTGTCCTAAACCGAAGAAGAAGTTACGATCAATAAAAGGCACATTTTTTTAATCTCAAACAATTCATACACTTTTAATATACAATTCTAGAGAGAATTGGGCTGCTTTCATTTCACCCCTAGTCATTCCCATTGCATCAGCTTCTGATTGCCTCCCCTTACAACCTCTCATCAGCTTACAGCAGGGGTGAAATGCTCCCGGTTCAGACCGGATCGCCTGATCCGGTAAGCGATGGCGGTGGGTGGTTCGGAGAACCAGTAGCAAAAATCCCTGAGCCCCGCCCCCATGCCCAGCTAAGCCACGCGATCATCAGAGGCTGTTATTTTTTACTTTTAAAAGCATTTTTTTCTACAACCTCTTCAGCTGAAAAAATGCTTTTAAAAGTTAAAAAAACAGCCTCTGATGATCGCGCGGCTCAGCTGGGATCATCAGAGGCTTTTAAAAGCATTTTTTCTACAACCTCTTCGGCCGAAGAGGCTGTAGAAAAAAAAATGCCTTTAAAAGCCTCTGATGATCCCAGCTGAGTTGCCTGATCGTCAGAGGCTTCTAAAAGCATTTTTTTCGGCAACGTCTTGCTTTTAAAAGTAAAAAAAAAAAAGTTGGCCATGCCCACCCAGTCACATTCCCCCCCCCAAGCCACGCCCACAGAACCAGTAGTAACAAATTTTAGATTTCACTCCTGGCTTACATACCCGGACACTCCTGGCATGGGCGGAGCCTCCCACCGCTTTTACTACCGGTTCTAAAAAAACCGGACAGAACCGGGAGCAACCTACCACTGGTGTAGACACATTTTTAAGTATATGTACACACTTATGTTCTTGCATTCACAGAACATACAGACCATCCGTTTTAACACCTTGTGCACATACCTGTCCATTCTTAATCGTAGCAAATATTGCATCAGCTTCCAGTTGCCTCCGCTTACAACCTCTCTTCAGCTTACAGCTATTAAATCTACATACCCTAACGCCTACTTTTCATTAAACTAGACATACCCAATTCCAACAACTGTTCTTCATATGTTTTAGCCTCCAGTCCCCTAAATAAAGGACTCACTTTATGATTCGAAGTGTTGCATGTACTTCGGGCAGTTCCGATATTCCAGCCGGGTTCTTCTGACCGGATGACCTCAGAAAGGGGTTCGTGGGATTGTAAAGCATCTTCGTTGTTTCTCCCTGTCCTTTTCCCATCAAGGGAAACATACCCGTTGTCCGTTTCGGTGGATTTGTCTATGGAGTTCTTTGCTTTTTTGGCTCTAGAGGCAAACCAAAATACATGAAGTAGTTATTGTTTGGGTAAAGACTTTTTCCTGATCCCATTTCCCAAACTGCTTTCATGCAAAGAGAAGGAAAAAAAGGCAGAAATAGAATTCTTAGGATATAAGCTGATCATATATTTATTATTAATAACAATTTATTTATATTAAATAATATATCATAATATATGTTGATTTATACTATTTATACTATTAAACTATTAGAAATTAATTATTGATGTAGGATATATAAACCTAGTTGCCATTAATGTAATTGGAGGCAATAATTTACTTCATGCCTAAATTTGCCTACGTACACACAGGAAATCTTTAATCTCACTAAATCACCACTGAGCTAAGACCTATATACCATATTTTTTGGAGTATAAGATGCACCGTAATATAAGATGCACCTTAGTTTTTGGGGAGGAAAATAAGAAGGCAGGTGTATCGGCCTTGTAAGCCTAGGTCACAACAATAAGTAACTTAAGAAGGAAAAGCAAAACGAAGGCGAATCCTATTTTATTTATTTATTTGTATCCTCTCTTTATTATTTTTACGAACAACTCAAGGTGGCAAACATATCCAACATATCCTCCTCCTATTTTCCCAACAACAATCCTGTGAGGTAGGTTGGGCTGAGAGGGAGTGACTAGCTCAAAGTCACCCAGCTGGCTTTCATGAGTAAGGCGGGACTAGAACTCACCGTCTCCTGGCGATGGGCCCAAAGTCACCCAGCTGGCTTTCATGAGTAAGGCGGAACTAGAATTCACCTTCTCCTGGTGATGGGCCGAAAGTCACCCAGGGGGCTTTCATGAGTAAGGCGGGACTAGAATTCACCGTCTCCTGGCGATGGGCCCAAAGTCACCCAGCAGACTTTCATGAGTAAGGCGGGACTAGAATTCACCGTCTCCTGGTGATGGGCCCAAAGTCACCCAGCTGGCTTTCATAAGTAAGGCGGGACTAGAATTCACCGTCTCCTGGTGATGGGGGCAAAATTACACAGCAGGCTTTAAAGACTAAGGCGGGACTTGAACTCACAGCCTCCTGCTTCCTAGCCTGATGCCTTAACCACTAGATCAAACTGTCTTTATTCCTTGCAGGAATTAACGGAGACCGAAAAAGTAGAAGGGCCTGACCCTAATTTAGCAGCAAACGCACCAGCGTCAAAATAAGAAACTCAGCTGAAAACTAATTAGCGGATTTAGAACGGAATCTAATTTTTTTTTCATGGACTTCGAGAATCTGTGGCCTCCATTTTCTCCTACCGGTTTTCAGTGACATGTGGAAATCAAAGTCACGGGGGCCCAAACGAACTTCGATAGGATGATGTTAGAGAAAAGGAACAGCCCATCATTTAAGGCAAACCAAGGCTTGACTAAAAGATACCCACCCTGATAAAAAGAAAGTAGCGTGCCAGAGTTCCTTGAAGACAGCGCCAAGGCTAGAAGAGGTGCTGGTGCCATAACTCTGGACGGTTCCTTCCTGGGTGTTATCGGTCGTGCTAGAGCCATCCCCTTCGCGATGTACTTCCAAGTGGGCCGCTTTCCTTAATTTCCTTGAAATTGAAAACAGAGGCATTTTGTAAAGGTAATGTGGTGGCCCGCCAGTGGATCTGGCAGCAGATTCGGACAGTGAGGAGTTTGGGGAGGAACATGGGCCAGGCCTGGAGTCGGGAGAAGGCTCGGACGAGGGCTCTGCGTTGGAGGCAGAGAGGGGGCCAGGGCCGTCGGACAGTTATCAGCTGCCTTCGGAGTCAGACATCAGGGAGGCAGACGAACAGCTGGAGCCTGTTCCCAATGAGCGCACGCGCAGAGTTGCCAGACGAAAAGAACAGCTAAAGAACAAGGGTCGACTAGGGAGTAAGGCCACAGGTGGACGATGAAGGGCCCCTCCCAGAGGGAATAAAAGAGGAGCGAAAGGAGAGTGGAGTTTGCAGGAGACAATTAGTTCATTCCTGCATTCTTGCCAAGTATTGCGAGCGTCTGAAAGATCTCGGCCTGGCCACTCTCCAAGCCTGATAAAGTTCGGTAATTGTGAACTATCTTGAAAGAATGTGGGAGAGGAAAGATTTTGCTGGAGAGGAATTTACTGTAAATTAAATAAAAGGGGGTTTATTGGGACAAGGACTCGGCTTCGTGCTTCTGGGGAAGCCTAGGTCAGAACAGGTAATTCGCTAGCAGCACAAGATGGACAGTTTACTCATTGGTATGTTTACAGCCAAACAATGGCTTGGTTAAACAAGAAAAATCCCATTTTTATGACCGCCTTTTTGTCCGGCACGAACGATCAGTACCATGTGTTAAATTCCCGTTAAGCTGATTTATTGTTCAGGCCTTTATAAAAGAAACTAACAGTCAGCACTAAAGTTAACGGAGTTAACAGAATTCAAAAGGGGTTGGACTTAAGACCGTTTGTGGCAATGTAGAGATTCCAGGCTGATTCCTTTCTTGACTCCTTCCCCAGGCTCTGCCTCTCCTTTTTCCTACACTTTTCAAATGATAAGAATATCTTCCCTTTTAATAGAAATAAAATAGTAAAATAAAATAATAGAAATAAAAAGTTCAGGAGGGCAGACCAAAGTAAATTCATAAAGGCTTTTTAAACCTCTGGCAGATTATTTTAATTCCGATGGAAATCATATTTAAGATGAGGGCATCTTATTTCCATTATTGGAAATTACATACATGGGGCTCCCCTTGAGGAACACCCGGAGGCTCCAACTGGTGCAGAGTGCGGCCGCGCGGGTGGTTATGGGAGCGACATTGCGTTCCCGTGTAACACCTCTCCTGCGCGAGCTGCACTGGCTCCGGGTGGTCTTCCGGGTTCGCTTCAAGGTTTTGGTTACCACCTTTAGAGCGCTCCATGGCTTAGGACCTAGATATTTATGGGACCGCCTGCTGCCACCAGCAGCCTCTCACTGGCCCGTACGCTCTCATAGAGAGGGGCTCCTCCGGGTGCCGTCGGCCAAACAGTGTCGACTGGCGGCCCCCAGGGGGAGAGCCTTCTCTGTGGGGGCACCTGCTATCTGGAATGAGCTCCCCCCGGAGATACGGAGGATCCCGGATCTATACACCTTCCACTGTGCCCTCAAGACTTTTCTATTTCAACAGGCCGGCCTGGCCTAACTTTTCCCTTTTTAACTTTTAAATTGTAAATTTTAATTATGTCTTAAATATTGGGGGTGTTTTAATTTGTCCCGGGCCAAATTATCTAATGTGGTTTTATACTGTTTCTTAAATTTTGTATTTTATGTGTTTTATTTTTTGGCTGTTCACCGCCCTGAGTCCTTCGCGAGTAGGGCCGTATATAAATTTTATAAAATAAAAGAATAAAAAAAATAAAATGTAGTTACTGACTAAAATGTACAATTTTTTAGCATCTAATAAAATGTCCATGGAGAAAAACAAGTTCAGAACACATTTGAAATAACAACAGGTTAGTGTGGCCCCAGGACACACACGCCCCCCATTTTTCCCCAAAGATTCACAATTTTCCGTGAAATAAATTGAAACTGACACAGGAAAATGTATCCGCCATTTTTTTTTTGCTTCCGGCCTAATATGGCTTCAGCCTTGGAAGCCATATTAGGCGGGAAGCTTCAATGCTGCCACTGTAGGGCAGCCGCCTTGCTTTGAATATATGATTTAACATATTGTAAATAATGTAACAATCATGTCAGGCGCGAAGAATCAGGATCAAATGTTAAGGTCCAATTAAGATATATTGCCACACCTATACACAAGAATCTAGCGCTAAATTTGCACTAAATTTGTGCTAGAGAAGAGACAATGAAATCCAAGGCATTGGATTTAGATTGCTTGTGGGAACGTAATGATTCCAGGCTGATTCCTCGCTTGACCCCACACCCCAGGCTCTGCCTCTTCCTCTCCTACAATCATTGATATCCCACTAATACAGGTAGTCCTCAATTTACGATCACAACTGAGCCCAAAAAGTCTGTTGCTGTGTGAGACCTTTGTCACAGTTCTTCCCCATTTTACGACCTTTCTTGCCGCCATTAAGTGAACCGCGACAGTTGTTAAATAACACACTGTTCAGTGAATCCAGCTTCCCCATTGACTTTACTCGTCAGAATGTCGCAAAAGGGGATTGAGTGACCCCGGGACGCAGCAACCGTCATAAATACGAGTCGGTTGCCAAGAGTCCGAATTTTGACAACTGTGGAGATGCTGCAACTGTTGTTAAGTGTGAAAAGTGGCCATAAGTCAATTTTTTCAGTGCCGTTGTTGTAACTTTGGAACTATTGTAAGTCGAGAACTAACTGTACCTTCGATAACCTTTTAGGGTTTAGGATTCGTATTCAAACTAAAGCAAAGACCTGCCCAAACCCAGCCCAGTCCCACCACAAAGGTACCTCCTCCTTCTCCCGCCGGTGTTTGTGGAGGATTTGGGGGTCCGTGTGGAGACAATCTGGCAGTGCACCGTTCCAAGGAGCAGCATGAGCCATGCCGGGCCGATGACTTCCGTCAGAGGTATGTTATGAGGGCTTTGTATCGTGAAGAAGAGTATGATGGCAGCCACTGTAGGAAGAAGAGAGGATATGAATGGAGAAGCCATTCATCATTCAACCAGATAAAAGGGAGATCATTACAGGTGGTCCTCGATTTACAACCTCATCAACAATTGTGATGTCTGGGCTATTATTATTATTACCCTGTCAAACTTCTTTTTTATACTGTAAACCAGGGGTGTCAAACTCGATTTCATTTGAGGGCTGCATCAGGATTGTGTTTGACCTTGGGGGAGGGAAGGGGGTGTGGCCAGCTCACCGTCACTCGTGTCTTGGGCGCCTGTGGCGGCCCGAGCGCTCTGCCAGCGGAAACGGGCTCCCAAGCGCCATTTTCGGCTGCGATGGCAAAAGGGGATTGCATGGCCTCCGGAACACCGCAACCGTCACAAATGCGAGTCGGATGTCAAAGCATTCGAATGTAAATCATGTGACCATGGGAATGCCACAACGGTCATAAGTACGAAAAACGTGTGTCCTAAGTCACTTTTTTTCAGTGACTAAGTGAACTGTTTTAAATCGAGGACTATCAGTATTTTAATGTTACGGACAATTGTTTCTTCAAAGACTAGAAATGCCAAATAGTGCTGTTATTTTTTTAAATCCAGGTATCGAGGTGTCATTTTTTTTTAAACACGGGACGGGGTGGCTCAGTGGCTAAAATACTGAGCTTGTTGATCGAAAGGTCGGCAGTTCAGCGGTTCGAATCCCCAGTGCTGCATAATGGGGTGAGCTCCCATTACTTGTCCCAGCTTCTGCCAACCTAGCAGTTTGAAAGCACGTTAAAAATGCAAGTAGAAAAATAGGGACCACCTTTGGTGGGAAGGTAACAGCGTTCCGTGCACCTTTGGCATTGAGTCATGCCGGCCACATGACCACGGAGTCATCTTTGGACAGCGCTGGCTCTCTGGCTTTGAAACGGAGATGAGCACCAGCCCCTAGAGTCGGGAACGACTAGCACATATATGCAAGGGGAACTTTTACCTTAATCTCTTAGGCAAAAGTTCTCATCCAGACGTACCTTGAAGAAGATAAAGGAAAAGCAGCCACGAAAATATAACTTTTGATGTCACTTGTAGCCACCAGTTGAAGAAGAAAGGAAAGAAAACAACTCTAACAATTCCCTTTCGCGTCAGGGAGGTCCAAGGACTTTCCGGTTTTGCTTTTGCAAAGGCTGACCCTAAAGAAAAGCAAAATCAATGAACCGGTTACACAGAAACATATATATATATATATATCCCTTTTCAATATAATTGAAAAGCGATAAGATGCAGAGAAGCATTAAGTGGTTTTAATCTGGACAACAGGGCTATGCTGGGCTGATATTTAGGTAGCAGCTCGAGATTACTGAAAATCTACAGTAGGCAGGCAGAACTGGATGGCAGAGTTAAGTGAGTCATCAGCCTAGAATCATTATGTTGCCACAAGCGTCTAAGTCCAACTCCCTTGAATTCCGCTGACTCTTATCTAGTGCCAATTTAGCGTTGACCGTTAGTTCACTAGATTCTCGTGGATGGGCTTGAGCGGTAACTCTTTTGGAACTGCAACTTAACCTATGATCCTGATCCTTTGCACCTGACCAAAATCCCTCCCCAATAGGGAGTTTCACCCCATGAAGAAAACCTGCCCGCTAAAATAAGAGAACATTACAAATGTTAAAACGAAGCTAGTATCTATGGAATAAAATTATATCTCCGGTTGAGGAGATCAAGTCTTACCTCTTACTAGATCCACGTCAATGAGATCAGGCTTTACATGCCCAGTTTTCTTTGGCTTGTTTCTCAAACCCTGCAAGAGGCAAAAAAAAATACAATATTCACTACACTGAAAGCTGAACATGGGTCACCACTGGGCAATCTGAAATCTATCTGATGAGAGGCCACAGTGTAAAATGATTCGGATCTGTGTAGAGCCACAAGTTAGGAAACTTAACATCCTGATTAGATTTTTTTAAAAAAATTTATTATTTTGACAAATAATTCAAGGCAATGAAGATAACAGTTAAAAGAAAATATAATTGTCAACTCGCAAAGCATCCCTGGCCTGCTTTCAAGTTGCCATAGGCCAGGGGGCAATGGGAAACCGGTGAAATGGCATGGCAGCCAAAGACAGATGCACATTCCATGCTTATCTCTCTCAAGGCTGTATCCCAGGGTTACCTACAGCAGCCGAAGGGGAGTAACCTCTACAACCCGCAAAATTGCTCCGTTGGCGAATTTGATTGATGACACACCCTGGGGGGAGGGGGGGAACAGGGTCATAATTAGGAGCGTAAATTAGGTAGGGTCAGAGCTGGCTTCACTTGGGAACATGCCAACATGAAGCTCCTAATAAATAACTGGATTTCTTTTGAAGCTTGGCTCGAGACTCATGATTTAATTAGGGCATCCATCGGAACCCTGACAATAATCATATTAGAATGTTAGGATATCTGACTAATTTAATGTCTTTTAGTTCAGGTACCGCAGTAATCAAATAAGCTAATATAGGAAACTTAACTTCCCACCATCAGATTTCCATGTGCCCAAATTCTTCAAAATATTGAGGGAGATCCTCAATCTCCCTTAATATTACGGTGAGTCCCCCATTCTCACACCAATGAGATTTGCAGACTTGGGAAGAAACCATTTCCATGGACTTTTTTCAGAGGGCTGTTTTCCCGATGTCCTCCTCCCTCTGAAATATGATTCCAATTAGCTTATTATCAAACACATGTATTTGGCTGTCCAACTTACACATAGTGATTTAGAGCATCTTAGGACATTAAAAATCTACAAACTAAATGCGTCCCTCCAGGAATTACAAACTCAAACAAATCAGCTACTTGATTCCATAACAATCTGTAGGCAGAATTTGGGGGTAGAGTCAAAAGAGGAACCAGCCTAGTATCCCTACATAGTCACAAGTGAATAAAGTCTAACCTCCCTTGATTTCCATTGATCCATTACCTTACTCCAAGCTAACCTTTAGCTGAGAAGATTCTTCTGCATAGGCATGAGAGCAAAAAATCAGTTTAATTGGATCTTCACGTGTGGACATGATCTTTCCCCGCTTAACATTTTAATCTTGGTTTTATTTTGTTTTGTAGTCAGTTCTATCTCCTCAATTTCTCAGGTTTCTTCATGATGCAATAAAACATCATACCGTAGAAAAATCCAATAGCTTCACTTGCTGTAAGTTGCTTTTTCTAAAATTCATCATTGCAACATCTCAAAAAGATTCATTTCAATGAAGAAATTGTCCATCTTAACACCGGCTTATATTTTGCATATTTTCTATCAAGGTTATTATTTTATCATCAAGCATTCCCATTTTTCACACTACGAATTACTCCGCACTGGAGTTCTTGTATTTCAGAGAACTTTTAACCTAAGCAATGAATTCACAAAAATCGTGACAGTCCACCTTTGGAAATAACATTTTTTTTTCACCATCTATCTAGAATAATTGACTTCCTGTTCTCTCCTGCTACCTCCTGCCAGCATATCAATTATTTGGCGCATCTTAATATCAATATCGATCTTCGTATGTCTTACCTCAAACAAAGCAGGTTATTTTTAAATGTCTTGTTGCATTACTTACTAAACCTCAAGTCTTCACCTATTGCCCTCAGTTCTAGCTAATAAAAAATTCTCTTATTGCATGGCAAATGGAAAACTTCATTATTGTATTCCCTCCTCTTAGCTCTCACAAATGTGTTCCATTAATGTATTCTCATTATGTTGGTCATTATGGACGCAAGGATCTGGTTACTAAAATAATACACGCTTTCAATTAGGTTTAAAAGGATATCATTGGAAAAGTCACACATTCTTTTGGCTTTCTCTTTTCTGTAACCTCTTTTCAGTTCGGGACTATCTTACTAACTATTAAAAGCAGATTGAAATAATTTACTATCATCATTGTTTAACAACCCTATAATCCCTTGTGGGTGGAGTCTGGGCAACTGAATGGAGCTAGCAGAGTATTTACTAGCCGGATGCCCTTCTTGTCACCAATGCGGAGTTTTGTTTCAGCAGATATATTCTCATTGTGCCCAGAGAGAGAAATATCTGCCTCTACCTAGGATCGAACTCACAGCCTCCTAATGGTGAGGCGAGAGCTCCATCTCTAGGCCACCGCATCTCTCCCAATAATTGAAATAATTTCCTATATTCACTATTAAACAGCAGAATCCACAAAGGTGCAAAATACTGTAAGTCCATCTCAATTGTGGTCGTATCTCCATTATTATCTAAGACTTCCAATTGCCAATGGAGAATTGTACTGATTTTTTTCACGTCAAAAATGCACTGCAAAAGAGAGGCTAAACAAAATTGCTTAACATTTTCATTTCCTGGCTCTGTTTTATTTAAGGCTTTTTCTTTTCTTTTTTTTCATTTTGGAAAACATGAGGAATCGTGGTTAGCTATATCTATTTTTAGAGGGTGACATTCATCCTTCTTGGGTTAACTAAAGTTTAAACAGATTAATAGAATATTCAGCACAAGCAACGCACTAAATAATTTAACTTATGGACTGGTTGCCACAAAATGCTGCAGCTTTCATGTTTGGGGTATTGCCTTCTTGATTATTTAAATGCAGAATCCATATGCATGCATGTTCTGGTACAATATAATTTTTTTTTAAATTTTTTCCCCCATTTTATTTTGGAGTTAAAACTTACACAAGAGAGAAAGATCTTAAATGATGTTTGCTAATCAGCAAAGAGAAAACTGAAATAGATTATCAACTGCAATGGAAATAAATTCCAGAGCCATACACTGTGTGTGTGTGTGTGTGTGTGTGTGTGTGTGTGTGTGTGTGTGTGTCTTTGGTTATTCGGGTTTTCTCCCGCGTAAAATTGGAGGTGTCTTGGCAACGTTTCGACAAAGTCTCATTCGTCATCTTCAGGCTGGTGTTTTCGGCTTCGTGCTTCTAGGAGCAATGTGTGTGATTGCAGCTGTTTCTTCCTTTTAACTGCCAGTGGGGGTGTGAACTGGTTCACACCCCCACTGAAAAGGAATCAGCGGTGAACAGATTAAGATTTCATATACATATAATTTTTTTTTTTAATAAACAGTAAATAATAAATTGAGTCAACTTGGTGTATCTGCTAAGACCTTGGCATAGAATTTAGATGTTTATGCTAGCCCTGCTTGTTGAAACAGAAGGGTCTTCAGGGCACGTCGGAAAGTGCGAAGATCTGGGATTATTCGTATTCCAGGGGGTATTTTGTTCCAAAGTATACCCATACAACAAAATTAGTAAAAATAATCATATTATTTACATCTTTGTCTTAACGTATTTTCTAATCTCCATTTATTTCTAGCCTCTGTTTTTGTTCCCCAACCATCCATAAAATAGCTCCCATATCATATAGTATTCAGTTTGTTCTTTCTCCTGTACAGCCAACATTAATCTATTCATTTCTGCACATTCTAATATTTTCCTAATCACATTCTTCTCAGGTTTGTGCAAATACAATTCTAGCCGCAGTTAATTTATAGTGCTTTCGAGCTCTATCCTAGCTCCTGATTTCTTGCCCCTGACAGCAGTGGTGGGGTTCAAATTTTTTTACTACTGGTTCTGTGGGCGTGGCATGGTGGGCGTGGCATGGCTTGGTGGGCATGGCAGGGGAAGGATACTGTAAAATCTCCATTCCCTCCCCACTCCAGGGGAAGGTTACTCCAAAATCCCCATTTCCTCCCGATCAGCTGGGACTTGGGAGGCAGAGAATAGATGGGGGCGGAGCCAGTAGAGGTGGTATTTACCGGTTCTCCGAACTACTCAAAATTTCCGCTACCAGTTCTCCAGAACTGGTCAGAACCTGCTGAAACCCACCTCTGCCTGACAACATGCAGGTAAGCCACAAACAACCAAAGAAGAGCAGGCAAATGCATGTAGTAAGGAGCTGCTTGCCAGGAGTAACCAATGAGGGGCAGGCCACAGGTTACAAAAAATATTTCCAACCCTGTAAAGGAGGCCCTTTGTCTCAGTGTCTTCGAAAACAAGCCATTAAGCTTCCAAAAAGCCTTCTCATCCCACTCAAATCAGTACTCTAAACCGTTTTGTTTTTTTTATTAAAAAATAGCAATCAGGGAGTATCCACAGGGTATGGTCAAAAAATTCAAGATGGCAGCCACGATGGTGCGAACAACGCTCCACCCGTTTTTTTTAGATACACCAAAACTTTCTTTTTACGGCCCTGTGATCCCTAAATTTGGGGTAGAGTTGGGGCAACTGATGGACGGAACTGAGCATTTACTAGCTGGATGCCCTTCCTGACACCTATGTGGAGTTCACAGCAGATATTTTCTCTTTCCGCCCTAGGAGAGAAATATCCGCCGCTACCTAGGATTGAACTCTCAACCTTTCAAGTAAGAGGTAAGCGTCTTCGTGGCACTCACGTAGCACATGCAGACAAAGAAACAGCTGGGGATTCAATCACACTGTGGTAGGTTGCCAATTTGACTCCCTACCCCCACCCCCAACCATACTTTGCAGACTTTCTACAGGGCTCTAAATTTCTAAGGCTGGACTCAAAATTGTTGCATTTCCCTCGATTCCATTTTTAAAAAAAAAATGAGAATGTGAAATTTGATGTTGGCCAAATGTTGAAACAAGGGATCCTTTCACAGAGCTGGGCTTCACAGCTACAGGCCGTTGTTGATTCGGGAACACAACCGTATTTGCTAATTTCGATGGGCGAAATGATTAGCTCGCAAACTGGTAAACAACAGGGGAGGAACGCAACACACACTCACATTCCCAAGCAGCGGAGTAGTTTTCTCTCGGGCTCCCTTTGGAGCTGAGAAGTCTACAGCGGCTTATTTCACACCAACACACCAACAAAAGAAGCAAACGTTCACATTTTCAAAACAGAAAAGCTGGATTAGGTAGTCGGCGTAGATCCTGATGTGGGAAAGGCAGGATTTATTTATTTTTTTTCAAAGAAGCTACGAAAGGACGGACTTTTGAAAAGGCACCAGTGGTGAAATCCAATTTTTTTTTTACTACCGGTTATGTGGGCGTGGTGTGGCTTGGTGGGTGTGGCAGATACTGCAAAATCTCCATTTCTTCCCCACTCCAGGGGAAGGATACTGCAAAATCTCTATTCCCACCCCACTCCAGGGGAAGGATACTGCAAACTCTCCATTCCCTCCCTACTCCAGGGGAAGGATACTACAAAATCTGCATTCCCTCCCCACTCCAGGGAAAGGATACTGCAAAATCTGCATTCCCTCCCCACTCCAGGGAAAGGATACTGCAAAATCTGCATTCCCTCCCCACTCCTGGGGGAAGGTTATTGCAAAATCTGCATTCCCTCCCCACTCCAGGGAAAGGATACTGCAAAATCTGCATTCCCTCCCTACTCCAGGGGAAGGATACTACAAAATCTGCATTCCCTCCCCACTCCAGGGAAAGGATACTGCAAAATCTGCATTCCCTCCCTACTCCAGGGGAAGGATACTGCAAAATCTGCATTCCCTCCCCACTCCAGGGAAAGGATACTGCAAAATCTGCATTCCCTCCCCACTCCTGGGGGGAGGTTATTGCAAAATCTGCATTCCCTCCCCACTCCAGGGAAAGGATAACTGCAAAATCTGCATTCCCTCCCCTCCAGGGAAAGGATACTGCAAAATCTGCATTCCCTCCCTACTCCAGGGGAAGGATACTGCAAAATCTGCATTCCCTCCCCACTCCAGGGGAAGGATACTGCAAAATCTGCATTCCCTCCCCACTCCAGGGAAAGGATACTGCAAAATCTGCATTCCCTCCCTACTCCAGGGGAAGGATACTGCAAACTCTCCATTCCCTCCCTACTCCAGGGAAAGGATACTGCAAACTCTCCATTCCCTCCCCACTCCAGGGGAAGGATACTGCAAAATCTGCATTCCCTCCCCACTCCTGGGGGAAGGTTATTGCAAAATATCCATTCCCACCCCACTCTGGGGCCAGCCAGAGGTGGTATTTGCCGGTTCTCTGAACTGCTCAAAATTTCCGCTACCGGTTCTCCAGAACCTGTCAGAACCTGCTGGATTTCACCCCCTGAATGGCACGGCTGGGCTGATTCGTGGACTGAAACAACTGATAAAACTGGCAAAATTTAAGAAGGAAAAGAGGTAAATCGTATGTTCTCCTTCCTGATCTTACCTTCTGAATCCAAAGAAAAAATGAGGCCAAAGTTCTTGAGATGCCTCCAAACAACATCTATGGTGATTTTAACAATGGGCAGATTTCATAGAGGCGAAGTTATTAAAGCTGT
Organism: Pantherophis guttatus; assembly: GCF_029531705.1. Next base: position 3,373,782 of record NW_026844039.1, on the reverse strand, counting down.
AATAATTTAGTTTCAAAGCAGAATTGGGTTGTTGTTGTTTTTTTTTAATGACTATAATCAGAAATTTGTTCAACCAGGAGAACAAATACAGAGGAAAGGAGAACATTTTCTGAAGGCTAACAGGGGTCTTTGGAGGAGCAAGGCACTAAAAGAGATGAAGGAAACAGCAAAAGATTCTGGATATGGCTGTCACAATGAAGATCTTGCTACTGAAAAATAAGAGGAATGGTCTAAGTCAGGGGTCAGCAACCTGCGGCTCCAGAGCCGCATGCGGCTCTTTGGCCCATCTGCTGTGGCTCCCTGTCAGGTGATCCCACCACTGGCTGGCCCCACCTCTCGCCCTCCCCTCCCAGTCACTCCTCGCCTGGCCTGAGAAGGTAAGGGCAACGGCGGGGGATGGAGAAGCGGCCAGGGCAGAAATAGAGAGATACAGAGAGAGAGGGAGAGAGGGGGGAGAGGGAGGGGGGAGAGAGAGATGTCAAAAGATTTTGTGGTTCCCGGTGTTTTTTAACAACCGGTTCTCTGCCCTATTGACCGCCTGGATAGGCGTGGCTAGGGGGTCATGTGACTGGTAGAAGTGAGTGACATTGAGTTGGCCACGCCCACCCAGGTTTTGTGGCTCCCGGTGTTTTCTTTTCTGTGGGAAACGGGTCTACATGGCTCTTTGAGTATTTAAGGTTGCAGACCCCTGGTCTAAGTAAAAGATAACGGTAAGGAAGGAAGGGATCCTTAAATATTCAAACGTTTCGCTTTTGGCTCACAGGATACTAAACGGATTTTGTTAGTGAGGCTTAGATGCAAAAACCGTTAAATCTACAAAAGCCGCTTGCTTAATACACATTTCAGCCATCGTGGCGTACTTACCAATTTAATAAACTGTTCAAAAGAATAACAGGATGAAAAGTGAACTGGAACTATATAAACACAACCAGAAGACAATAAACTAACACTGACAAAATGTCACAAGAGAGCGCAGGGTGAAATGACAAGCAGTTTTAATGCAACATTAACTAAACACAGTAGGATTTTTTTATTTTTTTTGTGTCGGTGTTTAGATTTCTCAAAGAGAGAGAAATGTTAAAACTCCGATTTTAGGAGCTTCTATAGAGGATACCCACAGCAGCAAATTGTGGTGTGGTTTATACCCATTTTATAGCCAGATGGACATAAAAAAGATATAATTGTCCCAATCCTATAACTTCCCCCTCCCCTTCCTGATTCTTGTGCTAATCTTTCATTTTAATAGGAGAAAAACCTGATAGGATAGGGTAGGGTAGGGTAGGGTAGGGTAGGGTAGGGTAGGGTAGGGTAGAGTAGAGTAGAGTAGAATAGAATAGAATAGAATAGAATAGAATAGAATAGAATAGAATAGAATAGAATAGAATAGAATAGAATAGAATAGAATAGAATAACAGAGTTGGAAGGGACCTTGGAGGTCTTCTAGTCCAACCCCGTTTAGGCAGGAAACCCTACACCACTTCAGACAAATGGTTACCCAACATCTTCTTAAAAACTTCCAGTGTTGGAGCATTTACAATTTCTGGAGGCAAGTTGTTCCACTGATGAATTATTCTAACTTGATTTAAAACTACTAAAAATATTGCAGCTCTGTTAAAGAATTAGCGTGTTAAATCCTGCCGCTTTCTTAAGACAATGTGGGAGAGAGAAGGTTTTTTTCAAAATAATTTTCTGCAGGTCACGTTCAGAATTTTATAGGACTTCCTCAATAAGTTAATAAAGAAAGCTGCTCAAAACTTATTCGCCTGCAAATAATCCCATAAAATGCATTATTTGAAAAGGGAGTTCTAGATATGTTACTCGAAAAAGTTTATTGTGATCATTAACCAGAACAAAAAAATCGGTATGCAAATATCTAAAACTGAATTGACAATATCAAACGTATTATTGGTTGTACATAAGTATATTAGGGAACAGTTAAGCAGGGCTAATAATACTAAATCATTGTAAAGATTAGAAGTTTTTGCTTTAAAACTCTGCTTTTCTTAACCAACGTAAAACAAATTTATTAAGGTATTGCTATAAAAAAAAAGGATTGAAGTCTGAAAATTTACCTTGATTTCTCTTTGTTCAACAGATTTTTCCCATATTTGTTGATCATAAGCCCCAATCTATAAAGGAAAAGAACAAGGATTTAATTAAAACATGGCACGGCAAAAATATCGAATCATTGCAGAATGCAAATTTGGCACGACATCCAAAACAGCACACCTGTGCATATACATACATATTAGATGGAAAAAAAGGGGGGGAGCTGCAAATCAAAGAGATAAACCACCTTAAATACATCTGATTAATTTAAATTTGCCTTTTAAAAATTTAAAAAAGTTTAGCAATTACAAATAAAAGCACTGCCCGTATTACAGTGATTTATTGTACAGTGATGTACAATTACATAAATGTGATTTAAGCAACTGTAAATAGATAAATCTATCTCAGCATCTACTTCTGTCCTATTATCGCAGCACCATTGAGAGTGTCCTGACATACGGCATTCTTGCATGGTATGGGAGCAGCTCTGTAGCGGACAAAAAAAATGCTCTACAGAGAATCATTAAAACTGCCCAGAATATCATCGGAGTCCAGCTACCAGCCATGGACGACATCATCGAATCTCGCTGTTTGAGGAAGTTGCGTAACATTCCCAGAGACTCTTCCCATTCTGCTTACAATCTTTTTGGACTGTTGCCTTCTGGCAGAAGATACGGAACAATTAAAACTCGGACCACACGTTTTTCTGAATAGTTTTTATCCCAGAGCTATAATTGCACTCAACAATGAACTAAAGGGCCACCATCAGTGAGCTGTTGGAAAGTATTACTTGGTCTGTTGTGTGGATGTTTGGGTGGTTTAGGGGTGGGGAATTTGTGGTAGGTGGGAGTGTGTTTGGGGATTGTTATGTGTGTTGGACCTGGTCTTTGGGTGTTAAGTGAATTTCGTTGTATGGGTATATTGTGTACACACGTACAATGACAATAAAATAATAATAATAATAATAATAATAATAATAATAATAATAATTTTTTTATTATTATTATTATTATTATTGATTAATCTTTAGTGAGATTCACAGCCTTTGAGGCTGGTTAATAGCTCAGCAGCTCGAGTCCTAACCAAGGACCTAGGCACTGTTAAGGTATCGTCGGAGGATGTAAGCTGTTCCGAGTAAGGTGGTTTTTTGTAGAGTCAAAATGTTCAAGTCCGGCAAATTTAGAATTTCTAAATAGCGGGGTAGCCCTTTGGGTATTGCTCCGAGGGCTCCAATTACAATCGGGACAACACACGATTTCTTTTTCCACAGTCGCTCAACTTCAATTTGCAAGTCCCGCAAATTGCAATTATTATTGCAATTATTATTATTGCTATTATTATTATTATTATTATTATTATTATTATTGCTATTATTATTATTATTGCTATTATTATTATTATTATTATTATTATTATTATCTGTTTTAACAGCATGGCCGGTTTTTTTTTTTTTTTTTTAGGTAAGTGTGTTGCAAATCATTATACAATTCCTTTTCTGCCTTTTCTGCACTGCTCCAATAGGTGGCAGCACTCAGCTGATGTTACTGGGTTTCGGAGTTAACGGTGCTAGAGAGGGAAAATCTCTTCGGCTAAACTCGAAAGTTGAGAATAGCATTTCTCAACAGACCTCCTCCTACGTTTGCAAAAAAGGAACCGTGCCACAATTACAGAAGTCCTATTATTATCACAAAGTCCTAATGCTTGACTTTAGAAGGTTGCTAAATTCAAGAGACTGCATTCCAAGGAGCGACGGGGGTTAGGCATCTTAAAAGGCCCAGTGTTTGTTTCTTGAGAAAAAAAAAATTATCTATAATGTGATTTGTTAGAGGAGTCGAAAGCAACTTGATGGAACGTAAGCCATCGATCGAATTCAACTGAACTGCTTTACAAATAAGTAGAGATAGGGCAGTACACCCAAATATAGTACTTTTTAGTAATTCCGGGATAAATGAGGTAAACATCTAAGCTTTGTTCCTTCTGAGATAGTCCTCATAATATAAACAATTTGCTATGTTTTACTGTGCAATAGGATCGGTCTATCGTCTCTCCCTCTCTCTCTCTCCATCCCTCCCTCCCTCCATCTACTGTATCCATCCATCCATCCATCCATCCCTCCATCCATCCTCTCTATCTGTCCCTCTGTCTGTCTGTCTGTCTCTCTCTCTCTCTCTCTACCTATCCATCCATCCATCGTGTCTATCTATCTATCTATCTATCTATCTATCTATCTATCTATCTATCTCTCTCTCTCTGTCTCTATAGATAGATAGCTATCTCTGTCTATATCTATCTCTATGTCTATATCTATCTATCTAATCTATCTCTGTCTATCTCTGTCTATATCTATCTCTGTATATAGAATAGAATAACAGAGTTGGAAGGGACCTTGGAGGTCTTCTAGTCCAACTCCCTGCCCAGGCAGGAAACCCTACACCACTTCAGACAAATCTGAACAGATGTTATCCAACATCTTCTTAAAAATCTCCAGTGTTGGGGCATTCACAACTTCTGGAGGCAAGTTGTTCCACTTATTAATTGTTCTAACTGTCAGGAAATTTCTCCTTAGTTCTAAGTTGCTTCTCGCCTTGATGAGTTTCCACCCATTGCTTCTTGTTCTATCCTCAGGTGCTTTGAAGAATAATTTGACTCCCTCTTCTTTGTGGGAACCCCTGAGATACTGGAAGACTGCTGTCATGTCTCCCCTAGTCCTTCTCTTCATCAAACTAGACATATCCAGTTCCTGCAACCGTTCTTCATATGATTTAGCCTCCAGCCCCCTAATCATCTTTGTTGTTCTTCTCTGCACTCTTTCTAGAGTCTCCACATCTTTTTTACATCGTGGCGACCAAAACTGGATGCCGTATTCCAAGTGTGGCCTTACCAAGGCATTATAAAGTGGTACCCTCCCCAAAAATATTTAAACACATGTGCAGCTGGTCCCCGCCATTTCCTCTGGTTAGGGTTAGGGAGACAGAGCTGGAAATCAGATAAGATGGCAAGAGGAGCCCCGTCTTGCTCCACGCGCCCCAAAATAATAAGACCTCCCCGAAAATAAGGCCAAGCGCTTATTTCAGGGTTCAAAAAAATATAAGATAGGGTCTTATTTTCTGGGGAACACAGTACCTATCCACCCACTCACCCATCCATCTAGCTACCTTGTAAAATAGATAGCTGATTAATGTGCCAAAATCCATATTTTAGTCATTAATAAAAAAAAATATTTCGTGCTCTATGTTCAAACAGGAGTAGAAAATATATATATATAAAATAGAAGAATGTACACAACATTTTTGTAAACTGTATACTTCCAGGAACCCACATCTCTCTCAGGACCTGCTCAAGGATTGTTCTAGATAATAATTCAAGGTTTTGCTGGATAATAATTTATTCTAATCGGTACACAGCCTGGTGTTACAGGTGTTACAAAATAAAACAGTTGCAGTGTTGACTTTTTCCTTTGCTGACTTCATTGCAGTAAAAACTGTCCTTTCTTTTAAAACACAGCCTGGTGTTACAGGTGTTACAAAATAAAACAGTTGCAGTTCTGACTTTTTCCTTTGCTGACTTCATTGCAGTAAAAACTAAAAACTTCACCACCATTTCTGAGGCATTTGAAGCATTAGGAAATTATTTTCGTGCCGTGCTGAACGAGTTCTCATTCTACAATTGTTATATTTTAGAGAAAGAAGGAAGAATAGAAACTTGTGGTTTACCACACAGTCTGAAAATGAACATTATATTTCGGTTTAGTACTACTGAATTTAGTAATTTCATAAAATTTGATTAACAGATTGAAGGTTCTACAGGTAGTACGATTTACAAGGCATATTCTACACGTTGTCCTTTCTTTTAAAACTAAGTGCTCCTGCTATATGTCCTTTTTTTAATTATGAAAGCATTCGTCTTCCTTTTCTATTAAATCTTCTTTTCAAGGTTTTTTTTTTTTTTGCCTTTTCACTCCAATAGGGAACAGATGTTGGGTGTCGTAAGAGATGGAACGAAAATTCTGCCTGTGGTAAACTACAAGGAGATGGATCTTGTATGAATTCTGAGATCTACACAGGCAGTTAAATAATCTGTTATAGGGTTCACAAAGATAATAAAATCTACTGGAAAAACTCTCTTTTTACAATCATGTAATCCTTTGGGTAGGACAGGGTGACTGGATAGAGCGTTTACTGGCCGGATGCCCTTTCTGACACCTAAATGGAGTTCACAGCAGATATTTTCTCTTTGTGTCCTGAAAGAGAAACATCCTGCTATCTGCTGGCTGGCCACGCCCCCATACCAGTCTCCTGGCCGCCATGTTCATCGCCATGTTCTTCGTGCACGCGCATCCCATTGCCTTCTAAGTCCAATGGGATGCGCATGCGTGAAGAACATGGCGACGACGGCAGTAGCTTTTCCCGCCAGTACTTTTGTGAACTGGTAGGGAAAATAAGTGAATTTCCCCCCTGATATATGTGTGTGTGTGTGTGTGTGTGTGTGTGTGTGTGTGTGTGTAAACATATATATATGTATATATAGAAGCACGAAGCCGAAAACACCAGCCTGAAGATGACGAATGAGACTTCGTCGAAACGTCGCCAAGACACTTCCAATTTTACGTGGGAGAAAACCCGAATAACCAAAGACCTACATATATATGTACGTATATATATATATATATATGTATGTATGTATGTCTCTGTGTATGTATGTGTATATATATTTATATTTTGCTGATAAAGAAATAAAAGGAGACTAGAATAGACTAGTATAGGCTTCCTGCATGTTAGGCACTTGAATTAACCTCTGAGCCACAAGTTCTCCTCTCTTCATCAGCTTGAGCCAGGGGAAAGATTAAGTATTTTTCTATCAAGACACCTGGTCTACCCCAACATGTGGGAGGGGGCATTCTTGCTCCCTTTTGCCCTTCAGCTCCAATCCAGGAGCCCCCAAGCAGTCACATTCACGACAAACTATTTTATACCAAATTTATATTTTGCTGATAAAGAAATAAAGGGAGACTAGTATAGATCTATTTCAAGCTATTTAGCTCTCATCAGTTAGCCATACCCTTACTTGGATTCGAATTTGGGCTTCCTGCATGTTAGGCAGTTGTGGCTCAGAGGTTAATTCTACTGCCTAACATGCAGGAAGCCCAAGTTCAAATCCGAGTAAGGGTATGGCTAGCTGATGAGAGCTAAATAGCTTGAAATAGATCTATACCAGTCTCCCTTTATTTCTTTATCAGCAAAATATAAATTTGGTATAAAATGGTTTGTTGTACATGTGGGAGGGAGCGTACTGCAAGCAAATCGTTTTGTTAGGTGAATTTGGTCATGTTTTATGGCCTTTACGACACACTATATCACTACAGTTGTTAAATTAGTAACACGGTTGTTAAGTGAATCTGGTTTCCCCATCGACTTTGCTCATCAGAAGGTCGCAAAAGGGGATCCCAGGGACAGGACAACCATCATGTTGCCAAGCGTCTGACCAGGACACCCAAATAAAATGAAAATACAGGGGTGAAATCTGACAATAACAACCTCTTATGTCACACTTTGACATCGGAATGAAGAGAAACGGTGTAATTATCCAGTCATTAGACAATGGCCTTTTTGTCATAAACCCAAAAATTAAGTTGTATCAGTCACCTATTGCTTAATTACTGGGTAGTCCTATTCCTTCCATAGAATATTTATGTATTCTTAATTTGCAGTTGTTGAGTCAGGAGTATGACGAGATGTACGGGAATGTCAGCTCAAACCACCATGTTTATGACTGGGGCAACTGGAATGCCATTTATGAGCGTGCTTCTAAATTAATTCAGATGCGTTTTGGGGGGGGCAGAAATAGCTGATTACCTGAGGGAAATACCTTTTTTCTCACGGATCTGGGGGCAGGTTCAAAGAGGGGGACCTGCCAAGGGGAGCTCACCCTATCCGCCAAACGGCAGAAACCAGATTCAGATCTCGAAGACCTGATCTCCATTTCTGCAGCGATATGGAGGCGTTCAGTTCCATACACAGAAGAAGGGGAAGGGAAGGGAGGAGAGGGGAGGAGAGGAGAGTTGGAAGGGACCTTGGAAGTCTTCTAGTCCACCCACTACTCAAGCCAGAGACCCTATACCATTCCAGACAACTGGCAGTCCAATCTCTTGGAGGAGAGGGGAGGAAGGGGAGGGCAGAAGAGAGGGGAGGGGGAGAGGGGAGGGGAGAGGACAATTGGAAGGGACCTTGGAGGTCTTCTAGTCCACCCACTACTCAACCCGAAGACCATATACCATTCCAGACAACTGGCAGTCCAATCTCTTGGAGGGGAGGAAGGGGAGGAGAGGGGAGCGGAGACGAGAGGGGAGAGGAGGGTTGGAAGGGACCTTGGAGGTCTTCTAGTCCACCCACTACTCAAGCCAGAGACCCTATACCAGTGATGGCTAACCTTTTTGCCATCACGTGCCAAAAGCGGGAGGAGCATGGGGGATCGCACGCATGCCCGCCCCCCCGTGCCCAGCCCCACATGCATGCGTACACAACCATCACACCGTGCATGCGCGCACAATGCCCCCCCCCCGCGCCGTTTTGGGCCTAGCAGGCCTCCATGAAGCCTCCAGAGGCCGGAAACGGCCCTTTTCCAGATTTCCGGTAGGCCCAGTAGGCCCGTTTTTCACCCTTCCCAGGCTTGAGGCTTTCTTGGAGCCTGGGGAGGGCAAAAACAGCCTCCTCCGCCCCCCCCGGAGGTCATCTGGAGGCCAGAAACTGCCCGTTTCCCGACTTCTATGGAAGGGACCATGGAGGTTTTCGTCCAACCCCCTGCTCAAGCAGGAGACCCATTGCAAACAAAAAACCTCCAGTTTTTTTAGCACAACCACAACTTCTGGAGGCAAGCCGCTCCATTAGTTTACTCTAGCTCTGGGATTCATTTAACCATCTATACATTTAATTTTCTGCAGCCCTGCCAGAATACGTGAGGGAAAGAGAGAGAGAGAACTAACTAGTTCTCCCCACGGCCCTTGCATGCATGCAGCATGGCTGAGGACGTGGGGGCGCACCCCTTTCCCCTCCCAGCAACCTTGAACGGAAACCCCAAACGGGGAGGACGCGGCCTAGTCTTGAACTGTGAGGGATGTTGTTGTACGACAGTTGGTTTAAGGAGGAGGAGGGGGGGCAGGAAGTGGTCCGGACAGAGATAATAACAGTTTCTTGAAAAAAAGAACGAATTTTAGAACTGTCTATTCTTCAACTTGATTTTAAAAAAAATGTGGAATTCTTATATTACTCCGGGGTAGGAGTGAAGCGTTTGGACAAAATTACCCACTAACAATCGGAATGGAGCTGGGAGAGACCTTGGAGGTCTTCTAGTCCAACCCCCTGCTCAAGCAGGCGACCCTATACCAGTGATAGTTAACTTTTTGGGCACGGAGTGCTGAAACCGGAGCGGGCAAGCGCCAGAGCCCCAGAACCAGGAAGAGAGTACTGGCCAGTGCGCATGCACGCAGCGGCCAGCTGCTCTTTCGGGTTCCATCGCATGCATGCGCACGCCAGAACCCAGAAGAGGGCAACTGTCTGTCACGCATGCGCGCGACGGAACTCTGAAGAGCAGCTGGCGATGGCACGCGTGCCCACAGAGAGGGCTCTGTTTGCCACCTCTGGCACGCGTGCCACAGGTTCACCATCACGGCCCTTATACAATTTGAGACAAGTGACCGCTGTCGGAGCATTCACAATTTCTGGTGGCAAGCTGTTCCACTGGTTAATTGTCCTCACTGTTAGGAAGTTTCTCCTTAATTTCAGGTTGCTTCTCTCCAGGGTGGATTTGATTTAAATCGAGTCGATTTAAATCACTAGTAAGAAGACTTGATTTAAATCAACTTGATTTAAATCATAATTTTTAAAGAGCAACTGTCATCTCTGCTACTCCTTTGACCCGCTGTTGACTCACCAATAGTCCCAGTGTTGCAGAATAGACAGCCTCGTGCTACATAACTAAGCTCCATTTCATGCTGAATAAACTAAATTATTTATCTTAAATAGAAAACTATCTTACGATAGATTTTTACCCCAAAAGTTTTTTATTAAAATAAATTCAATAAAAATCAAAAAAATCTGATTTAAATCAAAAAAATCCGATTTAAATAAAAAAAATCCGATTTTTTTGATTTTTTTAAAAAAATCATTGATTTTTATCCACCCTGCTTCTCTCCTTGATGAGTTTCCAACTATTATTTCTTGTCCTGCCTTCAGGTGCTTTGGAAAATAAGTCGACCCCTTCTTCTTTGGGGCAGCTCCTCAAATACTGGAGTACCGCTGTCATGTCCCCCCCCCCCCAGCCCTTCTTTTCTCTAGTTTGTCTTATCCAATTCCTGCAACAGTTCTTGGTCTATTTTAGTCTCCAGGCCTTTAATCGTCTTAGTTGCTCCCCGCCTCACTTTTTCCAGAAGCCCCAACTTCTTTTTTGCAATGTGGTGACCAAACCTCGATGCTGTATTCCAGGTGTGGCCTTACTAAGGTTTTATCAAGCGGTGCTAATACTTCACGTGATTTCGATTCTGTGCCTCTGTTTATACAACCAAGGACGACAGTGCAATAATATCGGCCCTTACATTTGTGTCTGTGTGTGTTTAACGGGAGTTGATTTTTGTTAAGCCGGGAGAAGGGGAACAGGTTGATTAATTGATCTGGTAAGTTTCTGGTGGAAAGAATAATGTGTATCCTTTCCAAATTTAAACCCGAGCTTCGGGATAAACAACTTGTGGTCAGTTTAACTAGAGCAGGAGTCTGCAACCTTAAACACTCAAAGAGCCATTTGGCACCCGATTCCCACAGAAAAGAAAACACCGGGAGCCACAAAACCTTTCCTGTGCCTGACGATTTCTTCAGCGGTCACAAAACTAGCATACGTAGTTGAATTAAACGTTCTGTTTTCTTCTGAAACTTTTCTTTTTCTTGGATTTATCCATGATTGGCCTACCGGGAGTTGAAAAGCTCAATAAATCGCGTGCCGGTGGGTGTCGCACATCGGCGGTTGTGACGCATATTTTGAATGACAGGGAGCCGCAGCAGAGGGGTGAAAGAGCCACATGCGGCTCCAGAGCTGCAGGTTGCTGACCCCTGAATTAGAGGCTGTGAGGGTATCACTGTGTAGTCCAATACTTAGCAACCTGGGTGTTTCTAATAGAAACAATAAATATTTCAGCATCAATGTATAATTGATGTCCAGGCAGACGTCCGTCGTCCTAACCTAACTATTGATGTAATCAACCTGATAGACATTTTGGCCATCCGAAAATAAGAATACAAAGAAATTAGACAGAAGAGGGCGACAAGATCCAGACAGAAGTAGAGATGCACAAGAGGGAATAACGCTTCTATCAGTAAATGTTAATGGCTTAAATTCTCCTATTAAGAGGAAAAATTACTTTAACAAATTGAGTAAGATGTGTTTAGATATAATAGTATTGCAGGAAACATATATGAAGGAGTCACATCAACAGGTATTAAAATATCCTAAGCAGGGGAATATGTTTACAGCTCTATCTCAACAAACAAACAAAAAAAGAGGAATTGTGATGTGTATCAGGTAGGTCCTCATCTTACAAACTGAGCCCAAAATTTCCGTCGTTAAGTGAGACGTTTGTTATGCGAGTTTTGCTCCATTTCGTAACCTTTCAATTTGCCGCAGTTGTTAAGCGGTTCACTTAACGACTGGGAAAGAAAATGGGGCACTTAACAAACGTCTCACTTAACGACAGAAATCCGGGGGCTCAATTGTGGTCGTAAGTCGAGGACTTCCTGTATCTGTATTCTAGCCTTCCCTGTGAAGATCGGATTACTGCTTCAATTCAAGGTTACTGCATTTTTCAGAGAAAAACTTTGCCCAGTTTTGTAAACATGCAACGAGCAATTATAGGGACTTTTTAAATTTTTAAATATATCTAAATTTGGAGCCGGATGAATTAACTTGGGAGCTCAACTATTTTTATGCAAAAATCAGTCTAGGCCTTGTCACAGGGATCAAAGCTAATTGATGTTTTTAAAAGTCTCGTCACTCTTTGTAAATAAGAAGGCAATTATATTAAAATTTAAGGCACTGGATGATGCCCTGAACAGTAATCAGCCGTACTTGTTGCCATTAAAAAAGCTCCTCGTGACATAAAAATGTTTTATTCACTAAAAAGGCCTTTAGCTAAGGAAGATTATTGGAGCCTCATAAAGTCATTAGCTGGTCCTAATTAAGAGGAGGTAAAATCCAGCTCTTGAATAGAGAATTTCTGCAAGTTTTTCTTCTCTTCCTTTTTCCTATAATCTTTTTTTTAAAAAAAAAACTTCTAGGAATAAAAGAAACCCCTACTACAACTTGATGTAGTTATACCAGGCTGGATTAGAACGGACCAGCCAAATTTCAGGAGATTTCTTGCGACGTTTCCCCAGTCTAAACTGCATTAAATGGAATCTAGTAACCAATAAAAGGAGAATATTTGTAGCTCAGGGTTGAAATGAGGGTGCTCTCTGAGCTTAGTGGTTTTCTCGCAGACGTAGGTAACATCATCAGTACTAGGAGGGAGGGAGATTTATGGACAGGAGGAGGATTGTCACCAGTGCTAGAAGAGAGAGGAGTTTCTGGGGGGGGGGAGGAGGAGGAAGAGGAGGAGGAGAACTGTAGGGGTCCTTGGTGCTGTCTGATCTTAGTGGGTTTTTTGCAGACGTTTCATTACCCAACTAGTTAACTTCATCAGTGCTAGGAGGGAGTGGGGTTTGTCGAGAGAAGGAGAAGGATTGTGGGGGTTTTGGTCCTTTTTGAGGCTGGCTGCTTTCTTACAGACGTTTCATTACCCAGGTAGGTAACATCATCAGTGCTAGCAAGAAAACAACTCAGTTCAGAGACCACCCAAGGGATCTAGTAAACAATTTGTATTTGTACCTAAACGATGCTGACTTGAGCTGAATGCCAAGTTCACCCTTAAGCCTTAACCCAAACAGATGGAAATGTTTGCCCTTTAAAAAAGGCATTCCTGAATTTGCATCCCCAAAATTCAAACGCATGGAAAAACTCCAGCCAGTAAACAAGAATCAAGAAAGAGGAGACAATGACTGCATTCATATATGAATAAATGTGCCCAAGGCCACTATAACTTACACCCATGCATATTTCTTCAGTAACATTTGAAAAACTCATTCCTGTGAGTCAGCTCCGTGCTAAGTTATTTTCTGCATAAGGAAAGCATTGCCAGACACGTCTTACTGCACCTACTACCTCCAGATGTTATAAAAGCTTTGAGGAACCAGAGGATAAATCTGAATTATTTTATTTAAAAAAAAAACACCTCAGATATTAGTCCCAAAGGTGCTTTTTTCAGGAGGCAACTGGACTCTTTTTTTTTGTTTGAGGAGGTTTCGCTTCTCATCCAAGAAGCTTCTTCAGCTCTGACTGGATGGTGGGGGAATGGAAGGATTGATACTCCTTGCAGACAGCTGGTCATTTGCATCCTTTTAGAGGGTCCTTGAGGCCACTTGGAGGTTTTACCTGTGTCCTCAGGGTCACCTGAGTGGCGCTCCTGTAGTCTGCCATTTTTCCAGTTGTCTGTAAGGAATATAAAGCCTTCCGTTCCACACTATCCTGTCAGAGCCGAAGAAGCTTCTTGGACGAGAAGCGAAATGTCTTCAAAAGAAAAAAAACAGAAAGTCCAGTGGCCTCCTGAAAAAAACACTTTTGGGACAACTGTGACCTGGATGACTGAGAATCTCTACAGACTTTTAGCTATTCAATTTGGGATGACACTCTTGGAATGGTGTGGGAGTAGGAATGGATTTCCAGAGGGGAGAAAAATTGCAAACTACAGGAACTATTAGCATTACTCAGGTGACCCTGAGGACACAGAGAAACCTCCAAGTGGCCTCAACGACCCTCTAAAAGGATGCAAATGGTCAGCTGTCTGCAAGGAATATCAATCCTTCCCTTCCCCATCCATCCAGTCAGAGCTGAAGAAGCTTCTTGGATGAGAAGCGAAACGTCTTCAAAACAAAACAAAAACCAGAAAGTCCAGTTGCCTCCTGAAAAAAAACACCTTTGGGACAAACAAACCATGACCTGAATGACTGAGAATCTCTACAGACTCTCAAGTTATTTGTGCGACTGTGAATCCCTTCCACACAGAAGCTTAAGTTTAGTAACATCCATTCAATCCTGGAATAGTTCAAGTTGCAGAACAAGATGCTACCGGTAGTTGCAGGATCCAATCTGGGTCGGTCAGCGGGACCAGAGGTTCTGTCTTCCGGGTTTTTGGACTCGTGCTGGAGCCCGTCTTCAGGGAATTTCTGTTCGGGTCTCTAAGAGACCCGGTGCCAAGTTTTGCCTTGCGCTGCGTTTGGAAACTAGTTATCTGGCAGCTAGCCAAGCGAGATAAGGTTTGTGTTGATAAGTATTCCTCTGAAAGACTGTTTGGACAAGCCTTGCTGACTGTGAATGGAAAGGAATTCACAGTCGTGTAAATAAAAGAGGTTTTGCCGGGACCAAGACTCTGCTTCCTAGTTTTTAAGGGAGCCTAGCTCAGAACACTAGGGTTAGAGAGAAATTCCAAAAGCTCGGAAAACCAAATCTCCGATCCCGGTGACTGACCCAGATTGGATTCTGCAACATTATTCCCCGGGACACGCGTACTCGCCTTCATCCACTACAGATGATCTTCGACGTTGACCACAATTGAGCCCAAAAGTTACGTTGCTAAGGTGAGATCGTTGTGAAGTGAGTTTTGCCCCATGCCGTGGTAACTTCAAACGGCCACCTCAATGAACTGTCGTAAGTCGAGGACTACCTGTAATCAGGCCAGGCTGTAATTTCTTTTAGAACCATCATTTCGTACTGGAAAAAAATCTTACCTTTTTCTGGTACCAGACGATAGCATCTGTTACTTTGGAGGCCATTCTGTGGCATTTATACCGAAGTCATTTTAGGCTGTGGTGGAAAAAAAAAAAGACAACATACAAATTTAAACCTTAGAATTTCGACTACAGCAAGCACAATAAGATGTTTTAGCTTAAATAGGGATGGACATCCGTCAAATGTTGTCATATTTCCAACACACCCACTATCATACTGGTATTATTTCTTAAGTGTCTTTTTGGCAAAAATCCATTTTGATCAGGGGGGTATGATTTCATTTAGTATTTTTTTTTAAAACTCTTTCCGCAATTATTGTGACAAATATTTTACAATCGGCATTTAACAACGAGATTGGCCTATCATTTTTAATTTGTTGATTATCTGTATTGTCAGGGAGTATTTTAATAGATGCGACCACTACTATTTAATCCAAGTTCAAATGCTGTGAACGAAGCCGATTGTGTCATTTCTAGATCACGGGGGTTAAACTCAAGGCCTGGGGCCTGGATCCGGCCCGCGGGGGGCTTAGATCTAGCCTGCGGGGCCACCCTGGAAACAGCGAAGGACTGCCCTGAGGTGTCTCTGCCAGTGAAAACAGAGCTCGGGAAGGCTGTGTGCAGCCCTCCTGGGCTCCGTGTTCGCTGGCAGAGGGTTGCAGGAAACCGTCGCAGCCGAAAACAGAGCTGGGGAGCCCATTTTTGCTGGCAGAGCGCTCAGGCCGCCACAGGCGCCCCCCCGACACGAGTGACATCGAGCTGGCCACGCCCACTCTACCCCCCCCCTCCGAGGTCAAACACAACCCTGATGCGGCCTTCAATGAAATCGAGTTTTGACACCCCTGTTCTAGATGATGTTTATTGAGTTTCTATTTCACAATATTCTTTAAAGGATGGAAACCAACCAGAGAGAGAAGCAACCTGGAATTAAGGAGAAACTTCCTAACAGTGAGAACAATCAACCAGTGGAACAGCTTGCCACCAGAAGTTGTGGGTGCTCCATCATTGGAGGTTTTTAAGAAGAGACTAGACAGTCACTTGTTTAAAAAGCTCTACAGAGAATCATTAAAACTGCCCGGAATATCATCGGGCTCCAGCTACCAGCCCTGGACGACATCTTCGAATCTCGCTGTTTGAGGAAGTTGCGTAACATTCTCAGAGACTCTTCCCATCCTGCTCACAATCTTTTTGGACCGTTGCCTTCTGGCAGAAGATATAGAACAATTAAAACTCGGACCACACGTCTTCTGAATAGTTTTTATCCCAGAGCTATAATTGCACTCAACAATGAACTAAAGGGCCACCATCAGTGAGCTGTTGGACAGCATTACTTGGACTGTTGTGTAGATGGATGTTTGGATGGTTTTAGGGTTGGGGAATTGTGGTGGTTGGGAGCGTGTTTGGGGATTGTTATGTGTGTTGGGCCTGGTCTTTGGGTGTTAAGTGAATTTCGTTGAATGGGTATACTGTGTATACACGTACAATGACAATAAAGTTATTATTATTATTGCTTAACGCATTGTAAGCCGCCCTGAGTCTCCGGAGAAGGGCGGCATATAAATCGAATCAATCAATCAATCAATCAATCAATCAATCAATCAATCAATGGTATAGGTTCTCCTACTTGAGCAAAGGGTTGGACTAGAAGACCTCCAAGGTCCCTTCCAACTCTGTTATTCCGTTCCACTCTTAATTCAGAAATCATCTCCCTTTACTTTTGGGAGGGGGGGGTGTTTGAAGCTTCTGCTTTCCAATTATGTGTCACAGTCAACTCCTTCTACTTCCTGTTCAGGAATGGAGAACTTCAGATCTCTGATGGGCTTCCAAATAAAGCAAGTAACCAGTTTCCTTTGCAATAAACAGCTACGTTGCTAATAAACCACAAGATCTGCACTGCAAATGAAACCTGGCTTGGAACCGATCTCTTAGACGAATGCCGATCTCCCTATATCCTTTCTCCCCATAGCAGCTCAGCTCCAACACTTAGGCTGAAGAGGCACAGTGTTCAAAGGGACAAGTACTATGGGAACTAAAGTGTTAAACCGAGGGACTCCTAGTGCTCTCTGAGCTTATCGGTTTTCTTGCAAACATTTCATTACCCAACTAGGTAACATCATCAGTGCTACAAGGGAGGAAGGTTTGCAGAATGGAGGCGAAGGAGGAGGGGAGGAAGAGGAGGAGGATATGGAGATCTCTGAACTTAGTGGTTTTCTTGCAGGCACTTCATGTCGTAAGTCATAAGTCGAGGACTACCCGTATACAATATTGTCGAGAGAGTAAAAGAATTGAAATGGAAATGGGTTGGTCACAAAACAAGAACAATGGATTCCACTTACTGTATTTTTTGGAGTATAAGAAATTTTCCCCAAAAAAAGAGGGTGAAAATCTGGGTGCGTCTTATACTCCGAATGTAGCCCCCGCCCAACCTCTCGAATGGAGATTTCAGAGGCTGAAAGAAGCCTCTGAAAGAAGCTTCAGAAAAAAAGCCTCAGAAACGAAGCTTCAAAAAAAAAAAGCCCCTAAAAGGCTTTTACCTAAAATAATATTGCAAGCGGCAAAAGAAGAATCAGTAAAGGTTCTAACCAAACTATGATAACAAATCTGGGGAATGACACAATAACCAACAGATCGGAAGAGGTTAATTTACATACCAATACCAAAGAAAGGAGATTGAACAGAGTACAGATAGCCCTTCAGAAAAAAAAAGCCTCTGAAAGAAGCTTCAGAAAAAAAGCCTTTGAAAGAAGCTTCAGAAAAAAAGCCTCCAAACAGAGCTTCAGAAAAAAAGCCTCCAAACAGAGCTTCAGAAAAAAAGCCTTTGCAAGAAGCTTCAGAAAAAAAGCCTTTGAAAGAAGCTTCAGAAAAAAAGCCTCCAAACAGAGCTTCAGAAAAAAAGCCTTTTTTTTTTCTGAAGCTTTGCTTTGGAGGCTTTCAGAGGCAGGAAAAAAAAGTTTTTTTTCTGAAATGGAGTTTCCGAAGTTTCAGAGGCAGGAAAAAAAGCAAGGCACAGAGCTCACAACCAACCAACCTGTTGCTAAAATTCACCTCTGGGAACAGCTGATTGGGGGTATTCCGGGAGGCCGATCCACCCGCCAATCAGCTTTTTTCTTATTTTCCTCCCCAAAAAACTAAGATCCGTCTTATACTCCGAAAAATACGGTAATCAAAAGTGTCCACGAGAGAGACTTAAAACAAGATGGATGGAAGACATCAGCAAGTACCGCGGGGCCAATTGGGAAAAGGAAATTCAGGGCCCTGTAAGCTGGAAACAGGCAGAAGCAGCCTTCATCCTGCAAGGGATAGACTGTGGCTAGAATGATGGTTTATTCAACCACGTATTTGAGAGGTCCTTGGTGCTCTCTGAGCTTGGTGGTTTTCTTATAGACGTTTCATTACCCAACTAGGTAACATCATCAAGGCCAGTAAGGAGTGTTGTTTGCTGTCAGTTTATCGTTTATTTACAGGCATTATTTATTGAAACTAAAAGCAAACAGCACTCCTTACTAGCACTGATGATGTTACCTAATATGTAATGAAACATCTGCAAGAAAACCACCAAGCTCAGAGACCATCAAGGACCCCAACAGTCCTCCTCCTCCTCCCCTCCCTCCTAGCGCTGATATTACCTAGTTGGGTAATGAAATGTCTGCAAGAAACCAAGCTCACAGAACACCAAGGACCCTTCAACCCTCCTCCTCCACCTCCTCCTCCAACCCCACTCTGGATTTCAACCATAGGCTACAAATGTTCTCCTTTAATGGAGCCACATATTTTCCTGAGATGCCCCATAAGTTTCTTTAAGACAATCACGCAATCCTAACGATTTCCGCTCTGCTAGAAAATACGGATTGGGAGAGAGAAAAGGAGGCTACGTATTTCTCAGTGCAATTCTCTGGATGGTTATTTTGCGCCGTCTCAAATCTACATTCTGTGCCTGTAGAGAAACGACCTTCAGAAGGTTACTGAACGGAGAGCTTCTGGCAAGAAGTCCTGCTCCCGTTCCCCAGGGCCTGTCGAAAGCATCACAAAAACATCATTTCTCTGAGTGTTCCCCAGACACAAGATAACGTATCACTACAGGGACGCCCGAACGATGCAAAATGTACAGTCTTTTTTAATCATCGGCGCAGTCTGTTCTCGGCGGCCTTCATTCGTCCCACATCTGGGGACGAGCTGAATTTTCGAGCGGCCGACCCTTCGCATCGAAAGCGAAGATCACTCAATGCCCTAGTTCAAGAATCCAAAAGTCAGACTTAAAAAAAAAGAAAGAAAGAAAAATTTAAGGAGTTGGAGAACGCATTTCCATACCCAATTTTATTCTTAGAAACCCCTTCTAGATAGCTTACTAAAAAGCACAGACATCACCCTGCCAACAAAAGAGCGTATAGTCCAGGCGATGGTTTTCCCAGAATGGAGAATGGAGGCCTTTGAACAACGGTGCTGGAGAAGACGCCTGCGAGTCCCTTGGACTGCAAGGCCATCCAACCGGTCGGTCCTAGAGGAAATCAACCCTGACTGCTCTTTAGGCGGCCAGATCCTGAAGATGAAATTCAAATGGCCACCTAATGAGAAGGAAGGACTCCCTGGAGAAGAGCCTAATGCTGCGAACGATTGAGGGCAAAAGAAGAAGGGGACGGCAGAGAACGTGGTGGCTGGATGGAGTCACTGAAGCAGTCGGCGTGACCTTAAATGGACTCCAGAGGATGGTAGAGGACAGGAAGGCCTGGAGGAACGTGGTCCATATAGTCGGGATGGGTCGGATACGACTTTGCAACTAACAACAACAACGTTCTTAGAAAAGTGGGGAAAACAAAAAACTCAGATCGTCCGTCAAACCATCCCACAGCTCGCCAGCTCACCTTGTCGATGTAATTGTTCCTAGGCACACCTCTTTTGTTCTCTCTCTCGCTCTCTCCCTCTGCGTGCCGCAAGTAATTGAAGTCTCAAAGGGTTAGAAGCTGAAAATAATAAAAAGGCTTCAGGAGGCTTGGGAGGAAGTGGGTGAGCAACAGGTTGAGTGCTCGGAGAGGAAAAAAAGAAAATGTACTTTATAAGTGGCGGGTGACACAGCTGCAAAGAATTTTATTTGAGAAAAAAAAAAAGAAAGAAAGAATGCCGGGCAATTTGCGGGAATATTTATTTAGCGGTGCGCCGTAAACATGCAACGGTAAATAAATGTTAGCATGAAGGCATTTTAAAATGTACAGTAAGGAGTAAATTTTGCGCCAGGTGTAATAAATCTTAGCAGAAAGAGCAGGTTAGTTTAAGATTGCAAAACCAAAAAAATCAGCAGTCTGTCAGCGTCTTTTCTGATGGCAGGGAGTTCTAGACTTATAGCAGTTTGTTGAGTGACCTTTCCAAGTTACAACGGCACTGGAAAAAAGTGACTTGTGAGCGATTTTCACAATTACGGGCAGTTCTCGACTTGCAACAGTTCCAAATGACCATGTTCCAAGTTACAACGGCACTGGACAAAAGTGACTTACGACTGATTTTTTCACACTTGCAACCGTTGTAGCCTCCCCATGATCAAAATTTGGACCCTTGGCAAATTGACTCGTATTTACGACGGTCGCAGAGCCTGTGATCTTCTTTTGCGACCTTCTGACAAGCAAAGTCCATTAAGATTCGCTTAATAACTGTGTTACTCACTTAACGATGGCAACAATTCACTTAATGACCTGTGGCAAGAAAGGTCGCAAAATGGGGCAAAACAAAAGCCAGATTCTCTTAACAACCGTGTGAATAACTCCCCAACCGCAGTGATTCACTTAACAACCGTGGCAAGAAAATGGGGCAAAACTCAGTTAACATCTCTCTTTGCTCAGCTGTTGGGCTCCCTTTGCCGTCGTAAGTCAAGGACTAGCTGTAAAACTTTCTAATAAAAAGAAAAATACTGCTGCGTATCTGAAATTACTTGCATGTAACATCCCACAAAAACTATAAATGGTTATTTTTTTAGGATGATGTTCTCCAAACTGGTTGCCTCTGGAGACGCGGAAATTGCAATTCCCACATTTGTGGTCAGTCGTGGTTGTGGCTGACGCTGTGTGGGACGTCTGGCGTTGTAACTCAAGCTCCTGTCAAACCTACAGGGTTGGGAGAGGTTGTTTCAGGTGGCGAAATCAGGAGTCAGCATGAAAACCTCTGGCAAAAAACTCCTCTCCCCTTCAGCAGCTGGATCCGCACATTCCTTTCCTTACCGCTAACACCCCGCCTAGCCTTAAGGACAACAAACACAACTCTTAACCGTTGCAGCCAAAGGTATCCCGTATCTTACCACTTTTTCCAAAAGAATTCCAACCGGCTGTGTAATACGGCAAGTTGAAACTGACACTAGGAAACAGCAGTAGCGCGTAAGACTTCTACAGGAAGTTCTCGACTTGCCACCAATATTTCTGTTGCTAAGTGAGACATTCCTTAAGCGAGTTTGCGGCGTCCTGGGGTCGTGTGAGCCCTTCCTGCGACTTTCCGATGAGCAAAGGCAATGATTTCAGATCGGAAGGGACCTTGTAGGTCGTCTAGTCGAACCTCCCCCACCCCCACCCAAGCAGGAGACCCCACCTATACCATTTCTGAAAAAAATGGCAGTCCAACCGTTTGGCTAACTGAACAACCGCAGGGATTCACTTAACAAATGCGGCAAGGAAAGTCGCGAAATGGGACAAAACTCACTAAGCAAATGTCTCGCTTACCAACATTGATTTTGGGCTCAATCGTGGTCGTATGTCGAGAACTACCTGTACTACAAAATTAAACAGTGCATTTAAGAATTTCACTACCCCTATGTGTCAGGCGCCGGGGAAATCAGGAGATTCAGGCAGTTCAAATAAAGACTTATTGCAAGCTTGAGTTCTCTACAAGAATCTGACCAACTAACAGTCAAAGGAAATGAGTGGGAGGTAAGAAAGCCATTCAGGGTGGGATGGACTTATATTTCTTGTGGCCACGCAGGAACTCGTGACTGATGACACATTTGACAACTCCCACAGTCTCAACCTGGACATCTCCTACACCAGGGGTATCAAACTCACGTTGTCGTCACGTGATCTATCGGGATTTTTTCCCCCTTCACTAAACTGGGGGTGGGCATGGCCAGCACATGACACATCCGGCCCGTGGGCCAGGAGTTTGACACCCGTGTCCTACACTATGTTGCTTATCTTCTAGAAGATCTTACTATCAGTTGTGTTAAGTACAGGTAGTCCTCAACTTACAACAGTTCCATTTAGTGACCGTTCAAAGGTACAACGGCACTGAAAAAAGTGACTTTTCAAACCACCTCCCCACAGTCACATGATTTACATTTGGATGCTTGGCAACTGGTTCACATTTATGACAATTGCAGCGTCCCAGGGTCATGTGATTCCCCCTTTTGCAACCTTTGGACAAGCAAAATTAATGGGGAAGCCAGATTCACTTAACAACCGGATGACTTAATTTTTCAACCGCAGCAATTCACTTAACAAATGCAACAAGAAGCGTCATAAGATGGAGCCAAACTCACTTAACAAATGGCTCTCTTAGCAACATTACATTTTGGGCTCAAATGTGGTCTTAAGTCAAGGACTCCCCGTATTACCATTTAACTCTCTCACGGCACCAAAAAGACCACTAAGCTTTAGATAATCCATAAAATACCGTATTTTTCGGACTATAAGATACACCTAAATTTACAGGAGGAAAACAGGAAAAAATCGTTTTTGGCCTCCGTACATCGTATTTTCACCCTCCCAGGCCCACGGAAGCACTCTGCAGTGCTTTGCATGGCCCGTTTTCGCCAAAAATGTGCCTGTTTTTGGCCTGCAGGCTGCTTCTGGGGGTCGGGGAGGGTGAAAACATGACGCACGGAGGGTTCAGCAGGCCAAATATTTGGTCTCTAAGGCACTGTTGTGACCCAGGCCCAAGTAAGTAGTAGGAAAATCAGTCAGTGAAAAAACAAACTTTATTCGAACAGCTGAGAATTACTTCATTCCCAGCGTCGTTCAACTAAATTAAAGCAAATTCCTCCTGACACAAATTCTTCAGTCCTATCGCAAACCTTGGTCCAATTAGGCAAACTGCCAAAGGCCTTTTTTGGCAAACGTTCAGAAGTCACAGATACAAAAATAAATACAAGACGTAGATGAAGATGACGACGAAGCTACCAACGTTGTTTTCCGGCAAAGCCCAAACGCTAGTCTGTTTTAAGCCTTATGGGAGGGGCCAATCATCTCTTGGCCCTACTCCCGAGTCGTCCTCTTTGCTTGAGCTGCTCTTGCCTTCTGGCAGCTCTTCTCATGTGTGCATTAAGAACAGGCTCCTCCTGTTCCTCTGCCTCACTCCTATCAGTCTCTGGAGGCTCCGGAGTCTGTACATCACTCCCCGATGGCCCTGGCCCCATCTCTGCCTCCGACGCAGAGCCCTCATCTGAGCCTTCCCCAGCCTCCAGGACTGGCCCCTGTTCTTCCTCAGCCTCATCGCTGTCCGACTCCGCCGCCAGCTCCACACAACAGGCGCACCTAAATTTTCACCCACTTTTAGGGAAGGGAAAGGTGCGTCTTAATACTCCGAAAAATACAGTATTTACATTTTATTCAAACACACACCTTTGCACATTAGCCGTTGAATTTTTAGTTTACTGGCCGACGTGAAGTTTGTGCTGATTTTTAGAGCGCACACATAACAACCTTCTCAAAGATGAGGTGTCTCTAAATTGTCATTTCACCCAACAAAAGCTTTTCTTAAATCTACGTGCAGCGATAGAGGTCAAATTGTTCCAGTAGTGGTACAATGAGTTTTTCCTAAAATCACAAAGACGGTTGTAATAGTACAATCGAAATCCTCCTTTGTTTAAACAGCAAAACGTTTTGTTATTTTTTCTTTCAGATGTTTAATTGCCTCCAACAATTAAAACAACCTTGTTGACAAAGAGGTAGCTCCCGGGCCTTTTTCGGCAGCATTGATTTCACTTCCTTAAAGATGAGTCATTTTAATCCGGAATACCGATCTGTACCGCTAAATTCCAGATAAAGCTTACCTGACTTATTCATATTTACCTGGCTCTTGCTCTAGTTAGATCCTTTGCCAAATAATTAGAAGAGTCAAATGTTTTAGTCAAACATTGGTGAGCAATGAAAATCTTACGTTTTTTTTCATCCTTTGCTTGGTCCGGCCGTACGTGAAGAAGTCATTACAGTTCATTTAGTGACCGAAGTCACCACGGCCCCGAGAACAAGAGATTTATGACCGTTTTTCACACTTATGACCATCGCACTATTCTCCTTGGTCACAAAATGAGAACACTTGGCGACCGATTCCTATTTATGACGGTCAGTCACCACGGCACAACATAAAAGTGACTTATGACCGTTTTTCACACTTACGACCATCGCACTATTCTCCTTGGTCACAAAATGAGGACACTCAGCGACCGACTCCTATTTATGACAGTCAAAGTAACCACGGCGCCATAAAAAAGTAATTTATGACCGTTTTTCACACTTACGACCATCACACCACCCCTCTTGGTTACATGATCAAAATGAGGACGCTCGGCAACCGACTCATATTTATGACAATTCATTTAGTGACAGTTCGAAATCACCGCGGCCCCGAGAACAAGGGACTTATGACCATTTTTCACACTTATGACCATCACACTATTTTCCTTGGTCACAAAATGAGGACACTCAGTGACCAACTCCTATTTGTCACAAAGTCACCACGGCACCATAAAAAAGTGACTTATGACCTTTTTTCACACTTACGACCATCGCACCACCCCTCCTCTTGGTCACGTGAACAAAATGAGGACGCTCGGCGACCGACTCACATTTATGACAGTTCATTTAGTGACCATTCGAAATCACCGGAGCCCCTAGAACAAGGGATATGATCAAAACGAGGACGCTCGGCAACCGACTCACATTTATGACGGTTGCAAAGCCCCAGAAGGTGGATTCATTTAACAGCCGCGTGCCTAACTTATCCACAGCAGGGATTCACTTAACAACTGTGGCCAGAAAGGTCACAGTTGTTAAGTGGGAGCAAAACTCGCTTAACAAATGTCTCGTTCAGCCACAAAAATTGTGGTCATAAGTCGAGGGTTATCTGTATTTCAAGAGTCACTGTTACTTAATGCAAACTGAAATATCTTTCCATTCTTTTTTTTTTGTCTTGTAATCACATATAAGAATCTCTTCAAGAGCTTAAATAAAAAACCAGAATAACAGAGTTGGAAGGTACCTTAGAGATCTTCTAGTCCAACCCAAGCAGGAGACCGTGTATCATTTCAGACAAATGGTTGTCCACTCTCTTCTTAAAATCTTCTAAAGTTGGAGCCCCCACAACTTCTGGAGGCAAATTGTTCCACTGATTCATTGTTCTGACTGTCAGCAAGTTTTTTTTTTCTCCTTCGTTCACAGTAAGCTTTTTGGGCGAAAGCCACTCGATGGTAGAGAAGATTGTTCATCCAGAACGCTAGTTAGGAAAAAAAGGACTTCCCATTTCTTCTCTGGTGTCCTTTGCCAGCACTTCTATGAATAGCAGCATTTTGTCGGTACAAGTAACAGCTTTGTTAATTGAGCCGAAACCATGATGCTAATTTCCTTGCGCTGCAATATTTAAGTCTATTCCTCTGCTGTGTTCCTTATATATATATATATATGATGCGTCAATCATTCTCGGTTAACGTTTTCCCCGTCTCTTGCATTTTTTTTTTAAAAAAAACCACCAACTATGTAAATTATTAATGTCGTAAGTAATTTTAGACAAGACGGCACACTGTAGAAAATATCGTACAAGAAGCAGATCGTAGGTGGAGTTTTTAAGAAACGACGGACTGCATGACCGAAAATCAAAGATGAATTTGAAACAACATCCGGCGAGCACTAATAGGCTGAGTTGAACGCAGATCTATTTATTTTATTTATTTATTTATTTTTTAAATTTTTATACCGCCCCCCCCTCTCCCGAAGGACTCGGGGCGGTGAACAGCCAAAATTAAAAACACACAATACAAACATTAAAATACTATAAAATGAAATTAAATTAATCTTTGGCTTCCCCAATTTAAAACCCCTTACCCATAAAATTCCCCAATTAAAAGATTTTTAACCCAGCAGTCCTTGACTTACAACTAAGTAGTCCTTGACTTACAACAGTTCGTTTAGCGACTGTTCGAAGCTCTAATGCAGGGGGTATCAAACTGGATTGCTTCGAGGGCCAGACCAGCATTGTAGTTCAATGTAGTTGTAGTTCCGCAGCCGGCCGGCGGGGGGGGGTTTAAACCAGGGGTCAGCAACCTGCGGCTCTGGAGCCACATGCAGCTCTTTGGGCTCTCTGCTGTGGCTCCCTGTCGGGCGATCCCACCACTGGCTGGCTCCACCCTCACCCTCCCCTACCAGTCACTCCTCGCCTGGCCTGAGAAGGAAAGGGCGACAGCGGGGGATGGAGAAGCGGCCAGGGCAGAGACAGAGACAGATAAAGAGAGAGGGGGAGGGAGGGGGGAGAGAGATATGTCAAAGGGGTTTTATGGTTCCCGGTATTTTTTAACAACTGGTTCTCTGCCCTACTGACCGGCTGGGTAGGCGTGGCTAGGGGGGAGGTCATGTGACTGGTGGAAGTGACCGATATCGAGTTGGCCACGCCCACCCAGGTTTTGTGGCTCCCGGTGTTTTCTTTTCTGTGGGAAACGGGTCCAAATGGCTCTTTGAGTGCTTAAGGTTGCAGACCCCTGGGACAGACGCTTCCTGCAGCACCCTGCCGGCCAAAACAAGGCGCGGAGGGGCCGTGCGAGCGCCCCCCACGTCCCGTTTTCAGCCTGGACAACCCCCTGCAGCCCCCTGCTGGCCAAAATGGGACACGTGAAGGCACACGAGACCCCCCCCCAAATTTTGGCAGCCAGAGGCACCATGGGCCAGTCCTTTCCTATTTCCAGGCTGGCCCCACGGGCCAGATTTAAGCACCCCGTAGGCCACATGAAGCCTTTGGGCCTTAAGTGTGACACCCCTGCTCTAAC
This sequence comes from Pantherophis guttatus, assembly GCF_029531705.1. The sequence goes on along the minus strand of NW_026844039.1, from coordinate 3,346,872 downwards.
AGTACTGAAAAAAGTGACTTATGACCGTTTTACAACCGTTGCAGCATCTCCGGGGTCACGTGATCAAAAGTCAGCCGCTTGGCAATCGGTTCACATTCACGACGGTTGCCGTTGTCTTGGGGATCATGTGATTCCCCTTTTGCGACCTTCTGACCAGCGAAGATTCCCTGAACAACCGTGTGGCTAACTTAACCATTGCAGCGTTTCATTTAACAACCGAGCCGAGAAAATTCATAAACTGGGGCGACACTCGCTTAACAAATGTCTCGCTGAGCAACAGAAATGTTCAGCTCAATTGTGGCTGTAAGACAGGGACCACCTATATCAGTGATGGCTAACCTTGTTGTCGACGTGCGCCAAAAGTGCACGCAAGCGCGCGCGATAGCATTGCCTGCACCCATAATGCAATGCATGCATGACACCTACCCGCGCTCCCCCTGGGCATGCATGCATAACCCCCCGTGCTCCCCCTGGGCATGCACGCATGACACCCCGCGCTCCCCCTGGGCATGCGTGCGACTCCCTGCGCCCCATTTTGGGCCTAGCAGGCCTCCCTGCAGCCTCCTGGAACCAAAAATGGGCCGCGGGGGGTGGGCCGCAACCCCTCGCACTCTCCCTCACCCTAGCACATGCCCGCGTGATCCCCCACACATATACACATGCGTCTCCCACATGCGCCCCACACATGCGTGGCAGAGACCCGAAAATCAGCTGGCTAGTGGGAGGTGCGCCCGCATGCGGGGTGGAGCTGAGCTGGGCAACAGCTCACATGCCAGCAGAGAGGGCTCTACGTGCCACCTGTGGCACGCATGCCATAGGTTTGCCATCACAGACCTATATATTCATTCTAAAAATCTGTGGAGGACTGGATCCCTGAAGGTTCGTTATTAAACACACTTTTCTCCATCACTAAAATTAAAATTATGGTCAACTCCCGATTCTACGCCCAACCCTCAAAACAAGCAAATTCCAAGCTATCTGACTTCTAACACAAAAGATTTATCGTGTTTATGAGCGCGTTAAGTAAACCCGCTTCACTTTTTGTTACAACTTTTTTAAGGTTAAGCTTTACGAACGGCGTACGACTCCGTTCTAAATATAAATATAATGCAAATACCTCTCCTTCTCTTGTACGGTATCCAAAAACCTGCTTTCAGATTATAAAATGTTGCCAAACCAGCCAAGACTCTGTCCCCAAAAAAAAAGAATTCAGATTCTGAGAGTTTCATTGCAAAATCATCCGCAATAACAATTCCTCCCACCCCCCCTCCTTCATTCGGGACATATTTTCGCAAGTCTATATTTGCAACTTTCCGCGTACAAAATCTGGGTTCGGCTAAACAAGCTGAAATGCCAGCTCGTAAATTATATAGTCATAGACGAGAGGGATTCCATTCTCCATTCACATGATCCTTGTTTTGTAGGAAAATCTGGCCAGCCCTTTTTTTTTTTTTTTTTTTGCCTGATGCCGCCCTGGAAAACACGCACAATGATATTTTCCCACAGTGCCTGAAATGGTTGAATTTAAGAAACGCCACCAGAAAAAAATCATCACCATCATCATCAACGGGGTAATGTAAGCTGACAGCAAACAGGGACGATGAGCAGAAGTGGAATTGCTATATATAACTATTATTTTTAGAAAGAAATGTTCCAAATAACTTACTATTCCCAACACTTAATTCTTCCTGGAAAAACAAGCTGGTCTAGGATTGCCAAAAATCCAACACACACAGTTCAGTGCTCGACGCATCAGGACTCAAAGGATGGAGCTTGTCTATGACAACTTGCCATGGCCAACTAGCCATGGCCAACTCACCGCAGTCAACTTGCCACGGGAACTAATATGGAAGAAAGAGTGGAATAGAACCGTTGAAGATTAACAGATTAACAGAGTTGGAAGAGACTTTATAGGTCCGTGATGGCGAACCTATGGCACGCGTGCCACAGGTGGCACGCGGAGCCATATCAGTGGGCACGCAAGCGTTGCCCTAGCTCAGCTCCAGCATGCATGCACACACCAGCCAGCTAATTTTCGGGCCTTTCGGGCCCATCGGAAATCAGGAAATGGACCGTTCCAGCCTCCGGGGGGGGGGGGGAAGGCCGTTTTCACCCTCCCCAGGCTCCAGGGGCTTTCTTGGAGCCTGGGGAGGGCAAAAAATGGGCCTACTGGGCCCACTGTGCCATCACGTGCCAAAAGCGGGGGAAGCACAAGGGGGGGTCATGCACGCATGCATGGGGCGACCGGGCACATTGAATTATGGGTGTGGGCACACACGCATGTGACCCCCCACACACACTTTTGGCACGCGACAGCAAAAAGGTTAGCCATCACTGTTATAGGTCATCTAGTCCTACCCCCTGCTCAATCAGGAGACCCTATGCCCGTGATGGCGAACCACACGTGGCCATATCAGTGGGCATGCGAGCTCAGCTCTGGCGCGCAGGCATGTGCCGGCCAGCTAATTTTCAGGTCTTCTGGGCCCACCAGAAGTAGGGAAACAGGTTGTTTCCTGCCTCCAGAGGGCTTGGAGGAGGAGAGGCCCATTTTTCTTTCTCACTTGGCTCCAGGGCCTCTCTAGGAGTCTGGGGAGGGCAAAAACAGCCTTCCCCACCCACTCCCCCAGAGGCCAAAAACGGCCCGTTTGACAACTTCTGGTGGGACCGGAAGGCCCGTTTTTTGCTGTCCCCAGCCTCCAGGGCCTCTCTAGGAGTCTGGGGAGGGCGAAAACAGCCTTCCCCACCCGCCCACCCCGCAGGTCCTCCGGAGGCTGAAAACGGGCTGTTTGACAACTTCCGGTCCCACCATTTAAATAATTAAATCAAACTGTTGAATTGTCCCATTCCGAGTTGGCCATTGTGAGTCAGTTCTAGCCAATTGTCCCATTCCAGACTACAACTGTCTAGTCTAATAAACATTTTAGTCTAATAGACATTTAGATTTGGTTTGTCTCGTTTAATGAAAAGAAGGACTAGGGGAGAGATGCAGTGGTGGGTTGCTACCAGTTCGCCCCGGTTTGGGAGAACCGGTAGCAGGGGCGGTGGGAGGCTCCGCCCACCCACCCAGACATCATCGAAAACACTCTGGGCATGCGCAGAACCTTCTGCGCATGTGCAGAAGTGCCACATGCTCCCAATAGCGACGGGATTTGAAACCCACTACAGAGAGATGATAGCAGTCTTCCAAAATTTGAAGGACTGTCCCAAAGAAGAGGAGGTCCACTTATTCTCCAAAGCACCAGAAGGCAAGACAAGAAGCAATAGATGGAAACTAACCAAGGAGAGAAGCAACTTACAGCAGAACTAAGGAGGAATTTCCTAACGGAGAAAGCAATCAACCAATGGAATAGCTTCAGAAGTTATGGGTGCTCCATCACTAGAGGCTTTTAAAGAGAGACCGGACAACCATTTGACTGAAATGGTACAGGGTCTTTGCTCAAACAGGGGGTTGGACTAGAAGACCTCCGAGGTCCCTTCCAACTCTGTCATTCAATGTTTCACCTTAATTCCAGATTGCTTCTCTCTTGGGTTAGTTTCCAACCCTTGTTTCCCATCCTGCCTTCTGGTGCTATGGAGTTATATGGAGTTGAGGTGTTGTGGCCCATCAGCGGCCTGTGCAGCTAGTAGCTGATTCCGACAGTGAGGAGGCTGGTGTGGTGTTGCACCAGCAGCCTGTGCAGCTGGCACTCGAGTCGGACAATGAGAAGATGTGGTGCCAGAGGCAGGGATTCAGCCAGGGCCTTCAGAACCTCCAGAAGCTCCCATAAGTGAAGAGGAAGAGCAGAAGCCTCTTCTCGATTCACTGGCGTGCAGAGCTGCTAATTGGCCACTCCCTTAGCCTATTTAAGGAGGAACGCCGACTGAGGCAATTTGCAGGGAACAACTTCATTCACTCTCCTTCGCGTCTTGATCTTAGTTCTCTGCAAATTGCTTCTGGGCTTTCTGCCAATCCTAGTAAGATTATGATTATTTATTCTTTGGATTCTTGTAGGCTGTTAAGAAAGTTAATTAACTGCCTTTGTTTGAAAAAGACTGATTTAATATAGTAAAATAAGGTTTGTACAGACTTTGTGTGTGCTGCGTTCTTTGGGGTCCGTAGTTGGGGCAGAACATGAGGGGACAACTGACACAAATTGACGGAAAAAAAAAATAAAGCCATCAGAAATCTATGGTTTTCACAAAAAAATCCTGCTGGAAGCAGAATAGAAAGGGGGGGGGAATGTTGTCTGCTTGAATTCTTTTGCTTTATAAAGGTCAAAAAACAAGAACGTGAAGGCGTTTTAAATTCCTGAAGATCTCATTTCTGAAATTAAAGGAGCAGAAGAAGCCCAAATCCGATAATATCCATTGAACGAGGTCTCCATAAAGTAAAAGCTAAGGGGAGATATGGAATTAGCGGAAGGACGTAGTACTTATTGATTTTAGTAAAAAGCTCTCCGCGCTTCGTGGTAAGCAATGCTACAAATCCATTATTTAAGGAACTGGAGTTTCCGGACTTAGTCACACATTCAGAAATTGTAGGAGCTTCATCACTGGAAGCTTTCGAGAAGAGACTGGACTGCCATATGTCAAAAATGGTGTGGGGTCTCCTGCTTGGGCAGGGGGTTGGACTAGATGTCCTACAAGGTCCCTTCCAACTCTGTATCTGTATTATTGAATGAACTACAGCAGTGGTCACCAACTGGTGGTCCGTGGACCACTGGTGGTCCGCGAGAAAATTTGGGTGGTCCGCAGAAAAATTATTTACATTGTTTAAATTGCACTAAATCAGGGGTCCTCAAACTACGGCCCCTGGGCCGGATACGTGCAATGAACGTTTGTGTTGCTGCAGAGAGACTCCCCCTTCGGGGGCCTTTTTGTGTGGGTCGGAAGGGGGCAGAAATTCTGACTTGGGGTCTGCTTCAGCTTCCTGGTGTGGGGCTTTGGGCGAAGGCTGGAGGGAAGCGCCGCTGGTGGTGAAGAGCCGGAGGGACTCGTTCCAGTGGGACTGCATCATGGCCTGGAATTGGCTGATCATTTCAGCCTGCTGAGCCTCCGGACGCTGGTACCTGTCCTTGCACTCCCGCAGGTCTTCCCTCTGCTTGGAAAGCCTATGCTCCTAGTCCTCAGTGAGGTGCTTCTGCTAAGCCTCCTTCTCGGCCGGATCCAATTTGAACTGAGCTGTTTTGCCAACTTTCTCGTGGTGGCTGCTTAGCTCCAACAACTGCTTCCTGTTGGGGCCCTAAGGAGCCCGGGCGGGCAGGCGAGGAGGGGCTGGGAGGGGAGGAGCGAGTAGAGGCCAGCGATGCGCCCCTCGACGCGAGTGACATCGACCTGGCCACCCCCACCCAGTCACATGACCACCTAGCCACGCCCACCCAGCCGGTCATTAAGCAGATCATATTAGTGGTCCGCGGGATTTAAAATAAGAGTCTTGGTAGTACAGTGGTCTAAAGCACCCTGTTATTAAGAACAGCTGCCTGCAATTACTGCAGGTTCGAATCTCGCCAGGCTCAAGGTTGACTCAGCCTTCCATCCTTTCTAAGGTAGGTAAATTGAGGACCCAGTTGTGGGGGCAATAAGCTGACTTTGTATAAATATAGAAAAGTATGAAGGCTATTGCTTAGCGCATTGTAAGCCGCCCTGAGTCTCCGGAGAAGGGTGGCATATAAATCACATTAAAAAAAAATAATTTATGAATTTAGTGGTCCCTGAGGTCCAAAACGTTGGTGACCTCTGAACTACACCAATGTTTCTCAACCTCAGGGAGGTCGAAGTGAGGGAATTCTGGGAGCTGAAGTCATATAATATATGTGGGCCTATGCATAATTTTGTATTTATTTGTTTCTGTCATGTTTATGTGGTGTATATTAGAAGTGGTGAGCAGAGATGGGATTCAGCTATTAGAATAGCAGTTACGGTATCAAGAAGTGAAACACGTAGAAAAAAACGAGATCTACAAAAATGATCACCATAGAAAAAACGAGATATACAAAAATTATCCCCATGTCAGTTAATCCTTCGTTGGGTAACTTTTAGCATGAATGACGGCCTTACAACGTCTTCCCATGGAGTGAACCAAGTCTTTTAGTTCTGCAGCTGTTATCATGTGAAACCAAGATTGAATGATGGCTTCTATTAACTGGGTTTTATTGCTGGGTCGCTTCTGACTAACAAGTTTCTTAATCGGCTCCATAGATTTTTCAGTTGGGTGAAGGTCTGGGCTCTTCCCAGGCCATTCCAGCAGTGGAATAGGATTATCTTGAAACTCCAAAAAAAGTGGTGTTATTAGCCATCAAACCTCAAAACTACACTTTTCCCAAAAGATTCCCACAATTTTGGCCACTACCGTATGCTGACAAGCAGCAAGGAGGTTTGATTTGCATAAGTAGTTTCTTTTCTCAGAAAAGAAAAATCGAGTCTGGGGAGCTTGACATTATGGGGACTGCCCCAAAAGGATTACAGTGAGGAGGTCTGGATGGTGACAAAACGGTAGCGAAAAATCTAAGGAGGAAATTGTCCAACCGCAGAAGAAACTGAGCTTTTAAGAACCCCAGTCAAGGAGGAACCGAGAGTGTTGAAGATGGAGGTGAGAAGGGGGAAGAGACAGCCAGCAGCTGTGGATGAAAGGATGGGAATGGTTTTTCCATCAGGAGAAAAAGAGGGGAAGACGTACTCTATGTGCAAAGAGGGAGCAAGAGGGGAACGTGGAGTGAGAAGGGGTAGAAGGGTTGAAAACGTCAAAGTGTAAATATATAGAGCTTTTCATTTGGTAAACAAAAAAAAAATCTTCAAGGGTGAAGGAGGAGGATGAGAAAGAAGAAGGAAGGAAGAAGAGAAAGAAGAAGAGGAAGGAGGAGGAGGAGGAAGAAGAGGGAAGAAGAGAGAGAAAAAGGAGGAAGAGACAGAGATGGAGGAGGAGGAAAGAGGGAAGAGAAAGGAGAAAAATAAGAAGAGGGAGGAGGACGACGATGACGAGAAGAGGGAAGAAGAGAAAGAAAACGGAGGAAGAAGAGGGAGGAGGAAGAGACAGAGGAGGAGGAGGAAAGAGGGAAGAGGAGAAAGAAGAAAAAGAAGAGGAAGGAGGAGGAGATGGAGGAGGGAGAAAGAGGGAAGAAGAAAAAGAAGAAAAAGGAAGAAAAGGAAGGAGAAGAAGAAGAAGAGATTTGTTTTAATTTGAATTGCTCATGAAACAGGACAGCTGACATGGCAGTTTTCAATGCTAATGACGAGAAGGGGAAGAGGAGGAAGAGGAAGAGATGACGATTCAACTTTCAAATCCTCAGACGCCTCAAATGCACATATATAAACATTACCCCCTTTCCCCTAGGGTGGCTAGACAGGTCATTTTTTTCTTAATCCTCGACAGAAAATCTACTTATCGAGTCTTCTTGAATCCCTGCAGAATGTTAAGGGGAAACAAAGCTCCATAACTAAAGCAAAAAATAGCAACAGAAATGTAAATAAATGAATATTTAAGCGCCCTCAAGTCAGGTGAAATTCCCGCCGACTACCTCAGCCCGTCTTTCATTTTCATCCGGGAGGGATCGAGCGATAGAATTTTTAAGCAACTCACGGTAATTTATAAGTATCTCCGAAACTATTCATACTCCAAAACTTCTGTATTCTTTCCCTCGTTGTCTCGCCACATCCCGCTATTAACAGTTGAATATTATCGACTGGAAGAAAAACACGACTTTAAGAAGAAGAAAAAAATGTTTCTTCCTCATGATCTGTTATAACTTTGCAACTGAAGTTCTTTCTCCCCATCCTTCTCGACTAAACTGTCCGACTTCAGTCTTGAGCCCAATAAAAGAAGAAGAAAAAAATTCCGCCACCTTTCTACACGGACATCTGTGAGTTCACAAAGGATGCTGGCTGAAATTACCAGCGCATCAATTAAACAAATGCCCTGACAATAATACACTTCTTTATTTCATTCCTTTTCCCTAGTTTTCCCTCCTCTGCTTCTCAAAAATCCAGGTTTCTAGGCTTTTTTTCAGGCAGCCAGCAAGCACCCTGCTGCCCATTGGGAGACTAAGGAACCCGGCTAAAGAGAAATACATGTAAAAGCCTACGAAAAGAAAACAAATACTGTACCTTTACAGGGAGGATACATGGGATTAGGGTGTGGCTAACTGATGAGGACTAATAAATCCAAAATAGATCTATCTTAGTCTCCTTATCTCCCAATGGGCAGCAGAGTGTTTGCTGGCTGCCTGAAAAAAGCCTAGAAACTAGTGGATTGTGATTTCACTGAACTAGGGCTGCATAAAAATCTTGGTTTACGTAGGAAGAACCTGGCTAAAGAGAAATACACATAAAGGCCTACGAATTCTGCCAGGCCCGTTAGCCTTAACGTGACGTATTTCTGTTTTGCAGAATTTGACGTTTCCTTCGGTTAAAAGCTTTCACTATTCCACCGGTCCAGCTATAAGCATCCTGGCCAAAAAATAAATTAAAAAAAGAGCTCCTTTTTCAGCGTTGGCTCAGTTGAAGCTTTTGGTCTACTCAGATCGGGTTTCTCGATGACTTGTGGAGGTTTCTCTTTTGTCCTGAAGTAACCAGAGGGGCATCTCCCAACTACAAAACCTTATCTGGCCCTCAAACTTTTTTGAAAAGTTTCTGTAGGCTGCAGCTTTTTTTTTTTTCCCTCCAAGTTGGATTTCCGATTTTTCCAAAGCACCCGAAGGCAAGACAAGTAGCAACGGATGGAAACTAGTCAAGGAGAGAAGCAACCTAGAACTAAGGAGAAATTTCCTGACAGGGAGAACAATTAATCGGTTGGAACGACTTGCCTCCAGAAGTTGTGGATGCTCCAACACTGGAAGTTTTTAAGAAGAGACTGGATAACTATTTGTCTGAAATGGTAGCGGGTTTCCTGCTTGGGGGCTGGACTAGAAGACCTCCAAGGTGGAACAAGCTTGCCTCCAGAAGTGTTCTGACCCAGTTCTCCAAACACGACAAACCCTCTGAAGTGAACTCAAAGATTCCTTTGTCAGGAGCGCCAGCAGCTACGGCAAAAAGTTTGTCTCTCACCACAGGCTAACAAGTCCGGCCGGCCGGGAGATGAATAGTTGTCTGCCACATCTACTCATCTCTGCACCCTGCCTTTTATCCCCAGAGCTAAGGTGGGGCTTCACTAGCAGCGGTGGCTTTTCCGTCCCAAGGACCAGCCCATAGATTTCCACTGCTCTCCTCTCCTCTGCCTTCTTCGATCTGTGCGTCAGGCACTGGACCCAGCTGTTCCTCCTCTTCCTCATCAGCCACCTCCAGACCTGGGGGCTGTTGACTCTCCATCTGAGGGCTGACGGACGGCCCAGGCTCCGCCTCTGTCTCTTTCTCTCTGCCAGCTCCATTTCCTCTTCTCCCTCGGAGCTCTCAGGTTGCCTTGATGGTGACCCTGACTCCCACACCTCCTCCTCCTCTGATTCGGCTGCCGGAGGGGCCGGCGGCCGACAGGCCACAAGAAGAAGTTGTGGCTGCTCCATCACTGGAGGTTTATAAAAAGAGACTACGATAACTATTTGTCTGAAATGGTGTGGGGTCTCCTGCTTGGACTAGAAGACCTCTCAGGTCCCCTCCAACTCTTGTCATTGTACTATTCTTAGGGGAGTGGGCTTTCCTCACGTCTCTAGAGCCCATTTTGGGGGGTTTTAATCCGGCCAAATCTATTTAATTATTTTAATTTTTAATCATTGTTGTGTCTTGTGTTTTTAAATTGGTTGTACACCGCCCTGAGTCCTTCGGGAGAAGGGCAGTATAGAAATAAAATTATTATTATTATTATTATTCTGATCTTACCTACAAGGGTAATCCTAAGGGGGTCACTCTCAAAGTCATGGACGTTACAGAGTTCTCCCACCAGATGAAAGATGCGGATTATTATTATTATTACCGTGTTTCCCCAAAAATAAGACCCTGTCATATTTTTTTGAACCCTGAAATAAGCGCTTGGCCTTATTGCCATGCACTCAAAAGACAAAAGATGTCTTATTTTGGGGGAAACAGAGTATTACTGTGTTTTCCCAAAAATAAGACCCTGTCTTATATTTTTTTGGACCCTGAAATAAGCGCTTGGCCTTCTTTTCGGAGAGGTCTTATTATTTTAGGGCTCATGGAGCACGACGGGGATCCTCTTGCCGTCTTACCTGATTTCCAGCTCTGTCTCCCTAACCCTAACCAGAGGAAATGGCGGGAACTGGCTGTGCATGCGTTTAAATATTTTCGGGGAGGGGCTTATTTTAGCACAGGCACTCAAAAGCCAGATTGGGCTTAGTATCAGGGGATGTCTTATTTTCAGAGAAACAGGATATTATTATTCACTTTATTCATTAAACATGTATGATGTTCCACATTATGTTCATTATTATTATTATTATTATTATTATTATTATTATTATTATTATTATTTAAATATGAAACTCAGTCAACTGAACATTCAAAAATGCATTACAAATACCATTGACTGGTGCTAATGATTGATACAGGTTGCTACCAGTGTTGTCGTTGTTGTTGTTGTTGTTATTATTATTACTATTATTATTATCATCATCATCATCTCTCTCAGCATCTGAAGATCAAGACAGACACCTCAGAATAGATTACCCGCCTTTTAAAACCCATATAGCAGCCAATAAAGCTTGAGAATTCCATATTTCCGCAGATTTTGGCACTCACGCTGAAAAGGCGCTCCCAGGCAAAGCCAAATGGAGATATGACCCAGGAGGCATCACCCAACATCTTGCTTAATCTGCTTACTTGAAATAACCCCCGTCCTGCCTTCACCCCAAAAAAAAACAGGCCGCGTTTGCATAATCATAATTACCATTTTCACGGTGTGCCCTTACTCCAGATCATTGTAATTAGTTCTGTTTTGCTCTCTCTCTCTCTCTCTTTTTAAATCTGAATTACAGAGGTGGGAATTAGCAGAGTGCCAAAAACACAAGCGACTCCCTCCATCAGCCAGGTGGATTTTCCATCAGGATCTACCTGTCCACTTGCTTGGCATGCTGGACCAAACCTGAATTACTCGGGGCGCCTTCCCTGGGCAGGATCCAGGCAGGCGTGGGGGTGGGTACTCAGGGGCAGCACCAAGGAGGATGGTGCACAACCGGGAGTGCCAATGCAATTGCAGAGAAGCTGCTAGGCTTAGGGGGGTCCTGACTGTGCCCCTCCCCATTCCATCTCCCTGCAAGGGGGCAAAGCAGCTGAGACCCCCTTGGGGGAGGGGAGCTCCCTCCTGACCTCTGTATCCCTTCCCACCTCCTGTGAGGGGGACCAAGCAGCTGAGATGCAGTCCTACGGGGGTTCAGAGCCCCCTCCTCACCTGTGCCCTCCGTTCCTCCCTCTGTGCAAGAGGGCAAAGCATTCAAGATCCCTTTCTGGGGGGGGGTCCAGAGCCCCCCTCCTCACCTGTGCCCTCCCTTCCTCCCTCTCCCTGCAACGGGGGGGCACAGCATCCGAGATCTCTTCCTAGGAGGACCCCTCCTGATCTTTGCATCCCCTCCTACTTCCCTGAAAGGGGGCCGGGAAGCCCACACCCCCTTGTAGGGGGGCCGAGAACCCCCTCCTGACCTCTCCATCTCTTCCCATCTCCCTTCGAGGGGGACAAAGCAACTGGGATCCCTTTCTAGGGAATCCCCTCCTGAACCTCTGCATCGCCACCTTCCTGCAGGCAGCCAAGATCCAGTCCGGAGGGGTGGAGGGTCCAGAGCCCGCTCCTCACCTGTGCCCTTCCCCTCTTCCCTCTCTCTGCAAGGGGGCAAAGCATCCCAGTTCTCTTTCTAGGAGGGCCCCTCCTGATCTTTGCCCCCCTCCCTCCCTCCCTGCAAGGGGGCAAACTAGCAACCAAGAATTCCTTACTAGCAGAGCCCGGAGCCCCCTCCTCACCTGTGCCCCCCCTCCCTCCCTGCAAGGGGGCAAATTAGCACCTGTGCCCTCCCCTCCTCCCTCTCCCTGCAAGGGGGGCAAAGCATCCCAGTTCTCTTTCTAGGAGGGCCCCTCCTGATCTTTGCCCCCCTCCCTCCCTCCCTGCAAGGGGGCAAACTAGCAACCAAGAATTCCTTACTAGCAGAGCCCGGAGCCCCCTCCTCACCTGTGCCCCCCCTCCCTCCCTGCAAGGGGGCAAAGCAAAAGAGATCCCTTTCTATGGGGGGGTTGGGGGGCATGCAGCCTCCCCCTCCTCTGCCTGGCAGGCAACGACCCCCTCCCCTCCCCTCCCCAGCCACGTCGCCCTCCTCCAAGGACAAGCCCCCCCACCCCCCCACTCACCCACCCTTTCCTAGCTTTGCATCCTCCCCGCACATGCACACCCTCCTCCTCCTCCCCCCACCCCAAGATCTACCCCCTCCCAGCTGCAAGGCGGGGGTGTGGGGGGGGGCACTCACCGGGTCTTCGCTGGCTGGCAGGCGAGGGGCGGGAGGAGGAAGACCCCCCCCCAAAAAAAATGCCTCTGCAGAGCCGGGAAAGGAGCAGCGGGAGCAGCGCTTGCTTGCCGGGCTGGCGTGGTTGCTGGGCGGGGGGGGGGGCAGTGCGCGCTCCCGAGGCGGGTGGGGGGGGCGAGAGAGGGAGGGGGGGAGGCAAAGCAGCCGCGGCAGCAGCAGCAACAGCGCGCCGCCGTGGAAGGACGGCGCGCCAATCTGGGCTTCTGGTCGCCCCGCCCACTGGAGGAGGAGGAGGGGGGGGAAGGGGGCGGGGCGGAAGGCGGGCCGCCGCGACGCGCGAGGCTCGAAAAGTCCTCACGTGACCCTTTCGGTGATTGGCCGAGAAATTCGGAGGGGGGAGGGAGGGGCGGGGAAAGGGGGGGAGAAAGGGGCGCGGCCTCAGCGCTTTAGTTGGCTGGCTTGGTTTGATTGACGGGCGGGGGGCGGAGGAAGGACGTTGAATTCCCGTGCGGGGCGGAAAGCATCCAAAGGGAAATGACAGCTCCGGTGGCGGCGGCAGGGCGGGACTTTAAGGTCCCGCGATTCTGATAGGCAGCTGGGCTGCCGAATAGGGAAGCGAGGGAAGACGAAGGAGTGAGGAGGAGGAGGAGGAGGTGCCACGCGGGATGACAGACAGCGCTTCCAGCCGATGAGAGCGGCGGAACGAAGCCAAGGCCGGCCTATGAGGGGGCTGCTGCGGGCGGAAGTGGGGGGGTTGCTGCGAGAATGCGGGGCCACTCTCTCTCTCCCTCTTCTTCTCGCTGATCAGGCGAGCCCGGCAAGTGCCGTCCTAGAGCGGCGTCGCTTGGCGGGGGGCCGCCCATGGGGTCCTGAGGCGAGGTGAGTAGCGCGGCCTTTTTCCCGCCTAAACCGGAGGCCGGAGAGGGAGCCGTGAAAGGCCGGATAGTCGGCTTTGGCCGCCGCGGGGCCCACAGGCCGGGCGGGCTCGAATCCTTTTCCTCAGGGGCCTCTCCTCGGTTGTTGGGGGGGAAGGGAAGGGAAAAGGCGGTCTAATTTTAACCCCCCTCAATCGCCTCATGGAAGAGAAATACCTGCGTCGTGTGGAAAGGGGTTTTTTTTTTTGAGGGGAGGGGGTGTGAGGGGGCTGCTTTTTTTTTTTTTTTATGGCGCCTGTGACTCTGGAGTCCCCTTTTTTGGGCCTCAGCCAAAGGAGGCCCCCAGCGCTCACTGGAGCCCTGATGGATGTTACCTAGTTTGGGTCACGAAACGTCTGCAAAGGAAAAAAAAAAAAATAACACCAGCCGGCTCAGAAAGGGATGAAGGATCCCCCTCAGTCTCCTCCTCCTCTTCTCCACAAACCCCCCATTCCTTTTTTTTTTAAAGCACTGATGATGTTACCTAGTTGGGTGATGAGACGTCTGCAAAGAAAACAACCAAGCTCAGAGAGCACCAAGGACACCATTTTATTATTATTATTATTATTATTATTATTATTATTATTATTATTATTATTAATTTTGATTTATATGCTGCCCTTCTCCGGAGACTCAGGGCGGCTTACAATGCGCTAAGCAATAGCCTTCATCCTTTTATATATTTTTATACAAAGTCAGCTTATTGCCCCCACAATCTGGGTCATCAATTGACCAACCTTAGAAAGGATGGAAGGCTGAGTCAACCTTGAGCCTGGCGAGATTCGAACTTACAGTAATTGCAGACAGCTGGAGTTAAATTACAATGCGTTAGTCTGCTGAGCTATCCAGGCTCCACCAGAATCCTCCCCCTCCTCTTCTTCCTCCTCCTCTTCACAAGCTCCACTCCCTCCTAGCCCTGATGATGTTTCCTAGTTGGGTCATGAAACGTCTGTGAGAAAACAGCCAAGCTCAGAAAGGATCAAGGACACCCCACTGTCGTCGTCCTCTTTTAAGCCTTCTGGGAAGGGCCAATCATCTCCTGGCCTTACTCCCGAGTTGTCCTTTTTGCTTTAGCTGCTCTTGCCTTCTGGCAGCTCTGCGCATGCGCGCACTAGGAACGGGCTCCCCCTGTTCCTCTGCCTCTCTGCTGTCCGACTCTGGAGGCTCTGGAGTCTGCGCATCACTCCCAGATGGCCCTGGCCCCATCTCTGCCTCCGACGCAGAGCCCTCGTCCGGGCCTTCACCAGACTCCAGGACTGGCCCATGTTCCTCCCCAGCCTCCTCACTGTCCAACACTGCTGCAAGCTCCGCGGGCTGCTGGCGGACCACAACATTCGGATTGTTGGGGGCCATAGACTGACATTGTAAACCATTTAGAGAGGGCTGTAAAGCATTATGAAGCGGTATATAAATCTAAGCACTATTGCCAGTGCCATAATCTCCAGGGCAAGGCCAAATGAATTAAATGAAACAAGTAGAGATTTCCTGTTTGGTTCTAGTGAACTCATAAAAGCAAAAAATTCCCAGTTTACAATATCCACTGTTTTTGTTGTTTTTTTGTTGTTGTTTGAAAAATAGCCAAAGCTTTATGGGGGGACATACGTAGAATGTCTTTTTATACGCTTTTACCCATCGCCTTATTTTTTTTTTTTTCCTTCTTTTATTCTAGGGCATCTCTTTTTCCATTCTGGCTACTGACTACCAAGGCTGTTTAAATGAGAATGTCCTTGGCCCAGAGAGTGCTACTCACATGGCTCTTTACGTTACTCTTCCTGATCATGTTGGTGTTAAAACTGGATGAAAAGGCACCCTGGAACTGGTTTCTCATATTTATCCCGGTTTGGATATTTGATACCATTCTTCTAGTGATGATCATCGTGAAAATGGCTCGCCGTTGTAAGTCCGGCTACGATCCTCGCAACGGCTCTCAGAATCTCAAGAAAAAAGCATGGTACTTGACGGCGATGCTTCTGAAGCTGGCCTTCTGCCTGGCCCTGTGCGCGAAACTGGAACAATTTACTGCCATGAAACTTTATTACGTCTTTATTCCCCTTTGGATTCTGCTCATCGGCGGGATGATAGAACTCGGCTATAATATTTTCTACGTAAGGAGGGACTAAACTTTCATTTTGTTTGTTTTCACATTCCTGAGCAACGCTGCTACGAGCTTTACCGCCTCTAAAAAGGAATTATTTAAAATAGGCATTTGCTCTGCAAGCTGTTAAGACGTGATTCTTCAGTATGCGAAGCGGAGCCATCTAATGTTCCATGTACATATTGTAAATAAAACCACCTCATATTTTCTGTGGTTTTTACATTTTATGTTTTTGCGTCCGACGTGTCTAGAGACGGTACACAAATTTGCAATTACGCAGCAGTATACCAGAACCCTTAGTATTTTTGCTTGTTGTGACCTAGGCTTACTGAGTCGTTACAGGACACAATCAGTCTCAAACAAAACTATTTTATTATAACAGCTGAGAATTACTTCATTCCCAGCTTAATCCAAATTAATGCCAAAACAAGTCCTTCAGAAAAAGTCCTTGGGGCTTATCACAAACCTTTATCTTCTTTGGCATCCTGCCAAAGGCCTTTCTTGGCAAACCCCATGAACTTCAGAAACAAGAGATGCCAACTGGAAAACTGATTTAGCAATGTTGCTTTCCTACAAAGAGCCCAAGAGCCTTTGCTGCTCTTTTAAGCCTTATGGGAGGGGCCAATCATCTCCTGGCCTTACTCCCGAGTCATCCCTTTTGCTTTAGTTGTTCTTGCCTTCTGGCAGCTCTGCACATGCGCGCACTAGGAACAGGCTCCTCCTGTTCCTCTGCCTCTCTGCTCCCGGACTCTGGGGGCTCCAGAGTCCGCACATAACTCACAGATGGCCCTGGCCCCATCTCTGCCTCCGATGCAGAGCCCTCATCCGGGCCTTCCCCTGACTCCAGGACTGGCCCATGTTCCTCCCCAGCCTCCTCACTGTCCGACTCCGCTGCTAGCTCTGCAGGCTGCTGGCAGACCACAACATTGCTGCTGTTTTAGCTATTATACTCAAATTCACCATCTTTCCAAGATGTACAATTCCACATATTAATAATTCTGGTCATTAAATCCGCATTTCTCTGGGGGCATCCAAATTGCAGAAGGCAGTTTTTTTAAAAAGTATCTAAGCAGATGAACAAATTCTTGCATATAATCAAAAAAATTAAAATGTGAATTGGGGGGGGGGGGGACGAGAGGGGAAAGAGGAAAAGGTGTAGGATAAATGGGGAAAGACAGCCCTTCCTGTGCAGTAGAATAAGGCAACTACATACAATCTCAACTTTTTAAAGGTAATGGTTGTATCCGACTGCAGGGTATGGTGCTCATCTCCGTTTCTTGGCCGAGGGAGCCAGCGTTGTCCAAAGACGTTTTCCATGATCATCTGGTCAGCATGGCTATATGCCAAAGATGCACAGAACGCCGTTACCTTCCCACCAAAGTGGTACCTGTTTCTCTACTTGCATTTGCATCCTTTTCAAAGAGTGGCGCGGTGGCCTAGAGGTGGAGCTCTCGCCTCACAATCAGGAGGAGGTGAATTCGATCCTAGGTAGAGGCAGATATTTCTCTCTCTGGGCCCAATGAGAATATATCTGCCGAACAAAATTCCGCATCAGCGACAGGAAGGACATCCGGCCAGTAAACACTCAGCTCCATTCAGTTGCTCAGACTCCACCCTGCAAGGGCATTATGGCGTCGTTAAAAGAAGATAAATTTGCATCCTTTCAAGCTTGCTAGATGGGCAGGAGCTGAGGCAAGGAACGGGAGCTCTCCCCACCCCGCACAGAGCTCGGGTCTCGAACCTGGGCTGCCAGCTTTCCACCTGACAAGCACCCCTTCGCATACAATCAACCAACCCTATAATACGGTTGATACTAGCAGCATTAGGTACCGAGTATTTTATATCCTTCAGATTTAAAACACTACAATGTGGAATTTTGTCTCCTGTGAACATTTTGGTTTCTTGTTTCCAGTATGGGACGGGCTTTATACTGCTACTAGATACAAAGCTATGGAGGCTGCATACAGTTGCTACGGAAAAATGACTGCTCAGCTGTATTTGCACGACAAATTTAACTGGGTCAAGGTAGAGATTGGTGTGTAACTTGATACAAACGTGAAATAACCATTTCAGGAGCTGATTAAGCCTTTTCCCAGCTACGCCATGCAAACTGTCAGATTATTAGCAGCCCCTTCCCACATTTTAAGACGGAAACAGCATCCTAGAGAAGTTTCTTGACCATGGGGCTTTTCGGAGTTCCCGATTTCCATTTTACTTGCCTCGCAGCCACACTGTGAGTGGGGAAAAACAGCAAAAGAGAATTGGCAGCAGTTGAAAGAACTCGGGTGGAGGGGAAAATGGCTGTGCACACAATTCACAATTGCACATCATGGTGTCAGAGAAGTTGGATGTCTTTAACATCGTCTGAAAGAGGCTTCCTATATAGCAGTTGGCAATTCCTCATTTAGTAACTCGGATATTCTGTTAACGCATATGAATAGAATTGAAATTTATTTGCTACAGTTATTAGTTAAATTCAGGGCTGGGGGATTCCTATAGCAAAGTGGAAAGCAGTCCAATGGGAAAATGGATGGTTTCACAGCCACGTCTTATATTTTTTTAATCAGGTTGAAAGAAGCAGTAAAATTTACTCAAGTGTGCAAAAACTCTACCGCATTGGGTACAACGTTTTGTAACTTCTACCCTCGTCGTAAGACTTTTTAAGTCCCATAAAAAAATCCTGAATTGTAGGAGGACCTGGAAGAGAACGTGGAAGATTTTATAGCTAAATAGATCTAAAGCAGGGGTCCCCAACCTTTCGGACCTTTATAATTTTAAATTCCGCGGACCACTAATATGATCTACCTAATGACCGGCTGGGTGGGCGTGGCTAGGTGGGCATGTGACTGGGTGGGCATGGCCAACTCAAGGTCACTTGCATCAAGGGGCGCATCGCCGTCCTCTACTCGCCCCTCCCAGCCACTCCTCGCCTGCCCGCCTGGGCTCCTTAGGGCCCCAACAGGAAGCAGTTGTTGGAGCTAAGCAGCCACCACGAGAAAGTTGGCAAAACATCTGGCTCAGTTCAAATTGGATCTGGCCGAGAAGGAGGCTCAGCAGAAGCACCTCACTGAGGACTAGGAGCATAGGCTTTCCAAGCAGACGGAAGACCTGAGGGAATGCCAGGTCAGGTACTGGTGCCTGGAGGCTCAGCGGGTTGAGATGGTCGGCCAGTTCCAGGCCATGAGGCAGTCCCACTGGAACAAGGCCCTCCGGCTCTTCACCACCAGCGGCGCTTCCCTCCAGCCTTCGCCCAAAGCCCCACACCAGGAGGCTGAAGCAGACCCCGAGTCAGGATTTCTGCCCCCCTCTGCCCCATACAAAAAGGCCCCCGAAGGGGGGAGACTTCTGCAGCAACACAAATGCTCATTGTACATATCCGGCCCAGGGGCCGTAGTTTGATTTAGTGCAATATAAAAAATGCAAATAACTTTTCTGTGGACCACCAAAATTTTCTCGCGGACCACCAGTTGGTGACCGCTGATCTAAAGGATTCGAGCAGTTTATCTTTCCATTTGTGCCCCAACAACTGTAGATTTCATCATTGTACTTGGGCCTTTCTGCTTTCCAAGGTGCATCGGTAATCTTCCTTTCTCAACAAGTTGTAAATTAAATAATCTCAGAAGCGCTTGATGGCCAATGCTCAATTTCTGCACATTGTGGCATCATTATCATTATAAGCTTTTGACGCTGTTAAGCCAAAATTTAAATGCCGTATCCGCTTACAAAGGATTGTATATTTAGTTGTAGGTGTTTCAGTTACACCCTTCCATTTAAGAGGAGTTATTGGGCAGTATAGAAGGATAATAAAAACCAGTTTGTTCCTGTACATAACAGGGTTTCAAACGGGGAACAAGAAGTATCACCTCTTATCATTTTCTCTATAATCGTCTGAGGATTTTTCGTTTTCGCCATTATGAAGATACGTTACTCTGCATGTAAACCAATCTGAATTACTCCATCTGGTCAAGTTTGTCACTCTAATTTTTATGCTACTCCCAAGTTTTGCTTTTTAATTTAAAAAAATAAATAAAATAAGCATGAGAATATTGGTTACCGGACAGCTAATAGGCGTAAGATGTTCTTTATAAACCATTCAGCTAAGCAGAGAGAATAGATATTTTCATGCCGTTAACGAAAAAAGCATGTCAAGATGAAGGAACTCTTCCCTCCCCTCGCTACTTTGGTAACCAAGAAATTTAATAACGACGGATGAGTATCTGTCTTCCAACTCACTCTTCGAAAAAAAGGCCTAGCTGCTGAAAATCGTTTTTAAGAAAATGTTGAAGGGATGGATAACACTGATGGCCGTATAGGAATTTGGAAACAGGCTGTCTTAGAAAATCCGGTGCTCTACTCAAGAGAAATGTACTACGAATACCCAGTCTGTGGAAGAGCTTACTTTTTAAGTCAACACGCTTTAGCCATGTTTCAAAATTAACAGAGAAATTCAAACTCTGAGAAAGAGAGTTACTAACTTCCTGCTGAGACAAGAGACGGAAGGGGTATATTAGTAACACCGTTGCCTGAGTTGACCCCTGCAATCCAAGGAACCATTTCCTGGCCCAAATACAACAGGAAAAGGCTGCCATCTGCTGATCATCTAAAGACACGGGTGTCCAAAACTTTGGCAACTTTTTGTGGACTTCCAACTGCCAGAATTCCCCAGCCAGTATGATTGGCTGGGGAATTCTGGGAGTTTGAAGTCCACGGGTTTTAAAGCTGCTAAGGTTGGATAAGCTCAGATATTGCTGTTTTTCTGAGCAGCGTGGATTTGATTTAAATCGACTCGGTTTAAATCACGGTTTAAATCACTAGTAAAAAGGCTTGATTTAAATCGACTCGATTTAAATCATAATTTGTAAAGAGCAGCTGTCGTCTCTGTCCCGCAGCGGATCCTCCTCCGACCCGCTGTTGACTCACCGACAGTCCCAATATTGCAGAATATACAGCCTCATATGCTACATAACTAAGCTCCCATTTCATGCTGAATAGACTAAATTATTGATGTATCTTAAATAGAAAACTATCTCTAGGTAGATTTTTACTCCAAAAGCATTTTATTAAAATAAATTGGATAAAAAATTTTTTAAAAAAAATCCAATTTAAATTTAAAAAAAATCCAATTTAAATTTAAAAAACCTGATTTTTTAAATTTATGTTTTTAAAAAAACCATCAATTTTTATCCACCCTGGTTCTGAGCTCCGAGATTGGGACGTCTATATTTCAGCTTAAAAGTACCGGGGAATGAGTCTCAAATGCATTCCATGATCATTACCGAAATGGGTAGTTCTCACGAGCAGGAAAACAACCTTCAAATCCCCTGACAGCATTTACTCATTGCCTCATGCGGGGTTTATTAAACCACCATTGGCTGGTTTGAGTCATAAACCACAATTTACAAATCACAACTGGCTTGACAGACAGCTGGGCTAAAAAACAAAAGCATGTTATATAACTTCACCAGTTATGCTTACTAGCAGGTGCAACAGAGAATAAATACCGGTAAACGCTACCCAATAAACGCTACCCAAAACATGGAACAATTTGCTTAAAAACTAATCAAGAGGGATGCGTTAGGCCAGGGGATTCCAACTATGGCAACCTTAAGCCTGGCGGACTTCAACTCCCAAAATTCCCGACCAAGTCATACCACGCCCACCAAGCCAAGCCACGCCCACAGAACCGGTAGTAAAAAAATTTGGATTTCACCACTATGGAGCCCCATGATTTCATAGCAGAAAGATATAACAGTGTCGGCAAATACAAAAGCATTAACAACTGCAGAGAATGAAGAGCTGAAGCAGATTTTTGGATGGAAAGTGAAACGTCTTCCAAGAAAAAAAAACAGAAAGTCCAGTTGCCTCTTGAGGGGAAAAAAAAGCACCCTTTGGGACAACAAGCCTTGGTGGCGCAGCAGACTAAAGTGCTGTTAAGTAGCACCAGCTGCCCACAATTACTGCAAGTTCGAATCTCACCAGGCTCTAGGTTGACTCAGCCTTCCATCTTTTCGAGGTAGGTAAAATGAGGACCCGGATTGTGGGGGCAATAAGCTGACTTTGTATAAAAAAGAATACCGCTTGGTGGGGGGGGGCAAAAGCCCTACTAAGCAGGTATATACAAAAGTATAAAGGCTATTGCTTAACGCATTGTAAGCCGCCCTGAGTCTCCGGAGAAAGGCGGCATATAAATCGAACCAATAAATAAATCGAACCAATAAATAAACAATGACTTGGATGACTGAGAACCTCCATAGACAACTGCAGAGGATGGACCTTAACCCACCCACCCCAAACACCAGCAAACTCAAAAGAAATGGCCACCTCTTCCAAGCTGACCCGTTGAAGAACATCAACTGATGGATCTAGCACTACTTTTTCCTTTCAAGATAGCAGAACAATGGAAATAGACATCAACATCACTCCTCTGCTCGCAACAGAATCCCTTATGCCACCAGGCTTGAAATTTTGGGCTTAGACAGCTTAGAACTACACCGGCTTCGGACTGACCTAAGCGTAGTACATAAAATTATCTGCTACAACGTCCTACCTGTCAAGGACTACTTCAGCTTCAACCGCTCCAAACTCGATTGCAGGAAATACGACTTCAGCAACAGAGTGGTCAGTGCCTGGAATGCACTACCGGACTCTGTGGTTTCTTCTCCAAACCCCCAAAACTTTAACCGTAGACTGTCTACCGTTGACCTCACCCCATTCCTAAGAGGTCTGCAAGGGGAGTCCATAAGCACACCAGAGTGCCTTCCGCCCCTGTCCTACTGTCCCCGTTTACTTGTATCCATTTCATGTATTCATAACCATGTTTATATCTGTTATCTAATACATGCTTGACAAGATAAAATAAATAAATAAAAAATAAAGGATTAGCTCTGAGCATTCAGGTCATCCCGATGACCCCTTACTCATTCTGGAGACACTAGGTTCTTCAAACTGGAGATGAGCAAGAAAAGCCTGTCCAGGTACAAGGCTACTTATAGTAACCAGGCCCGGACTGGCCTTCAACTTGCCACCTCGAAATTATATGGGAGTAACTCCTGAGCAGTGAACTCGCCTCAAGATACTGCCACACGTGTTTACCTAATGAGCATCCAAATATTTTTATGCCTAGATCAGTTATCTTCTGGACCATCGGTTGGGAATGGTCCAGAAGGATGGCTATTGGCTTATTTTCTGGGCACAAAAAAAAATGCTTTCTAAATTTTTAAAGTGGTGCTACACATCACAGGTGGGTGACATGGATTAAGCCATCATGTGCTTTTGTTTTTGAACTCAAATGTTAAAATGAGGGCTGCAGATGCTTTGAAAATGACATGGCAGTGCTTTAAACCTCACATGAGCATGAGACTTCCCTGCTCCTCATTAAAGCAGCCACAACTTTTGTCAGGCGCACCGTTAAGCCATGTGTTGTTTTTCTTTTGAAGGTCATTTTAATGAGTTGATTCATTCAAGCAGGCATGATTTTCAGTCTCCCGCAGCAGCCCAAGGAAAGATGTGCTTTGCTCATGCTAGATTTTAAATCAGTTTTGAAGCGTAATGAGTTCTAGTTTATATTCCGTTATATACTAATATATCATTATTTTATTCTAACCAATTGCGGTTTATGAAACAAACCATAATTCAATGCGACAGGCAAGCCGATTAACGGTTGCAGGCTACCAGGGAAAACTAAGAGGGGGCCTTCAGTAAACGGAAACCACTTTGTGTTATACCACAAAAATAGAAATGGTGATGGAGACAGTTTGGAGTTGGACAAGTGAGGTCTCTCTTTGTGCAACATTTGTGCCCTTGCTAGTTCGTTTCATACCAATTTCTGAAGTCTTAGAAAATCCAGACATTTTAGTGGAAAAAACCCAGTTCCACCGAGAAACCTCTGTAGTCAATATAATTCATTAACTCATTCATTCCATTAAAATTTTGAATATGTGTGTGTGTGTGTGTGTGTGTGTGTAAAAAGTTAAAATCTCGGGTGTTTTCCCACATCATTAAAAGTCTGTTAATTGAAAGACTTAAAATCCTGGCTAAAATCCCAGCTTAAAATCCTCCAAAATCCCAACAAAACACTTTGTAAGGTCTTTTGAAACTCTGGCTAAAATCCTAACCAACACTTTAAAAGTTTTCTTTTTGGCAACGTTTCGACAAGCTAACTTGTCATCATCGGGCCCCTACTTTGGGTTTAGAAGCTGTGCGTATGTTGCGAGATCGGAGTTGTCGCTTTTCTATCGCTGGTTAGCCTGCAACTCTGTGTCCTGACGCGGGAAAACACCTGAGATTTTAACTTTTTACATATACACACCCATGAAAACTTGAGAAGATATATATATATATATATATATGGAGATATATATATATATATATGGAGATATATATATATATCTCCCTCCACCTACATGCCATGACTAATTAGTTCTATGTGTAAAAAAAATGATTTTCTGTCTAATCTTCCCCTTTTTCAATGAATAAAATAAAAGCAATTGACATTAAATACCGGGTGTGAATGGAAGAGGTAAGTTAACGAGGAAGCAATATATATCTTATTACATAAAATAATCTGAAGATATATTGCTTCCTCGTTGTTAACTTACCTCTTCCATTCACACCCGGTATTCACACATGTATTAACCTGTACTGTGGTTTGTTTCTGTACAGATTAGCAAAATGCAAATCCCACCATTGTGGCATATCTAAACCATCCTTAAGACAAATCAGTTTAGCACACTTTAGCCTAGCCTTACATACAATGAAA
The DNA here is from genome assembly GCF_029531705.1 of Pantherophis guttatus. The sequence continues at coordinate 3,322,740 of NW_026844039.1, read as the reverse complement.
TATTCAATGATATGAGTTTATGGGCTATGTCACTTATTTTTCAACAGAGGGAACATTTTTGTTTGTTCTCGATAAAGGTAAACCAATAGTATTCCACAAAGGAAAAATATAGCAACTCATCGGGGTTTTCGTTTTCTACCGAGAGCAAAGCAACGCGGTCTTTTTTTAAATGGTATGGTTAGAAGAATTTTTGGAAGGAAGAGTACTGGCAACTGTTAACAGGAAGAATATTGCAGCCGCAATCTGATTCCTGCTTGTTCTAGCTTCTGCAAGTTTATATTGATAGAAATTTTATGACTTCTTTTCTTCCTTTGCTTAGTTGACTAGAGACCAGATAGTAAGGAACTAGCTTTTGGACCAAAGCCATTCAGTTTGGTAGTAAAAGTCTAAATAATAACCCACACATACTTTCCCAACTTGGTCTCTTCAGAAGAATTACAATTTTGCTTGACTGGTTTAGTATAAATAGTAAGTTATAGGACTCTCCCATCAGGAAGTGCCTATAGCATTCATCACCTTCTCAACGAAGCAAACGTGATTTGCACACTATGATTAAACCAAGTTTTAAGCATAATCCATGAATTAAAAGTTTTGGAATGCTCCACTGTTGTCTAGAATACACAGTACAAACATTTTCCACTTCAAAACAAATTTTGTAGTCGATTACATTCCAGCAAAACCATAGGTCCAGGATCCAAATTGCGGCAAATACTTCATTTTTCAGAAACACTAAGCCATATTTTTCTATACTTCACTGAACAGGGAGTATTATAATCGTTATCTCAAATTCCAAAATCAGGAGGGAAAAAAATGTTTAAGCACAAACCTCTCTCCAACCCAATTGCTAATGATTGCCTATTACGTAATACAGGTAATCCTCAACTTACAACAGTTCATTTAGTGACTGTTCAAAGTTACGACACTGAAAGAAAGTGACTTATGACCGTTTTCCACCCTTATGACCATTGCAGCCTCCCCACGGTCACTTGATCAGAATCCAGACGCTTGGCAACTGACTCGTATTTATGACGGTTGCAGCGTCCCAGGGTCACGTGATCCCCTTTTGCGACTGTCTGACAAGCAAAGTCCACGAGGAAGCCGGATTCGCTTAACGACCGCGGTATTAACTTGACAACTGCAGTTATTCACTTAGCAACGGTGGGAAGAAAGGTTGTAAAATGGAGCAAAACTTACTTAACTGTTTCGCTTAGCAGCAAAAACGTTGGGACTCAACTGTGGTCGTATGGTCGAGGACTACTTGTTTTTTTTAAAAAATAGAGGGAAGGTAGAGCGTCATAACTAACCGAACCCCAACAATTCAGATCCTAGTTGGGAAAGATGAAACTATACAGATTGAAAATAGTTTCTTCTTAAAATTGAGAGTGAGGTGGAGAGTTATGAAGAAACTCAAAGCACTTTTTTTAAAAAAAAGTAGCGTTTATCTGTTGTTGCATCATTCAAAGCAGGTAAGTGGAAAGAGACCAGGAAGGACATTGTTTCTGGAGACTTACGGCTAATATATTTGGGGCGCAAAGATGGGAGGGAAGTACTAGTTGACAGCAGAGAGTATTAGAAAACTCTTAACTCATTGCTGCCTTCTAGAGGCCACCCAAGTTTTTTACACACCAGATATAATAGCCCTAACAAAAGGACAGAAATGACAATATCCAACGACAGCTTAAGTTTCAGGTGAACCATCGGTTTCAACAAAAAGGTTTCAGCATTTTGCGACATTTTCAGCCCACTGCATCAACCTCAAAGGGAAAACACACAAAAGCAGCCTCTTACAGAAACTGCCCGACATTGTTAAGACATGTTTATCGAACGTACAAATGTACAATGTACAATGTACAATGTACAATGTACAAAAAAGGAGAAAAAAAACCCCACGAAAATAGTGGCGTTTGCCGACATCAGCAATCTGAAAGGGCTGTGACCGTCACTTTGTATAGAAAACCATGTTGACACTTATATTCATAGCAAGAGCCTTCTAGGACAGGGGTCTCCAACCTGGGCAACTTTTCAGACTTGTGGACCTCAGCAGCCGGTGAGGAAGTTGGAGTTTAAAGTCCGCAAGTCTTAAAAGTTGCCAAGGTTGGAGACCCCTGTTCTGGAAATCATCCTCCGTGCTTCAAATGCACAGCAATTATTGTATCTGGTTTTAATAAGGGCATTTCTTTTTCTTTCTGGCTGTGCTTTTCTTTTTCAACAGCCTCAAAATAACCCACAAAAGTGGAAGAGGCCAAGAATCATGAACATGGACTATTCTAACCCAAAGTTTGGTTACCACAGGTGAATTATTCTCCCTCCTTGTATCTAATCACTCTGCATATCTGCCTTTTCTTTAAATGTTGACGGTTCTACAATTGCAATGTATACCTCAGAACCTACCCCAGGCACTTCCACCTATACTCACACAGTATAGCAAAGCACACCAGCTGGGTATTTTCATATTGCCTCTCTTTTGTATAGAAACAGGGCAGTATATATTCCCTACCGCAGATCAATTTTAAATTAGAGATTCCCCTGGTCCCACTGAAGGCTAGCTGATTCTCAAATCTTTTTTTCTGGCAGCAGCAGCTTCTGTGGCATTTTGGATTCAGGCTCACACATTAAACTTCGTAAAAAAAAAAAAAACCTCCACGCGCAAATGAAAGTCTAATGATTTGCTTGTCTCTAAAATTACAATTACAGCAACACAAGCTAAGAAACTCTACGACAAGGACGGGTTTTATTGCGCGTTTAACCCAATTGTGGGGCCAGGGGCTGCTGTGAAGATAGTCATCACCTGAATGGCAAAGCTGAGGACTCAAAATGGAATTGACGAGACAGGTGGATAATAGATATTTTTTCATATTATATTCCCTGCTGGGAATAATGGAAGTCATCGTTTGTGCCATAAAAGGTCAGAAATAGACAGATGTTTCTGTGTTCTGTTAGATAAAGGAAAACTTTTAAAGTTCTGGCACAGAAGGAATTAAACTAAGCATGTTCCTAGCTTTATTTAGCCAGATGCATGAGGGAAATTCACATTGATCCAGCACTATATCTTGGTTGGAAATGAAATGTTTTCCCCCCCCACCTTTCTTACATTTATTGTAAAACTCTTCTTGTTGTCGTCTGCTTGTTGCCGTTACAGAATTAAGTTCCCAACCAAAGGACAGGGGGAAAAAGAATTAAGTAGATCATTGCGGGTCTATTTATATATTTTGTTCAAATAACCGGCAAACTGTAGTAGTATTCTTTTTTGTATCCCTCTTTTTTGTATTTATTTACGATTTGCCACTCATTAGGACTCCACTTTAGTGATATGCCTGTCAAGAGTACTCAAATGTTCAGTCCTTGCTGAAGTCCAATGTTCGTAAGATAGGAAAAAGGAAGAGTGTTATGCTTTCGTTTCGACATACTGTCTAGCATCCGACCAAAAGGCAATGAACCTTCCTATTCTTCTCCAGGTGAAGATTTTGTGGAAATTCAACAACAAATTCTATCTTACTTAATACATCTATGCATTTTTAATATAAGAATATTTCCCTTTTTTTTTTTAAACCAGGACTGAGATTTTTCAAAATAAAAATAATTATTATGAACCTTTATTAAGCGGCTCACATTTTAATATAAATCACACTAAAAAGTTTTTTTTTGTTTTTGTTTCATTTTGTTTTGTGTGTGTGTATTTTTTTTTTAAAAAAAGCTATTTACACTACAGTGCTGACACATTAAAAAGGAAAAAAAAATGGTATAAATAAGCTCTATGGAAAAGCCTGGAATTGTCAAAAAGAATTCTGGCTTATCTTACAAAAAATATATATGTTAAATGTCAGCTCTATTCTAAAACCTACAACTCATATTTAAAGACTTTTTTTATGTTATACCTGCAGTGTTTACAGTGCATCTGGCCCTAAGTGCTTTCAAACAGTTTACAGTTACGGACAGGCACTGAGGAATGTTACAAAGCTACATGTACTATTTTATGTTGCCACAGCTGTAAGGGCAGTTCAAGAAAGACATCCTGCCTCACAGAATTGTAAGCCTCCTTACATTGTTGTCATTATATTTTAAAAGTACTTTAAAAACATATATGCAGGCCCACGCGCACACGCACGCACACGCACACACACACACTTAACACAAAAAATCATCATCTGGTTTGCCATGCAGACTTGGGTAAGTTGAGCTCCTGTGTCTCGTGTCTTCCAGATTCACATGACCCCCGGGGCACACGCTGTCCTGTAAGTATTTGTGGCCAGGCTCGGGGTTTGAGTCAGTCTCAAGTCTCCACCCTGTCAAATATGTGTGATCCAGTCTTGCTTTCGGACATTCTGCAGCAGTGGAGGCGGGCGCCATCTTTTCTGGAAGGTTGACGGGAAGGGTCTCCTCGGGATTCTGAAGAGATAAATCGGGTTCGTGTGGCGGGCACGAAACCTCCTGTTTCACGTATTTAGTCTGAAGGCTATTTAAGAATTTGGTTCCTTCGGAGGCGTGGACGTCCGCGGGATGGGTGGCACCCACAGTCTGAAGTCCCGTCAGAGAGGATGTGGCATCGGTCGGGGGATCCGTGTCATAGGCGGTTTTGTTTTCTGCCTCCGAGTGATAGAGCTTGAGCCGCACGTGCCACGCCAAACTGCACACCGCTGAAACCGTCTTAAACTGATGTATAACATTCCGTGGGATAAAATAAATATCGTTATCGTACAACTGAATCCTGGCGTATCGGATGCCTTCCCTTCGTAACTGGTTAAGTTTTGCGTCGTCCACCCACTGGACGCACTAGAAGGAAAAAGAGAGAAAATAAAAGAGCCCCCTTCAAAGATTCGGAACATTCTTAAAACGTCATCCGGCTATCGAGACAAGTTACCTGGGAAAGTGGAGGCTCGTGCAAATCTAACTGCAGTCGTTGAACTACCTCTAAGAAATCGTCCGCGTGAAAACAAATTACGTCTTTGGTTATGCGAGGTTGTTCAACCCTACACATGGGGGGAAAAAAAATAACCAAAGTTGCCATTCAGGTTTATTAAAAATTTGTTACTGATTTTTTATAGGCAAGTTAAGCAAAAGTCTATAAAAATACAGAGCTGTACAGGTAAATCCTCAACTTACAACAGTAAATTGACTGCTGCAGCATCCTCATGGCCACGTAATCAAAATTCAGACACTCGGCAAGGATAATGGCAACAGCACTTAAGACTTTATATACCGCTTCACAGGGCTTCACAGCCCTCTCTAAGCGGTTTACAGAGTCAGCATATGGCCCCCAACAATCTCGGTCTTCATTTTACCGATCTTGGAAGGATGGAAGGCTGAGTCAACCAACTGACTCATATTTATGACAGTTGCAGTGTCCCAGGGTCATGTGATCACCTTCTGCGACTTTCTGACAAGCAAGATTCACTTAACAACCGTGTTACTTATTTAACAACTATAGTGATTCACAACAAATGTGGCAAAAAAGATCGCAAAATGAAACAAAGCTCACTTAAAAACTGTCTCGCTTAGAAAACAGAAATTTTGGACTCAATTGTGGTCGTACATCGAGGACTACAGAATTATATCTTCAGTGTATTATAAATCATAGCAGCACATAAACACTTGGGGTAAAGAACATTTAAAGTGGGACATGAAACCCCACTTAGCGAAGAAACAGTGGTGGAACACTATCTTCAAGTATTGTTAATTATGGGGAATAAAACTAAAAATTAGCAGTTAATACAATTGCAAAAGTACACCTCGACTTGCATGTATGTGGAACTGTCTAATCTTGGAACTGTGAACATACAGATGGCGAATGTTTGTCCAAATGGAGGAAAGTTAGGCTTTAAGGAAAAGGTTACATAACATAACCCAGAATGAATGCCTCATACTGTGTCAGATTTGCAATGCAGATGAGACTGGTTTATTCTGGCGCACAGTTCCTAAAACATTCAAGCATTTGAGGATGAAAGATGAACAGAAGAGGGGAGAAAAATTCAGCCAGGAGAAGATCTTGGCATCAGGCTGCACAATCACAGATGGAGTGCCCAGCTGATTGCAGTATGCAAATTGCATCAACCAGTAGTGCTGAAAGGCATCATGAGCCATTTGCTAAACCTATATTGTAATTCACTGATGTATGATTTGTATAATTTACATTATCAGTTTTTTTCCAAAAATAGCTCCTCTTCTTTGTGCCCAAAATAGGAAGTATTAGAAGAAGATGCTGAAAATATCACTTTAGCAAATGAAAGTTCCTTCATCCATCAGACAAAAAACATTGAGAATGAAGATGAAAAATTTAATATTTAACTCAATCAACCAGCCAATGAGCTATTGTTGCAACAAAGAAGAGGCGATAGCTATATTGGAAAATGAAACAGGTAAAACAGTTGAAGGACGGCTATTTTCTTCAAGCCAATCAGAAAAATCCTGATCCAATCCTCTCACCCTCTAATGCTCTCTCTTTCTCTAATACTCTCTTTCTCTCTCTAATACACTCTTAATACACTCTCCCCCCCCCCCCCCACTTTGTAAGTGTGCGTCTCTATATATTTGTTGGTTTTTCTTTCCTACTGCATTCTATAACTAAAAGTTGATTCTGATACACAATTACTGGAAAATTAAATGTCTTACAGCAATATTGTTTTTGTAACTGTACAAAATGTAAAACGGGACTATTGAAAACTGTCCCATATATTGAGTATACTGTGGAAGTAAAGCTCATTTAGCATATTTTAAATTCTTAAATCTTAAATTTTAATTGGTATTCCCACGTTTAACCTTATTTATTGGATATTCTGTTTTAATTTGTCTTTTAACTTTTGTATTCTTTGTTTCTTATTTTGTGAGCCGCCCTGAGTCCTTCGGGAGAAGGGCGGCATACAAATCCAATAAATAAATAAATAAATAAATAAATAAATAAATAAATAAATAAATAAATAAATAAATAAATAAATAAATAAATAAATAAATATTTTTAAATTTAAATTTAACAGAGATGAGGAAGACATTGTAGTAATTGATGCCAAAGTTCTGTGTCTTGTACTAATTGTTGCTTAGTGATGAGAGAACCAAACAGTTTGGCAACATAGAAATGAATTCAAGAAATGTTTTACACTGAGCTATGAGAAGAGAGTAAAGCAATAGGATTCACAAGTCAGACAAGCCGCTGACTCAGTACATGGCAGTGTCTGGCTAGCACTGTCTGAGGTTGGAAGCTATGCTGAGAAACCTTCAGGCTATTCTTACTGCTGTTGATTAGTCAGGGAAACAGACAGAAGCAAAGTATTATTTCCAAGAAAACTATATGGAGAATGGAAATATGTATAGGACTTGGGAGGCTTTACTACTAATTATATAATCCAATTTCAAACCAAAAGATTAATTATTATTATCTCATTTTTCCATTCTATAAGTGTCAGGTAATTAGCAGTTCTCCAATCAAGATATAATTTTCATTTTTCTAGGTAACTATGTGGATTACCCCCATTGATAAATAGGGCAACAAAAATAAGTCTTCCTTCAGTATCATTTTACGTCTTTCTTTTAATGCTGCTGAATGCTGTTTAATATGAAAATTCTTACTAAATGGTATGTCTACTGATAAAATGTCGAGAAAAAACTAAGAAAAGGACATTTAATCCAACCTCCCAGACTAGTATGTTTGAAGATATCCAGTGAAAAAGATCTCTGAATCTCTTGGTTTAACTGGTTCCACTATCAGCCTGCTCTTATCAATAGGATATGTTGTGATAGCTAGTGATTTAATTCTTTTTAATTATCTTAACTTTTGTATTTGTATGTTTTTTAATTTTGGCTGTTCACCGCCCTGAGTCCCTTCTGGGAGAAGGGCGGTATACAAAATAAATAAATAAATAAATAAAATAAATAAAATAAATAAAATAAATAAATAAATAAATAAATAAATAAGTTTCCTAATCCAAAATTGCCTCGATCTATAATTAAAAATCATTGTGTGGGATCTTTGATACTCTCTGAGCTTGGTCGTTTTTTTTGCAGGCATCTTATAACCCAATGAAGTAACCCTATGAAGTGCTAGAAGGGATGGGTTTGCTCTTACACTGGCAGGGCAAGCCACTAGTATATAAAAACAAGAGCAAACTCCACTCCCTTTTAGTACTAGTTACCTAGTTTGGTAATGAAATGTCTGCAAGAAGACTAGCAAGTAGCCCACAATACAACCCTGAGCTATAAATATTCTATCTATAAACATCCGTGTGCCATATTCTGCACCTGTGAATGACAGAAAACAAGACTTGATCTTTTTCTGTGAGACACCCCTTCAAGTACTTGAAAGATGCTATCATAACCCACTTTCAGACAATTTTCTTATTGCACTAGGTATTACACTAGGTATTCTGCAGATATTTTCCTGAACCGACCGGCAATTACATACCATTCTCCACAATGCACTGCCTTTAACACTCCGACGGCAGCTGTAGTCTGTCGTTCAAACCCTTGTCCTATGTGATCTGCGTGTGCTCGCGTCCTGTCTTCAAAAAGCATTTCACGAGGCTCGCTAGTACGAGGTAGGTACTGCAGGTTTTTAATTTCATTGGTAGTTCTGTTAAAACAAAATAAAAGAAAGGGTACGCATTATAAAGATTTCAGCTTCATAGGTTTAATTTCACTCACAGCATAAAGTGGGGAGAGACAGTCCTACAAATAACCCAATCCCAACACTTATATATATATATATATATCTCATACCGTCTTCCAATTCTTCCGTGAGATAGGACAGGCTGAGAAAGGGCGATTAGTCCAAATAGCACCAAGTGAGTTTCTATGGCTAAAAGTGGACAAGATCCTGGGATTTTCCTTGCCCTAAACCACAACACTTTGATCACTAGACCATACCTGCTCTTTAATTAACATAGCCATAACTGAATATCCCTTTCCATAAAAGAACCCTCCAACACACTGTCGAAATATAAGCACTGAGGCAGAGTTCTCAACACTGAGATATGTCTGCCTAAAGATTAAATAAAAACACTAAGGGCGGACCCATGGATATGAGCATGTCCTGGATCAAACTCTGCAAAAGTGAGTATTTTACATATGAAAATAAATCACAGAAAGACTTACCCTATTTTTTTTTAATACGCCTGTGTTATTTAAGACATCCTTAGCAGTAGCCAATCTGTTATTATTATTTAACCATTGAATGTCACCAAAGATAGCAACTCATCATTCAACATGGTCAAACCAATTTTGTGTTGTTGTTTTTTCTTCCTTCCTTCCTTCCAGCCTTCTTTAAGTCCCACACATCAGGGGTCCCCAATCCCTGGGCCACGGACCAGTATCGGTCTGTGGCCTGTTTGGAACTGGGCCACACAGCAGGAGGTGAGCAAGGGGCAAGCGAGCCAGCTCCATCCGTATTTTGCAACCACTCCCAAGCGCTACCGTCACTGCTCCAGCTCCACCCGAGATCATCAGGCACTGGATTTCTCATAGGGGTGTGAACTCTACTGTAAACTGCACATGTAAGGGATCTAGATTGCGCAATCTTCTCCCCCCCACCACCCTGCCTCCCCAGTCCGTGGAAAAATTGCCCTCCACGAAACCAGTCCTTGGTGCCAAAAAAGTTGGGTACCACTGCCATACATAAAATTCTAACCCCCATTTTCCTCTATGATTTTTGCTCTTCTGACAAAAGTTCTTATCATTTTACCCAAATCCATTTGTAATTTTTATGAAATAATTTAAGTCTCTGATATTTCAATGTAAACGCATAATCCACCTCATACTTTTGATACATTATTTTTATACTCATTTTTAATTTTTTTTTAAATGATCGTCCAATTCCATTTGTAAATCCGATATTTGGTTGCATTGTTTTATTCTTTGTTGTTAGCCGCCCAGAGTGCCTCGGGAGTTGGGCGGCATAAAAATGCGACTAATAAAATAATAAAAATAAAAATAATATTTTCATCTCTTTCTTGTAAGCTTTTTTTTTCTCTTTGGGGGAAGGGACCCCACCCTTTTAAAAAAGTATATTTTTGCATTAGGTTGATGAATTATCTATTTTATTTAATAATTGCTGAAATAATTGGGTGGGGGACCCAAATAAAATCAAACTGTGGCATACATGTTGCATGTGGGCTGCTTATTTTCTTAAAGGGAATAATTATTAAATAAATTTATTTCTTTGGCAGGAAATAGCATTTTTAAGAGCAAGAGGTGGGGGGAAAAGGAGGAACATTAAGAGTAACAGAATCTGTAATTAGCTATCTAACATCAATCTTTAAAGCCCTTTTTGGACTTTAACTGCTGTTTAGGACAAAATATGTGATAACTGAGAAACCAGTTCTTTAGGGTGTGCCCTCTATACACTGACAATACACAGCCACTGCATTGCCAGTTGTCAGACAGGAAAGATCAGGTCCACACATGAAGGTCCCATTAAATTGCTATATTGCTATAACCTATGTACCAGAATCTTCTCAACTAAAGGCAGGCAGATAAAGGTCAAGGGAATTCAAGGGAGGTTGGACTTGGTCTGCTTGTAGCTACATAGAATTCTAGACTGATACCTCTTTTAACACCGCCTCTCAGATTCTGCCACTCCTTCTGCTACACCAATCCTGGAGTATTAAATATTACTGAATACTGAAGTCAACCAGATATTACAACATACCTTTTCCTTTTGAAAGGCGACTTTGGCATATCTGCCACAGGAATCATTTGTTCTCCTGGACGTACCCACATGATGGGACCATCATCGCTGTCTTTCCGACTTTCTAGTTTAAGACTAGAAAGTGTCCCCCATGGTAAAGTACACTAAAATAAAACACTTATGTTTAAAATCTATGTTATTTTCTGATACTATTTTAAACTATTTATTTATTTTACAAAATGAAGAGCACTGTGTATCCATCTACAACTGATAACATGATTGGCAATTCATTCAATTTGAACTGAGATTGAAACCCAGATGGAAACTTCTCCATTCCTGATATTTTGAAATCAAAGTGATGAGCATTGCAAATGTGCCAATTTCTACAAGAGACAAACTACTATTTACATGTTATGAGCTTAGGAATTTTAAACCTTTCAGATTTGCTTGAACATGTGCAATGGATGCAGTTTTAAGAAATTAAAGTATAAACTCTTAAAATATGAATGTAACATACAAGTTGACAAATATATATATATATATTTACTTCCTTGATGCTAAATAATTTATTAATTTTGACTCTCTCATTAGATTAAGGAATTAATTACTGAACAATAGCATAATTTTATTTGAAATAAAGGTTCCAACACATTCTAATTTCCATCTTACTTTTAACAAAGGTGAGTCTTCCAACATATCAAGGAACTCTGGAAAATAATCCCCAACTTCTTCATCTACTGCTCCAACCAAGCTGATTTGTCTCATCGGGCCAGCTCTGTATGTACCATGGGAATATGTTCTTTTTACCTGAACAAAAGCCAATTAAAGTAAAAAAAGAAAGGACCAGTTTACTTTATACTCAGCATAATGTGCAAATTTTAAATATGTAAAAATATCCTAAATATTTTCTGAAACCCAAGCAGTACTTGGTATTAAATGTTGTTCACAAAACAATAAACATAATTTTAGATACAGATTATTGTCAAGTGCAATGTTCAATATATGTTTAATGAAAGAATATAATCTTAACTACATTATTGTAAAAATTAAACTTAAATTTGGCAAATAAGAGCAATTAGATAGTATCAAGTTCCGTTTTTAGGTCACCTAAAGGAAGCAGAGTATGTTCTTAATTTTAAAAAAGGAAAGTCTTCATACTTCATACACAATATTCTATTTTTATTTAAAAAAATATTGAGAATAATTGTTTACTGTTTATTACTTTTACTTATTACTTTATAACTTCTCTGTGTCAAGGTATAACTTCAAGAATGCATTTCCATTTATAAGAGGCAGAAAATGATCTCTCATTTAAGTTGCTGTCTCGTTTTTTTGCCAACACTGCTTTGAATGATGGAATCAATCAAGTTGTCATCATGCTGTACTTTCAAGGTTATTCAGCTGAATAGTCAGCATCCAGTAATGACTTTTTAAATTACCAGATGATCTAATACACACAGAGTTCCTATATTCAACCTACTAAAATAACAGATTGTACAGTTGTCACTTATGCAGCAGTGCTAATCTTTACATCTCTCTAGTCAAAGATTCAAGTTTCTGGGCATTAGACAATGCTTTTTTTCATGCGTCTGGTTTTTTTTTCAATGTATGTTATTCCCACAGACAAAATGCAATAAACCTTTCACTAGCATCCTGGCAGCCAAATACTAGTCCTAATCCATTAAGCATACTACTTCCACGGAAGCCCCTATAGACAACTTTAGTTTACTAATCCATCAATCAAAGTTGGATGCCCTGAATTTTTACACACAAACTCATACGTGCATGAGGAAAATTTCTGAAGATATTTTGAGAGATTAAACTCTTTATTTTGCAAATTCATATACAGACCCAATTCCACAAACTCTGGGCATCTTACTGAAACAAAGCCAAAACCATAAGAATACTCAATTAGCACAATGGATATCATTAAAACAGTCTAATGGACCAGGTCTTGAAGGCTAAGAACCATTTGGTTTAACTTGCTGAGCATTTTAAAGTGTACTGCAGGATAGTTGCCCTGTAACTGATTGTGGAAAATAATATATCCAAATTAAAATTAAAGACATTGGCATTGATTATGTAAATAATGCAGTAACCACTATGATTTTAAGAAAACCATTCAGCCTTTTTATAACAATTTTGGTTTTAGATTTTGATCCAATAAATGTAGTTAATATAAAGCTTATTCTATTATTTGTTAAATTACACTTTTTACTGCCTCCACAATGACATCAAAGACACTCTCAAAAAGCATGCTGGGGAGCCAAATGTTTTCACAGTGACGATTATAAAAACTTTTCCAGAAATTTATCATATGGTATGGAAAGTTATCACACAAAACACTCCGGCCTATTTATAGATGATAGAGAATGCAATATATTTCAGGGAAGATTGCCTGCCCTCTTTCATCTGTTCTAGCTATACAGTATTATAAGAAAAATGATGAACTTAAATCTATATGATTTAAATAATGGAATACTATCTTTTCCTCCCCCTGAACTGTTTTCATTTCCCTTGGGCATTGCAATTAATACAGGTAGTCCTCGGCTTACAACATTTGGTGACTGTTCAAAGTTATAGTAGCATTAAAAAAGGTGATGTATGACCACTTTTCACAGTTACAATTGCAGCATCTCCATGGTCATGTGATTAAAATTTGGATGCTTGGCAAGTGACTCATATTTATGACGGTTGCAGTGTTCCAGAGTCATATGGTCGCATCTTGCGATCTTTTGACAAGCAAAGTCAATGAGGAAGCCAGATTCACTTAACAACTAACTTAACTACTGCAGTGATTCACTTAACAACTGTGGCAAGAGGAGTCGTCAAACAGGGCAAAGTTCACTTAACAAATGTTTCACTTAGCCACAGAAATTTGGGGCTCAATTGTGGTCATAAGTTGAGGATCACCTGTACCATCTAATCCATTTTCCTTCATTTCCATCCCCTCCCTCTGTTTTGTTGTCTTTAGTGTAAAGTCTGAGGTTAAAGACTACTGTAAACATGCCATTTCACAGATTGTTGCCATCTGCTAAAACTAGGGATCGTTTTGAAATGATTTTTCACAGCTAAGCAATTGTGTTTTCACTTCCTTTTTCTCCTCCCCCTTCTCAACTGAATGTTCTGCTGAGGCAATATTCGGATTGCTTTGTTGCTGGCTTGTCAGGAAGTGGTTAATTGGCTTTTAATTGCCTCATATATTCTGTGTCACTTAACAGACAATAAATAGAAGAGAAAAAAAATCTAAAACCGCACAGATAAGTCTCTCTCTCTCTACCTACACAAACACACAGAGAGAGACAGAGGGAGGGAGGGAGAGACAGAGAAACTAATAAGAATTCTGCTTCCACCACCCCGACTCTCTCTGAATGAGAGTAATGAAAACAAATGTTATTTCATCAATACAATATCATACAAATGTTTACATTGTGAGAAATGATTTAGTTAACCTCTTGATAAATTGTAATGTACTTTGTTTGGATTTCACTAAATAAAATAAGGGTCTAGTTTTTCTAGTTTCCAAGCCGATCATCTATGCCCTTGTATTATGTATCAACTAGGCCACATTGGCTTAATCAGCATGCCAAATTATATCTGATTTCTAAAGCAGAGAGATTTGTCCAATACGTTTCTTCTAAGACTCATAAGAGACATGTTGCATACATAGACACACACCTAATTTAGGAAGCCTAAATGTAACACAGGTAGTCCTCAACTTGCAACAGTCTGTTTAGTGACCATTCCAAATAATGGCACTGGAAAAAAAGTGGACTTATGACCGTTTTTCACACTTACGATGTGACATGCAGCATCCTCATGGGCATGTGATTAAAATTCGGAACTTGGCAACTGACTCGTGTTTATGACAATTGCAGTGTCCTGGGGTCACGTGACCACCTCTTGCCACCTTCTGACAAGCAAAGTCATTGAGGGAAGCCAAATTCACTTAACAACCGTGTTACTAATTTAACAACTGCAGTGATTCACTTAACAACTGAGGCAAGAAAGGTCGTAAAATGGGGCAAAACTCACTTAACAAATGTCTCACTTATCAACCGAAATTTTGGGCTCAATTGTGGTCATAAGTCGAGGACTACCTGTAGTTCCTTTTCATAACAGCTTTGCAACTCCTTCTGCGAATAAATGCAAACAATTATTTTTCAGGAGTGTAACTGGGGAGCCCGATTTGTATATTGCACTAAACAATTCTTTGGTTTAACAGCAATTTACTTAACAGCAGGACTCACACAAAATACTATCTCTCTCAAAATCCTGTTTACCCACACCCAATATTCCACAATCACACTATCAAAATTCAATAGCCAAATGGCCATATGGGTTATTTATTATACAGTAGTGGCCAAAATTTGTGGAAACCTTTTGGGAAAAGTGTATTTTTGAGGTTTGATGGCTAATAACACCACTTTTTGGGGGGGGGGGGCGAGTTTCAAGATAATCCTATTCCACTGCTTGAATGGCCTGGGAATAGCCCAGACCTTCACCCAATTGAAAATCTATGGAGCTGACTAAAGAAACTTGTTAGTCAGAAGCGACCCAGCAATAAAACCCAGTTAATAGAAGCCATCATTCAATCTCGGTTTCACATTATAATAGCTGCAGAACTAAAATACTTGGTTCACTCCATGGGAAGACGTTGTAAGGCCGTCATTCATGCTAAAGGTTACCCAACTAAGTATTAACTGACATGGGGATCATTTTTGTATATCTCATTTTTTCTACATGTTTCCCTTTTCTTCTTTATACTGTAACTGCTATTCTAATAGCAAATCCTTCATAAAAGTTATTGCATTACATTCTTGATTAAATTATCTTTCCATAGATATATAATTTTATGGTAATACTCCAAAAAAAGTGGTGTTATTAGCTAGTTTTAGAAAATACACTTTTCCAAAAAGGTTTCCACAATTTGGGCCACTACTGTAGTGCAATTTTGGGTGGGTTTTTTATTTTCATTTTTTTGATACCCTCATTAAAAACAAAAAAGGAATTAGAAGTGAAAGACCTCTGTGAGATAAAGTACATTTCATCATCAGAGACCATATCACCATATTATGGCTTAAATTCAGTAACATGATTTCAGAATATCTTGGAATCTTTTAAACATGGATATAGTAGTTCTTTTTCTCCCAGAGGCCTCCCAACTTTTATTTCAACCCCAAATCTACCGGGGGCGGGGGGTGGGGGGGGAAGAGGATTAAGTCTTGTCACATCACCTGATACAATGAATTGTGACTCCCACTACATCTTTATTTCACATATTTTTGCCGTACAGAAATATGTAGCTTTGGATCATTTTTCTCAAATCCATGAATAAATATGTTTTGACTCATTTGCTTAAATTGGGTTCTCTCGATTTAGTTTTAGGACTTGGGACATAGGACTATATAAGACTTTGGTGGCATTAAAAATTTTAGGACAGTTTTTAATGCCACTGTATAATTTTTAGCTTCAGCTGAGTACATTCCTAGTTAAATTAATTAATCATTAAAAGGTACCATCTGAAAATGTAATAATCTCAAGGTTTTATAATGGGTCCATGATATAGTTGGAGAGTGAATCCTGGTGCATCAAGAATGGGGCAGATCTGCTCTTAAAGTCTAGCAAGCATTTTGTTCAGCTCTCTAAATATAGAACGAGAATGATTACACACGCTGTGACTGAATCTGTTCTATTTTTAGAGCAAGAATGAAATGAACAAGTTTAACAAGCAGCAAATTATATCCTAATACAAACAATGGAACTGGGTGAAATTCTACTTCTCCACGCAGGAGCAAAATCATGTAATTCGGTATAATGGAATGTGTGGATGACTTTGGGGAAACAGGGGAAGAGATCCTGCTTAGAAAACTGTCAGACAAGAGAGCCAGGAGTCCCCATACCTGCTTCTTGTTTGCTGCCTTGAGTTATTTATAAAAATAACAAAGGCAGGATAAAAAAAATAAATCTAAATAAATAAAAGGACAGTCAAGAAAAGAAACTTGTGAAGGACCCACCCTAATGGATCAAACAGTTAAAATTGCTGACAGGAAGTTTGTATTTTCAGACTTGCAAGATTCTGTCAAGGTGGCCTTACAATAAAATAGTTCATGTTTCCTGTCTGGTTTACCTGGGCGGGCAGATGTCAATCTTGCAAGTCTGGCTGCCACTTTGAGCTGCTTGATCCATTAAGGGAAGTCCTTCCTAAGTTTCTTCCTTTGACCGTAAGCAGCTGGGGGCTCCTGCCTCTCTTCTCTGATTATTTCCTAGGCAGCATCTCTCCCACATTTTCCATTACATCTACCCAAGTATGAATAGTTTCCCCCTTTGTCATTCAGAAATCCTCCATTCATTAATATAATGATTCCTCAAACATACAAAACTCATTTTAAAAAATCAAACAGGAAATAACAAACAAATGAAAATGAATTCAATTTCAATTTGTGAAAAGCACAACTGAGGTTTTTTCCCCAAAGCCCCTTAATTCATCCTAGCCGCAATATTCTTTTCGTAATGTAATTCCTCTCTGAACACAGGGAAGAGGAGAAAAACTAACTTGCAAATATTTAAACATGTATTTGATACAAAGCCAAAACTGATACAAACTGTTTTCATAGGAAGAAAACAATACCTAAAAGGCAATATATGTAAATAAATTTCAAAGGACTTCAGTTTTGAGCTAGTTCTCCAAAATAAACCACAATGTAGATATTGGCATAAAATACTACAAAAGTTTTCCGCCTTACATAATTCTCCTCGCAACTACTTTTATTTTTTTCAAACAACACCAAGTATCACAGATTCTAGAGATGGGCTAGACGTTAACA
Organism: Pantherophis guttatus; assembly: GCF_029531705.1. The sequence continues at coordinate 3,305,304 of NW_026844039.1, read as the reverse complement.
AAGAAGCTAAGATTCTGACAAACAGGAAAAAAATCAATAGACTGGGTGGCAATACATACGAAAAGAGCAGTTATTCTGGTTGGGGTTCTAGTCCCTTTGAAGGATGAGGTTTGTGATTTCAGTATGTTCTGGACATTAGACCTCAATATCAAGGTAGCTGCTGTGACAATGAATGTCGTTGTCAACCCCAGCCACTCCTGTTGCATCCTTTCCTCTAAAATATATATCTGTGTGTATGGTTACATATCTGAGATCAGCTTTCTACAATGAGTCACTTTCACACAGGGTGGATAAAAATCAATGATTTTTTTAAAAAAATCAAAAAAATCAGATTTTTTTTTATTTAAATCGGATTTTTTTTATTTAAATCGGATTTTTTTTATTTAAATCGAATTTATTTTACTAAAAAACTTTTGGGGTAAAAATCTATCGTAAGATAGTTTTCTATTTAAGATACATAAATAATGTAGTTTATTCAGCATGAAATGGGGCTTAGTTATGTAGCATGAGGCTGTATATTCTGCAACACTGAGACTATTGGTGAGTCAACAGTGGGTCAAAGGAGTAGCAGAGATGACAGTTGCTCTTTAAAAATTATGATTTCAATCGAGTTGATTTAAATCAAGCCTTTTTACTAGTGATTTAAATCATGATTTAAATTGTGATTTAAATCAACTCGATTTAAATCAAATCCACCCTGCTTTCACATCTATGGAATTCCAGAATTCTTCAATCAGCATGTCTGTTGCTGAGAATATTCCCAGGTTTGACAAAGCTGGGTAATTCAATATCCAAATTAAATTACTGTAACATATTCTACATGAAACACTCATTAAGGAGAATCCAGGAGGATAGAACAAGATGTGGTCCCCCGATCATTTTTTTATAGCTTGCTAGGAGATAGTTTTCAGGTCCAATTCTAAGTGTTGCAAATTGCCTGGGATAAGAATATTGGAAAGACGGTCTATTCCCAAAGAATCTGCCCTGACAGCTGGGGCCATTGAAAAACTCTTCTTTAAAAGAAAAGGCAGGCCAGATGGCGACAGTACCCTGTTTTTTTCAATGTAGCACTTCAATTTGACTGTGCCCTGCCTTGATACTTTTGAGATAAACAGCCAAGAAATTTTTATTTTACAGGCTTTAAACAGTTTAATTGGTTGTTAAACTTGCCTCTTTGATGCCTCTTTCAAATTGCATTTTAAGGTATTTCTTACGTTAAGATATCGTATAAACATGTAATTAACTCCTTTTGAAGATGGCATAAATGTTTTTATAATTATAACATCATTCCAATTCCATAGTTGGAAAATACTTTTAAACCCTTTAATGAATATTTTGATGTTGGATTTTGAACTTCATCATTCGTGTATGTTCTTGTACTATTTTTAGACTACGAATAAGATAAGAGATTAAGATTATTATATTGAACTGAAATGAAGAGGAATTCAAATTTCAGACGATGTCCTTCTGCTGGGAAAAAAAGTAGACTCAAATAAAATTCAGTCACCTCTAGGCAGCATACTCGTCGAACAAATGAATAAACAAGTAAATAAATAAATGAAATGATAAAAACAGGCAAAAGATCCTGTAGAGCACGGGTGTCAAACTCGCCGTATCATGTTGCCGTCATGTGACATTCCACAACGTTTTTCCCATTCGGGGAGCTGGGTGGGCATGGCCTGCAATTGACGTATCCGACCCGAGGGCTGCCAGTTTGACATCCCTGCTTGTAGAGCATCTGACTTTCCATTTCAACCTAAAGTATCCAAGTGCAGTTGAAACCAATCCAAGAGATTCCCTGCCCTATAAATGGGTAAATGGGGAAATCTCCCTCTCTCTCCCTCCCTCTGTGTCTCTCTGTCGTTTCTGTCGCCACATTCCCCCATCCCATATACAGCAAAGCTTATTAACTAAATGTAACAATCTTGCTCTTAACATTGAACTTTTCCATGGAATGATTACTAGATGATGAATACTCTTGGCCTTTCTTTTAAATGCTTCAAAAACAATGGTGGACCAGGAGGAGAACTCAAACATCAGCAAAACCATACAACTTCTGCAACATGAGAATAACTTTATGCCACGTGCTGTTTCAGTTCCATTTTGCTTTAATTGCTGGATGTTTTGTTTATAGGTAAGTGGCAAATACTAATATGTGAAAAACTCAAGAATAATCTATTTTTTTAAACTACACAAAGTCTAGTGTGTAGATTTTAAAATCTAAAATCAGAAACTATCAATTTTTCAAAAATACACTTGCAGGCATAAAACAAACATGAATTATTATTCTAATTCTGCAATGGAAGGGTTGGATATGTTGTTTCTTCTCATCCAAGAAGGTTCTTCAGCTCTGACTGGATGGTGGGGAATGGAAGGATTTATACTCCTTGCAGACAGCTGGTCATTTGCATCCTTTTAGAGAGTCATGACCTGGATGACTGAGAATCTCCATAGACATTGATCTGCTTTGACTTTCATTAACCATTTTTAAGAATTGTTCTTTCCCCTACAGTTTCTATTCTTTGGTTTTCAGCCTTAATGGGAGCAGAAAGGTTTACAGACATTCAGAATATACAAAACTAGCACTTCCTACCTCAGAGGCAGCAAGGAATACCAGGCAGAATTTCCATGAATTATGTAGGCAATCTAAACTGTGAGCAGGTAATTCACAGGACCTTTTTATTTGTCTTATCAAAAATAGAAGCTACTGCTATCATTTTTGTTCTCTACCTAGCACGGTATAAAAAGAAGAAGGACTAGTATTTAATATATATTTTTAGGAAGCTCACTGTCTTGTTTAACAAATTTAGAGAATTTTAGAGAAAAGGAGCAACAACTGGAACATTGAATAGGAAGCAAAATGTTCGGGTTTTTTTTTTTTTTTTTTTTTTTTTTGGAAATATGAAAGATAACCTCTTACCTGAGCATGAAAATTGGACATAGTCGTAGTCTCTATGTCTTTCTTTCCCAAAATCTCCATTTTCACTGGCGAATTGGGAAAATTAAACGAAAAGTAGTCTAAAAAGTCAGGTAAATAAGTAGCTGCCCCATGAACAATTCCCATTACATAGTGAGCAGCACAGTTCTCCTGTTCACTAAAAACCAAAGCCAGAAATTCTTCTGCAAATCTCTCCATCTCCACAGGAGACAAGTGGGAGAGCTCCTTCGTGTAGGCGTGAACCACCGAGGCACCTCCGTTAGGCTGGTGCTCCACGTGAATGAACTCTTTGAACTCCAGCGCGTCCAACCTTTGCAGCTTATCCTGAACGCGTGGCTCCTTTAACGAGACAAAGGGAAACTCACTGTTGTCCACTCTCTTGGGCTCAGGGTCCTTCTTGGGATTCTTATGTTTCTCGTTGAAATCTTTAAGATGGTGGTGGTGGTGGTGGTGGTGATGATGGTGATCCACAATGCCTTTGGCTTCTTGATCCTCAAAATCGGAAAGCAATCCTGAGCAGACGGTCTGAATGGATTTACTGTACATTTTTGGACGCTTCCGTTTTTCGCACTCTTTGTGTTTCTTTTTCTTTTTCTTCTTTACTTTTTTAATCTGTAGGTCGTCTGCGTTGCTTTTCACTTTTTCTTTTATGTCTATAAAGATAAAAGAAAGAAAGGTTTGCTTTAATTTATCAAAAACTGGAGCTACATGAAGATGAAAAATATCCTGTGCAATAATATGCCAAGTACTGTAAACCAATTTAAATTCCAAAGTATGATAAAAAATGTGCTTACACATGAATCCTGAAGAACAGTAATATCACTTTTACCTTCAATCATTAATATAGTTAAGCTACCAGGTCAGGGTTGTAAAAAGGGTCTGGGATTCCTAGTCAAAGACATATATTACCTGCAGGGTTCCTGGAGTTGGGTGTTTTAAATTGTTGGTTCCCTTCTCTACAATATTATTTATTTATTTTATTTTTTTATTATTAATCATATTTCTATGCCGCCCATTCTCCGAGGACTCTGGGCAGCTTACAACAATCGACAGTATACTAAACAGCATATTGCCCCCAACAATCTGGGTCCTCATTTTACCCACCTCGGAAGGATGGAAGGCTGAGTCAACCTTGAGCCGATGAGATTTGATCCGCTGATCTGCTAAACTAGCAGTCAGCTGAAGTAGCTGCAGTACAGCACCCTAACCACTGCGCCACCTCGGCTCTTACGATCCCCTTGAAGGCAGACAGGATCCAACCCTATTAACTTGCCATTAAGACGAGGCTGCTGCTTCAGTGAGTCCTTGGACTCTGAGGGATTGCTCTCGTTTTCCTGATGGCGGTAGTGGGCGAGGGGAGGTGGAGGCAATTGTGTGTATGGGATACAGCTTTTCGTCAGCAGTAGGAAATGTTACCAAAATATTGTTCTTTCCTAGTTTATCTCATTACTGTTTCAGAAGTCTGTAAGATGCTTGAAGACAGAGTAGCATAATGAATGATTAAATAAATATTCCAATGAGCGCTTTACGGCAGGAAAAAGTTAATGTTTTCCATATCAAATAGTTGTCTGGGGTTTAGCAGGCTAGACCTGAAAACAGTAATATCAGCATGCAACAACTATTGGAGAGAAGCTGCAAAGATAACAGCTGCTTCTCACTTTCTTTGCTGGACCTCAATTGCTTAAATTTTGCTAACTGAAAAGACTGCAAAAATTACACCATCTACTTCCTGAAGCAGTCAGACTGTCAGAGGAGAAGTTTCTTCTGGAAACTCTTGACACCGATTCCTCGGGCAGGTTGTTGTGTTTGCCTTTATGCAGATGCAATGGCAGAATTGGTACAGGTAGTCCTTGACTTACAACCTCAATTGAGCCGAAAATTTCTGTTGCTGAGACAGTTGTTCAGTGAGTTTTGCCCCATTTTGCAGTTGATAAGTCATTAAACACGTGAAGTGAATTTGGCTTCCCCATTGACTTTGCTTGTCAGAAGGTCCTAAAAGGAGATCACATGACCCTGGGACACTGCAACCGTCATAAATATGAGTCAGTTGCCAAGGATCTGAATTTTGATCACATGACCATGGCGATGTTGTGATGATAAGTGTAAAAAAAAAGGTCATAAGTCACTTTTTTCAATGCCCTTGTAATTTTGAATGGTCACTAAATGGATGATTGCGAGCCAAGTATTATCTGCACAAGGACATATCAGAGGAGACTGCAACCTGGCTGCTGCAGGGAAAGAAAGGCAGAGGTGGTTAATTGTCCTCCTGTCTTTCAAGTGACAGCCCACACAAGGAAGTCAAGGGTTCAGCAAAGGTGGACTCTACAGCCTCAAAGTTCTACCTTCTATGGCCAGGCCAACCTGTGGCGAAAGAGCTGCTATCGGGATTGAATCCTGACTGAAAGCACAATCCTGGCATGCGTTAGAACTGCCAATTATCTACCCAGTTATGAAAGATGTTGTAAGATATTGGCTTTGGAAACCCTAAACGACTTATGGCCTAAGGGATTGCCTTTCCTGCTACGAACCTGCCCTGTATTTAGATCACGAGCGAGCAGCTTCAGAAGACGCTTCCATCATTGGCAGAAAGCTCGGCTGTCTGGTGAACTGGAGAAAGGGCTTGTTCTCCTAAGTAGCTCTCAGGCTACTGGAGGTTTTTCCAAGAAGCCTCATTTGGCTCCTTCTGTCCCAGTATTTCAAACTGTTCCAAGTTTTCAACGGTTAACTTATTTTCATTGTGTTTATTGTAATGCTTTCAATTTTTCATTTTATTGCATTTAAGATTTTTCTATTATTGTTGCAAGCTGCCTTATGCGCTTATAGCAGCAGGGTATAAATGTACAAGAACACAGAATGAAAAACATCTAAGACTGAAGTAATTTTTCAAATAAGTTGGACTCAGTCAAGGTTTTAGGGGGTAAAACCAATACTGATTAAATCCTTTTATCCAGATTAGCAGTGTTTGACCAGATTTTGGCTTGATGGACTTCAAATACTTGAGGATTTTGGCTTGGTGAACTGGTCTGATATTTGGATAAAACCTACATGTAACGATCTTTTGTAAATCAGTTTGGACGAGTTTGGACGATTTATATATTACATATATATATAATATATAATAAATTATATTATATATAATATATATAATTTATATATATATTATTACCGTCATTGATTTTCAATTTTAATAATTTTCAATTTGGAAGTAAGATGACGGCGCCTTGTTTAGTTGCAGCTGTGGCTGCATTGGCTCTTGGCTCTAATATGACTACATATTTAACAGTAGTCATCCCTCCCTTGTCATCCTTAAGGATTAACTGTATTTTAAAAGTTTGGATATATTATCTTCAATTTGGCCACTAACCATGCAAAATCATCTTTATACACACGTTGAGCTTCCCAGAGTGATTATCTGCAGTTTAATTGTGAGGTTATCTTTGCAAAGCATTTTTCATGGCAATAATGTAGTATGGGAGAATAAAAGATCCCCACAAATTTCATCCCCAATAGATTTCCAATTTCAGATTAATTCTGAAATTAATCTCCAAAGCGTGATCAAGGCCACCATATAACAACAACTGAAAACCAATTTAGTAGCCAATCCAAAATAATACTGTGGTCACTGTTACAGAAACCCAACAGATGAGGAAAAGAGAAAAAAAGACATATATAACCCATTTTACAAACATTTTGTTTCATGTAAGAGTGGGATCCTAGAAAGGTGCCACAAATTCACATTTCAGGCACAATTATTGTGCACTTGCCATTAATTCTCACATAATTGTTTTGGTATTCAAATTACTTTTTGTAAGTAAAAGCTTTCAGACCTGTAACTAGATAAGCATGATACCCTTTCTCTTAAGTACAAACCTGAAATGAAAACCACAGGTCATACTGCCTCTTATCATTAAGAAAAACTAGAACAAATTAGAATTAAATATATTTAAAAACATACTCATTTTAAAAAATCTTCTTTCATGTATACACCATCATGTGTGAAAAATACTGTGCTCACCTTTCTGAAATAATTTCATTTCTCCATTCTCTTTTTTTATTTCAGACATTAATCTGTGCTTCTTCTTTTCTTTCTGCTTTTCCTTGTCCCGTTCTGTGGTTTTTTCTCTTATGATTTCATCTGAAAAGGAAGTATGTTCATATTCAATAAAGATAAGAAAGTTTTTAAAAGAAATTACCCACAATCAACACAATTATTCATTTGACTGGGGGATGGACTACAGCTTTAATGCAGAACAGAAATAGGTTTTAGATCAACACAACTTCCAAAATCAATAACTGGATACCTTTCTTCTCACAGTAGAGAGTTTGGAAACTCAGGTTATTGTTAAACAATATATGAATACAAAGAGATAATTAACCAGAACACTGCACTTCAGAAACAAACTGACTTAACCAGGGTTCATCATAGCCATCTAGTTTTGTTCCTGATGTTTCCAAAGATAAGCAAAAATATTACAGGTTTCTCTTACGTGTATTTAGGTTTTTTAATAATCTACAGACTAAAAACCACAATTTAATTTCACAAAATGCAACTGCAGTGACAAAATATTGAAATTACTATAACCCATTAATATACCACTTTTAACATGCAAAGATCTTTAGCATGCTACCTCAACTAAAGTGCCTGACCAATATATGTTAAAATTTACAGCAAGTAAATTAGATTTGAGAATAACTTTCGAAGCCTATCCTGTGAACGCAAAAATATATGAGCTCTGTATCCTTATGTCTATGAAGATTTTCAATCACCCAGGTCATGGTTGTCCCAAAGGGCAACTAGGCTCTGATTTTTTTCCTTGAAAATGTTTTGCTTCTCATCCAACAAGCTTCTTCAGTTGTGAACTTCTTCAGTTCTGAACTGAAGCAGCTTCTTAGATGGTAAGTGAGACGTTTTTGAAGAAAAGAACCAAGAAAGTCCAGTTGCCTTTTGAAAAGCACTTTTGGGACATGTCATTATATATTTTCCCATCCTCATGATGTTGAAATCTTGGCTCAATAATCCCTTTTGTTTCAAAAAGCCAACCAAACATGAGGTTTGGGAGATTCCTAATGATATTCTGGGAAAACTGAGGAAAAACATCTAGCTTATATCTCTTCCACTAATTAAGTCTGCTCATCCCCTTGACAGATGAGAAGCTGCTGTTTGGCAAAGGTCAGCATTTCCTAAATCTACCCAACTGCAATCCAACCAAGAATCCTTGAAAACTGTCCAATTCAGAATCCTGATGGGGAAAACAGCTTAATCTGGAAGCTTCAAAACTTGATTAACTAGTTAGAACACCCCCTTATAATATCTTCTTTTCCTTAACACAAGTACTTGTGTTTTGTAATATAATTCTCTTCAAATTTTTAAACAAGTTGGAAAGACCTTCAAATTTTATTGGTATTCATAAAACAGACTAACAGCTAATAGTGACTCATATGGAGTCATCTACAAACAACTACAAACAAACACACAAATAGCATTGTACTCCAAGTAGCAACATTCAGAAAAGTAAAGTTACTAAGTAAATTCGCATTTTCCGCTTCTTAAGAATCACTTTAGAGCCTCTAAGTCCACTCTTACATACAAAAATGTAATAATTCTTAACCTTTCAGATTAAAGATAAAAAATACAAATTTTTTAAAACAGTTATACAACTTCTATGACCAATGTATTTCAAATTCCTGTTGCAAAAGACCATACAGTAATATCCCAATACTCTGAATTAAGAAATACTACTGTAATAACTAATCCCTAAAATAACATTAGTAAAAATGAGAGAATACTCTGCTGAAGCTATAAAATGATTAGCTTTTTGAAGTTTCATAAGTATAGAACAACTAAAGTTTATCTTGATGAAATTTTAATCTTTAGATTTGATTTTTTTTTCTAATCATATATTTAATCGTTTTACAATCTTGCACACCCACAGTATGGGTTTTATGTTATATTGGTTTGCACAAACTTCCAAGAGGATCCCACATCAGACTATAAAAGAAGCCACTGAGATCTAGGGCAGCTTATGAAGTTGAAGCATTGTCAAAAGGCATATGAAATTACTGCATCAAGAGGTCTAATCATAGGCCATTAGATCAGCCACTGTGACAACAATCCTTCCTCTGTCCAAGACAACCTACTGCTAAGCAAACACATTTAATTCACTCTCAAATACATCTAATACATAGGTTTTATAAGCCTATTCTGAACTCAGAAAAGTCTAGAGAGTAAGGAAGCATTTGAAGAAATACCTAAGCCATATAGGTGTTTATTAGAATGTTAACTTGTACTCTTTTCCAAAATTGCTACAGGAAGAAATATGGTCAACATTGTATCTATATGTTATTTCTTATGTGCTACTTTTGACTTTAATGATTGCTTACTGTTTTAAACTGGGTGAGTAAACAAAAGTAAATCAGTACCCTCCTGCATGCTCCAGTTCCCTTTATCCAGCATCTACGCATGCTGAACTTCAAATGTTCAGGGTCAAACATTGAACAACTGATCATTTCAAGAGTAAAATAGGATATTTTCTTTTGTCTTGAGGGTTGCAGCAGTCTATGAGTCCCACAGATTTATAGCAAAGCTGAAAATCAAGATACAATCACAACTGTTTGATAAAACCTATGGAAGTCTTAAAGCAGTAACTATATATGGACATTTTAAATAATGCAAAACTTACGAGTAAAATTTTACCCATAATAAATGCATAAGCATTTATATTCAATGAAAGCAACGTAATATTTGTAGTTTAAATTCTCTAAATTCTCATATTGCTGTAAACAAAATTGAACTATTTTAAGCATTCTTTGTATTAAAACTATGTAGTTTCTTCTTAGCCATAATAGTATTCCCTGAAATCTAATGTTATTTAGACTGCTGCATAACAGCATCTGCTTTCCATAACTTCAGTTGCCTTTTTTTCAAAATGCAAAGTCCTGTATGACAATCATCATCTTACATGTGGCAAGAATTTCTACTCAACTGGTTAAGAATGTAAAGGTAAAAAACTGAGATTTGTATCAGGAAAATGAAATGTAAAACTATAATAAAATAGGCTACAGCCTTCTACAAATGTCTCAAGTATTGAATGTATTCTTAGGGTAAAATATCAGGACTCTACATTTGCTTCCTAAAGCATCTATTACAAGATGTTTCTTTTCTTTTGTCTGACGCTACACATTTAGAAACAAGTGTTAGTGTTGTATCCTCACACTAAGTATTTGAGATACCAATGGTGAAACTGTAACTTCAGACAACTCACTGTGGGAAACTAGTTTAGAGACACCAAAAAAAAAAGGCTGCCCAACAAGCATAAAAACATATCAGAACTTAATCTTCTCATTTTCTATAGCAGAGGTCTTCAAACTTCCCAGATTTAAGACTTGTGGACTTCAACTCCCAGAATTCTCCAGCCAGCATAGCATTGGGGACCCCTGTTCTATAGGCACAGAAACTCTTTAACAATTTAATTGAATGTCCTTATTGATTTCAGATTCCTCTGCCTTCCTTAAGATTAGTATGTTAAAGTAAGAGCATATATTTTGGAGGAAGTAGTAGCAAGATATTATCAGATTAGGAGGAACTGAAAGATCTTTTTAAAAAAGTAGTATTCCAAGCAAAGCCCATGAATTTCAAGTAATGTTATGAATTTAGAATAAAGGGTTGCATTTGCTGGACATATGGCATCCTTCAAGGCCTGTTATACATGCTACCCTGCAAATAAACTTTCCTGCTTTTCAGTGAGACACTGAATTCTTGTTACTAGTTTTGATATTTTATTGCTTGGTTTAAATTGGTATTTAGATTGATATAAGCTACCACGGGCTAAGCTTGCGGGGAACATCCTGGCATATCAGTATGTCAGGTAAATAAAACAGAATAAGACATGTTTAAAAATCTTAGCACTTTCCCTATAGTTTGTTCTTAAGTACCGTACATACAAATTTGACAAACTTTGATAGAAACATCAATGACAACAACATTTAAAAATAACCAACTTTCTCATGTGGAAGGAAATGCTACTTTACTTTAAGTGGACACCTTGGCCATACATTTATTACTAAGAAACTATTAATCTTTCTAATAAACCTAAGTGCATGCTAATATGTAATCTAGTATGTTCCGGCCTATAGTCAACTATCCATACAGCATTCACAAGTTCTCAATAGGTAACACAGTAACACAATTAGTGATCTGCACCTCAGCTAGAAAATAGAACGCTTCAATTCTATTCGATCTGTTCTTTGCTTTCCTGTGGTCATGTGCCAGGGTCAGAAGGACAAATGTAAACAGCTTCAAATACTTGGGAAGCATCATCTCAAGCGATGGGTCTTTAGATGAAGAAATTGATTAGAAAGGCCAGTCAGGCACTTAGGTGGCTGCATACTAGAGTGCTCAATCAAAACTAACACCTGTATCTCCACAGAGCTGAAAGTCTACATAGCTGTGGTACCATCTCTCCTGTATGGATGCCGAATTCTGGACTCTGTATTGAAGGTACATCAAACAGTTGGGAGAAATTTCACAAGGATCCTCTCTGATCCATCCTTGACATTCATTGACAAGATCACGTCTCCAACATGGGGATCACCAGCATTCAGCCCTTGGTTATCATAGCTCGGAGGAAATGGGATGGATGGATGCATCATGAAAATGGATGACTGCCGTACGCCTTTCTACTGTAGTTGCTCTCTAGTGTACTAGAGCCAGGGAAGAGATCTCGAGGTTGGCCATGCAAGCACTATGCTGGGAGAGAAACCCTACATATTGTAAAATCCAGCCAAGGAAACTAGAAGTTGCAGCTGTTAAAAAAAAAAACACTGTTGAGCCTTGTGCTATGAAGGCTGCCAATAACTGATAGATAGTGAAAAGGCCAAGAAGTTTTACCATTACGTTATTTTTCAATTTACCTAAAAGAAAATGTAGTCATGTTACATGTCTGTGATATTCCTTTAAATTGCTCCAGTGATTGTTTCAAAGCAAATGCCCCCCTCTTACCTCCTGTTCTTGCAAGCTTTGCAAACACTGACTTGTTAAAGCTAAAACTTCCAAACAGCCTTGAACATTACTAGATGCAAAAGAACACTAATGATTCAAGAAGCCAGCAAATTTGTTGTATTCAGTTTAGATTGCTATAAGCCTAAAAATATTAATAGCACTCCGGAATGGTTAGAGAAGTGTTTTTACTGTTGACTATTGAAATTAAATTTCATTTTTAACTCCATCTTGATTTCCTAGGTTTACAGTTTTACTGAGCCAAACTGAATGCGACAGGAGAACCATATATTTCTTCCCTGTATCTGTTTATTTCACCAATAAAGCAGCATTCACTATTTTCTTGAAAGAAACATATGGGAAGGTAAAACCTTCCTCACATTATTTTGCTGCCCTTTAAAGCATGTTTTTTCCTTGAAGGAAATTTTACCTTCCTGTCCTTTCTACTATAAATCTGGGTTTTAAAAAAAAGCTTTAAGAGCAAGATGAATAGTGGATAATTCATGATGATAAACAATTAATCTTAGATAAATTATACAGCCATACAAATATAGTGTACATGACTACTAGTCAACACTTATTTATTTCATTCTATATTAAATGTTTCACTGATAAATACCATGAGGCTCTAAAAATTCTTCTTAGAATAGTCTTTAGCAAAAGCATCTAATTTGATTACTCCTTAGCAAGTCATATTGAAGAGTCATGAGAAATATTTGGACAAAAATTCAGAAGTTTAAGTACAGAATTTCAAGACCTCCTAACATATTAAAAACTACCCCCTATTTCTCTATTCCAGCTAAAATGGCTGCCATTAAAATCTTGACTTAAACCTGCATAAACCAGCTGGTATCAACTTAAAACAAGGTTCAATTATTTTTCTGTTCAACAATAATTGATTGAATATAGGGATCCATGTGACATTCCTGGAACTTTTGCCACTTAAACAGAAAAGAACACGCATTTTAAGATTATATTACAGGGCCCATTTTTATAGCTTTTATATTTTTTATTAACTTTCAAACTTCACCAAGTTGAAAAGTACTTGTTTCTTTTCATCTGAGGTTGATGCAATGTTCAGCCGGATTGCCCAAATTCCTTAAACTACGGTGCATCCACACCGAAGGTAAATTTGTAGCAGTTCTTCAAGATAACCCCCATTAGCTTCACACTTATTTAACAACTCTATATATTCAGTAGATCTTACTTCTGAATAAAAAAGCAAAAATTTAAGGCTTTTACATCCTCTCTCACACAGCTACATCCTGACATTAGACAGCACTGGACTTCAAGTTCACTCTTCCCAGCTTCAACAGAAACGCCTCCATTAGAATGTCAAAACCACCATGGACTCCGATAGCAAGGAATCCCTTTTTTAAAAACCTGATGTTGCTGAAGTGTCTCATACAAAGAAACACAAGTCACTACTTTCTTGCTCACTAGAAATAGTATTTTAAACCCAGAAGCATCCAGTGCGTAATTAGAGGACATGGCTGTCCATATGCTTCCATATCCCAAAGGTGCTTTTTTTCCCCCCCAAAAGGCAACTGGACTTGAAGGTGGGGGGGGGGGGAAATAAAACTTTAGTGATTTTGGCCTTTACTGATTAGACAGGTTTGTTGTTCTAGAAATGGCTAATTTATGTAACTATGTAAAAGTCAAATGTTGAGGTTTGATGTTACTACCTTATTCTACTGCACCCAAGGGAGTTCGGAAGTCAAGGCTTTTCTTTTTTTTTTTTCCCTACGCTTTCCTCCTTCCCTTATTTTCCTACTACTTCCTTTGGTATTTGGGTTTTTATATTATAAACTTTTTTTTTTTTTAAAGAACTTTCTAGGTTTCTTCTTCCCAAATGTTTCGCTTCTCATCTCAGGTGTTTCTTCGGATCCCAATACACAACAATATACCTTTGGGACAATCCACGACCTGGATGATGGGAAGACTCTCCTTAGGCATATATATCGTGTTTCCCCGAAAATAAGACCCTGTCTTATAGTTTTTTGGACCCTGAAATAAGCGCTTGGCCTTATTGCCATGTGCTCAAAAGCCCGATTGGGCTTATTATCAGGGGATGTCTTATTATGGGGGAAACAGGGTGTGTGTGTGTGTGTGTCTGTGTGTGTATATGGAACAGCATCCATCTATCTATCCTGTTTATATATATACATACACATACACACAGGATGGATAGATAGATAGATAGATAGATAGATAGATAGATAGATAGATAGATAGATAGATAGATAGATGCTGTTTCATACCCCACTCTTTAATATTTGTTTTATTTAATTCGGTCAATTTATTGGCCGCCTATCTCGCCCTGGAACTTCCCAGGCAGAAAGGAGTGTGTGTGTGTGTGTGTATGTGCAGAAGTTACCCCAGATCTTTATTTTTTAAAATGCATTTATTTGTCAAACACGTAAGACAACATCTAACATGATTATGAATAACAGGATAAAGATACGAGTAAAAAAAAGGGACAGCAGGGCAGGGACCATGTGCTTATGCAGGCCCCTTACAGACCTCTTAGGAACGGGGTGAGGTCAACAGTAGACAGACTAAGGTTAAAGTTAGGGTTAGATCTGGAGGGGTCACCCTTCCCCCCCCAACTGGGTCTTTCCCACCCACCCATATTAGGGTTGCTGCCACACCGGGCAGCTCCCACGCCCCCCTTTCGGCCTCCTCTTCCTCCAGCCTTGGCTTTGCAATGGGAGACACACCCCCATTCCCATTCCCCACCATTCCCAGGTGGGGAACCCCTCCCCAAGTGGCCCAATAGGAAAACGGGGTCCAGGCTAGCAGCCCCTCCCCCACACAACCCCCAATCTCCTCCTTGCCCCCCTCTTTTCTCCTCCTCCCCTCCCCCCCTCCCCATAGGGGGCAAGGCCATTTTCCAGCCCCGCCACCTCCCTGAAACCCCCCCCCACATCTTTTTTTTTTTTTATGGGTCAAGGGGGAGGGAGTATTTCCTCACGGTGGTGGCGATGGTGGTGCTGTTGGAGGAGCATCTTCAGGTCGCCGTTTTCTTCCCGGCCGCTTCCCTGAGGAGGAGGAGGTGCCGTCGTGGTCCCCGGCAGGGTTTTCCGCCTCTCCTTTTCGCGCTTCTCCTTGGGCTTCTTGCTCTTGGCCTCCACGCCGGCCAGGCAGAGGGAAGGAGGAGGAGGAGGAGGAGGCGGCGGAAGAAGCAACTTAGGGGGCAGCTGAGGCTGGAAGACGAAGGAACCGCCGCCGGTAGGGCCGCTTCCACCGCCTGAGGAGAAGGCGGCCAGGCTCCACACGGCGGGGCCTGCCGGGGAAGACGCCACGGGGATGTGAGGAGGCGGCGGAGGAGGAGGAGGCTGCTGCCTGTGGCCCTCGCCGTTGAGGCGCTTGGCCGTCTTGAAGCCGCCTCGCTCGTCCCCTTTCAGGCGCTTGGCGGCCGGCGGCTGGAGCCCGCGCGGGGAAACCCGGGCGTCGACGGCCAGAGCCGAGGAAAGAAGAAGAGGCGGAGGAGGAGGAGGAGGCGGCAAAGGCGCCGCCACCGTCGCCCCTCGCACGGGACTGGGCAGCTCCGCCATTTTGCGATCCGCTTCTATTTACCTCACAGCGGAGAGAGAGTGAGAGAGCCGGGAGGGGCGGGGGAAGCCGATGGAGGGGTGGGCGGGCCGTGCGCTGCAAGCGCCACTTTCGGCGCCCAATAGGAAGGCGGCCCGCTTCGGAGAGACGCCCGGCGCCGCCAATGGCGGAAGGGCGCGCGACGGAGGGAACGGGAGGGAGGGTGAGAGAGAGAGAAGGAAAAAGAGGCGGTTATTCTCCGTGAGGCGATTTCTGTGAGGGGGGAGAAAAAAAAAAAGGCGCGCGAGCGGAGAGTCTCGGTGACTTCTTCCCGGCGGGCGGGCGGACTCGCCGGAGCTGAGCTGAGGGAGGGCTCCCTTTTTTCGGGCCACCCCCGCTTAAGGATACCCGGCCGGGAGAAGCTCCTCTCCTCAGAGCCCGTCGCTGCCCAACCGCCCGCGGCAGCCATCTTGAAGAGGCGCCTGGGCGAAGATGGTGCCTCAGCCGCGGAGGAGGATACGGGCGGCGCGGACCGCCCCGGAAAAGCGCGGAGAAGGCCTTTCCCAGCGCTCTAAGGCCGGCTTGCGGGAGAAAGAAGAGGGGGGGGGGGGGGAAATGCCCCGGTTCATTGGGCCGGTTCCGTCCGCAAAGCGAATAAACCCTTTTTCCCTTGTAAAGCTGGTCCTCCGTGGGTTGGGGGGCGGTAATATGTACGCTGGGCCTGGTCTTGCTTTGGGTCATCGTGGTGTGAACGGAAGAAGGGCGGCATGCAAAGGCCCCGGGACCCGGTTTTGTAAGGCGTCTCGTGAGGGGGGGGGGGGTTGGCGGAAGGTTAGGCCGAAAAGTTACCTTGGGCGAAGATGGGGCCTTGTTTTTAAGGGAGAGCGTTAAGGTGAACGTGGGGATAGGAGAGGAAGAGGCAACAACGCTTGTTTTTCAAGTCGGTCTTTTGGAAAGGGCGTCAGGTAGCCGAGGCTGTGGAAAAAAGCTCATGAGCTGCGGGAGGAGGAGGAGGATTCTATGGAAGTTGAGAAATTGCAATAATAGAAGATCGTTTTATGGAAATTTTTGAGAATTGCGATAATAGATGAGCCTTCTATGGAAATCGGGGAATTGCAATAGAAAATCCTTCTGTATAGAGAATTTGCAATAGAAGCTCCTTCTGTACAAGTTGGGAATTGCGATAGATCTTTCAATATACATTGAGAATTGCAATTGATCCTTCTGTAGTGAGAATGGCAATAGAAGATCCTTCTGTACAAGTTGGGAATTGCAATAGGTCTTTTTACAAATTAAGAATTGCAATTGACCCTTCTATAGTGAGAATTGCAATTGATCCTTCTATAGTGAGAATTGCAATAGAAGATCCTTCTGTACAAGTTGAGAATTGCAATTGATCCTTCTATAGTGAGAATTGCAATAGATCTTTATATAGAGAATTGCAATAGACCCTTCTATATTAAGAATTGTAATAGAAGATCCTTCTATACAAGTTGAGAATTGCAATAGATCTATATATATATTGAGAATTGCAATTGATCCTTCTATATAGAGAATTACAATAGAAGATTCTTCTGTAGAAGTTGAGAATTGGAATAGAAGCTCCTTCTTTACAAATTGAGAATTGCATTGAAGTCTTGGCAGGCTATGTAACAAGCTGTGTTTGCAAGCTACTATGTAGTTCGGTCAGTCTGGTATCATGAAACTTTGGGGTTCAGAGTGTATGTTTAACCTGCATGCTATAACAAGTTCAATCTTGTGGGTCAGTTTCTGACGACTTCCCCTTTCAAAACTGCCTTAGGAAGGGGGGAGGGGCTGAGAGATTTTTTTTTGGATAGGGGAAGCCCCCTAAATTTAAGATTGTGACAGTCTGCTTTCCTGAATAATCTGCCTATTTCCATCAAGGGCTTGTCTTGGGGGCAAGCAGGGACAGTAGGAATGCGAGTGCACCTGTTGCTCTATTGCCCTTGAGATGGTTTTTTTAAAGCTTGGTCATCCAGAATTTCTCCACATAGCCTGCAACTTTTGAGCAGGCCTGAAAGTAAGTCTGACTTGCTCTGTGTCCCATGTTTCTTCAGACATAGGGGCCACAGAGGACATCTGGCCTTTGAGAATTGGCCTCTGTCCAGATTAACAATTGCTGCTAAAGTCAATAGAATAACTAGAGTTGGAAGGAACCTTGGAGGTCTTCTAATTCATTCACCATGAAATAGTGTCAGGAAGCCTTACACCATTTCAAACAAATGAGTAGCCCTGGTCAGTTTCTTCATACTTTACCTGAGCTATGTTCTGAACTGCCCTCTTGGATTTAGTTTTTGTTTTTTTACACCCTGGTGACATAGGTATTATACAGAGAGAGAGAGAGATCCCATGGCCTTATCTCTTCTGCCTGTGACAGTAAGTTTGTGGAGATCAGGAGAGATCCAGGGCAACATGACATAACCTTTCCCTCTCCTTGATCATCTCACTAAAAGGCCCAAGTTGAGGACTAACCAAGAAGAGAAGCAACCTAGAACTAAGGAGAAATTTCCGAATGGTGAGAACAATCAACCAATGGAACGGCTTGTCTTCAGAAGTTGTGGGTCACTGAAGGCTTTCAGAAAGAGACTGGACAACTATTTGTCTAAAATGGTACAGGGTCTCTTGCTTGAGCAGGGGTTGGACTAGAAGACCTCTGAGGTCCCTTCTAACCCTATTATGACTATGAGTTCCTGTTCTTGCTTTTCTTCTCAGGGTTAAGAGCCATAGATGTTAACCACTTTATAAGATCCTGACCCAACTGGGGTCCCTTGAGATCTCCAGGTAATTAATGGTACCTGAGCCTTCAGGTAGGACGTTACTTGCTGAAGCCATTGTAGCAGCCCTAATGTTGAGGTTTAGAAGACTTAAATGTTTGAAGTGAAAAATATGCTAAAAATTTTCAAGGACCAAAAAAAAAAAACCCCTATAAACTTGAAGTTGTACCTTGATAGAAATGTATTATGTAAACAGAAGAACTAGCTTAACAGGTTTTTAAATATATATATATATAATCAGAACAAATGTATTAACTGAAAAGTGAGACCTGGGGAATTAAGACTATATTACATGAACATTTCCAATATTTCCTCTATTTCTTGGCAATGTGTCAGATGAATTTGGCATTCTATAATACAAGTTTTTGTTGTTAACTGCATTACTGTGTGAAACTTTATAGAATTATGAAACTTTCACTGTTAGGTGAAATCTGTTAAGATTTGTATCATATTAATAAATTCAATAGCATCAAGCAATGAGTACTAAACCACCACTTTCATCCAGAGTGCAAAAACAATATATTTCCAAAGGCATAATTTGAAAGTACCCCATTTATTTATTTAAAGATTGGAAATCCTATCTATAAACTTTATGGTCCAGCAACACAAATTCTTTCAAGAACTGTAATTAGCTTTGTGATGTCATGTTTATATAATAGTGCAAGTACTGCAACTGCTCAATATTTTATTCAATCTTCACAATCTAAATTGTTCATTTCCTCTTATTCCTGTTTTTAAACTTGCCCTGGTTTTTGTTGCAAGATTAAATTTCACATTTTTTTAGTTATCTTAATAGTGTAAGAACAGTATTAGCTAAATTTACATTTCTGTTATGTTTGCAGGAACTATTTGAACTCAGAATGCTGAAATAAAAGTTTTGTTTAAATAACCTTTTGTTTTAAAAAAAGTTTTGAGGTTATCTTTGAAACTCAGTGTTAGAATAATTTTAGAATAAGAATTACATAGAAGCATTTTAAAATAAGCATTGTAATTCATGAGAAGGCATAGATATGGAAGTTATTTTAATATTAAAACTCGAGATTTTTATTATCAGTGCTTTTGAAAAGGCACGTTGTTCTAAACACACAATGTCCGTGATACCATCTTTTAGTATGCTTCATATTCTAAAAAGAGTTATTTTGTAAGTATAATAGTGGATATTTTCAAACTAAGTTGTAGTGCCAATATAAAAAGTTAGCAAACAACCGTGTACAGTTTTCCAGACTGTATTATCTTGGCATTTGAGGCAAATGAGGAAAAAAGAGGTTAGTTTTGACTGTTTAATTAGGTTCTCTTTATCCAATTTTAGGACTTAATGAGGAAAACAGATGACATTTTAAGTCATATTTAGGCAGAAATAATGGAAATTCAAAAAGGGTTTGCAAACCTTTAAGCACTACTGTAAATATATTCCTAATGAGCGTGGTTTTTTTTTTAATTCAACTTGGAAAATTCAGAAAGAAGGTAGACTAAATTACGTTTCCTTGGACTTTGGGCAGTGGTAATAAAATTAGCATGTTATACTCTTGTGACAGTATTGTCCTTTTCCAGAATATATTTCCGAGGCAAGCGAGAAATGAATTTGTTTTTAAACTATCTTCTGAAACTTCAGTTGCATCCATAGGTGGAGGGACACATAAAGATCCTACACCATACCTTTTTTCCCCCCTGGAAGCAAGAACTGCTCTAATTTAGCAGCAAATTGCCACAAAGGGAACCATGATCTCCCACCAGGTTTGCTAGAGAAAAAAAAAGCACATTAGCCTCAATACAAGAAACTTGAGGGACGAAATCTACATTGTTTGGTCATAGCATATGTCTTCCTCCCAGGTTCATTTTAAGCACCCCCTTGATTTTCTGAAATGCAGCTTTCAGTCATGTAAAATGTGTCACACCCTGTATTAGTACACTTAAATTCAGGTATCTGTCTTTATATAGAACAGCTTAAGCCAGTCCTTCCAGTGGCAAAACCATTCTGCTTACTGAGCTTTGCAGAAAATCCGCTCTGGAAATTATAGTTGATAGAACCCAATCTTCCACTACCAGCAAAAGACAGCCCGAGAAACATTATTGATTTATACAGGAGTGTTTCATTCTTAATAAAACTAATATTCTGTTAATTCAGCTCTTGTTTTTTCCTTGCACAACATAGCCTTTTCTGTCTAGGCTAACATTCCAATGTGTGTGTGTGTGAGAGAGATGCATGCATACACATTGCTGGATATTTCAATAAAATAATTGGTTTTGAATCATCAGGTTAGTAACTGCATGTATTACACTATAGCAGACCAAAAGTCAAATGAAAATGCCATCATATAGGAACTATACATATTCCTAAAGAATGTGAATGTGATAGTTCAACCTATGTTTGTGAGGGAAAAGGAAAAGGCTTGCTAACCGAAGTAACAATTTTAGAAATCTTGACCATTATATTTTTTGAGAATTAGCAGCCTTCAGAAATTGCCATGGGCTTAAAATGAAAAAAGGTAAAAGAGTCAAATCTATTTAACTGCTATTCTTAGGGTGTGACCACTAGCATGCAAATCAAAGGGGCAGGGAAGGGATTTGGAACAAAAATATTTTATAACCGGAAGGACATTTAAGCCCAAGTCAGTAATGCCACCTCTTCTAGAATATATATGAATAATCATTCATTTCTTGAAGAATCCCTAATATAAACTGAAACAAAATGGTAGGAGGCCTTTTGGGAAGTTGCCAGTAAAGTTTGTCAAGGAAGAATGATGTAAGAATTTTGGTGCTTTAAATGTTTACATAAAACTGTCTTAGGGGAAAATATTTTACTAGCATTATTAGTCATAATTTTAATCCTGATGATACTTACCAAGGTTTTCCTTTTGAAAATTCTAAGGATTTAAATTGAAATACAATATAAAGGAAAACTTAAAAGGATTTTAAAATATTCTCTTTTACTGACAGTTCAAATATGTTGATAACACTAGTCTCTATAGGTAACTTGTTCATGCTAAAAAATCTGGTCTTTCAAGGCACTTATGGAATATCAGTGACTAGATGAAAACCAGGACAAATTAGGACTGACAGTTGAAACAGTATATAATATAAAAATAACCTTTTGCTTACAATTTACAAAATGTATTACAATCTTCATCTCTGCTATTCTGTAATTCTGAATGTGCACCAACATTTTCTTTAAAAAAAAAACTATTTTCTAAAACATTAGGGCAAATAATTTACAAGGTACACAACTTTAGTTCATGCAGAGATTTCTTACACCTTCTGTTAATACTTTATGATTGCAGCTTTATCAAATTATATACCTGGCTTGCCCTATACATACACAAAATAAAATGTACATGGTAATCAAACATTTGCAAAAAAAGTTGTCCATAAACTCAATTTGTCAAAAGTTTCACCATATTAACATGTCTATAAACAGTGTTTTAACAGGTTTAAAAGACATTAAGGCAATAATACTTGAAGTAACAAACCATAAGTAATACTTGTTTTAAAATGTAATAAGGCAGATTGATGGCCCCAGCAAAAAGTTAAGTTTGAAGTATAGAATCCACCATTTTGAATCTTTAATATTTGTGTAGATGTATACAAAAGTGTACCATTGTGTAGCTATATGTACACCGATCGTTCCAAAAAAATAAAGCATTGGAATACTACGGATCTTGTTCAGTGGCACTTGAATTTTCCAGTATAATTTAATATGTGTCCATTGGTTCTTGCATCATGTCCATTCTGAAGGAGGATCTCTTGGTCCTTTTGGTTTTCCACAGCGGCTACCAAACCCTAAAGGAGAACAAATCCATTAAAGGAAGTACCTCACTAACAATATACGCTTAACTAAACCTTTCATACTATTGTAGCCAATTTTGCACATGCTACAATTTTGCACAGGGTATAATTTTCAAAGAGCTATGATACAAGGTGTAGGAGACTTCATGTAACAACCAAAAGATCAAAAGGAACGGAAGCAGCATAACCTAACACATCTGTTGACTTAAAAACTTACGTGGGTGGCTTCTCTATGGGGAAGTTAAGTAAATCCAACAAAAAAAATCACACTGATGAACATCAGTATTTTTGTCACAATGTCTATAGGGCAGAGGAGCTTAAAAACTACAATAGGGTAATCTTAAGAAAAAGCTACATTTACTATTATTTGGAAAATACGAAGGACTTGCTAAAAGGCAATGATTTCTAAATTTAAGCAAATATTCTGTTTCTTGCTAAACCACATCCAGGTTAATTTCACTTTATTATGTCTGATGGGAGGGAAACCTAAAACTTAAAATATTATCCCCTCAAATAATATTCCTGCTTTAAATGGCTGCCTAAGAATAATTTTCTAAAAATCTGTAAATTTAGTATCTATGCTCATTTGGACCCCATCCCCAAGAAGATAAAATTTGAGGGGCCAACATGATGCAGCTGTTGTGCTGCAAACAGCACTTAGATGTCAGACATCTCCCACTTTAGAGGCCAATGAGAAAAAAACAGCACAATTTAAATTGTAACAGACACAAACATGGTTAATGCTATTTTTCATTACATTCGCTAAGGGTTAAAATTCAGGTAAGCTAGTAATCAGCACTCTACCAATATCTGTAGTCTCAACTGCAATCTCTGGTAAGGGCGGTCCCTTAGGAGTTAGACTGGTGGAAGATGGTTGAGGTATTGTATCCACTGGAGATTTGTCTCCCAGCTCTGAGTTATCTGCAAGAAAAGACCATTAATAAAGGGCAGTTTTCAAAGCTGAATTTTAATATCTAGATTTGTAGATCTAACAATCCAGATACTACAATTATCTAGATTTTAATATCTAGAGCTTGCATACAAGCAAAAATTTCTTATCTGAAACAAAAAAATACTGTTTTACTAGTAAGCAGGGTAGTGAAATTTAGTTAGAATGAACAATGTAACTTACTGAAAAATGTATCCCTTCAGAATTGACACATCCTATAATCTCAAACACAGTACCAATTTTGCAAGGAATGGATAGCACTGAAAGGTGGATAAGCTTGTGCACAAGAAATTTCAATCAGAACAGAGCTGGAAGGGACCTCAGAGGTCTTCTAGTCCAACCCTCTGCTCGATCAGGAGACCCTGTACCATTTCAGATAGGTGGATGTCCAGTTCTAGAGCAGTGGTTCCTGGACAGGGCGTGATGTGACAGGGAGGTATGCAAAGAAATGTTATTATTAAATCTTAAGTCTTGGAGGTCCAGGTATTTAAAGGAAGTCCGTAGTGAAGAAAAGGTTAAGAATCACCATTCTAGAGCTACCTCGAAATGAATGTAATTTTCTATCTCTCAATGTAAATTTCATAATAGAAAGAGAAGGTTGGACTAGAAGACCTCCAAGGTCCCTTCCAATTCTGTTATTCTGTAAATGACAAGTACAACCAGGAGCCCTGAATGAGTAACGAACAGGAAAGCCTACTAAAATGCAAATACAGTAAGAAATCTTGAGTGAAAGCCGTTAATCTGAGCCTGGGAGACTTTCTTTCAGTTTTTCCCAATTCTTTCTTCTTGTTCATTTGGAACAGCAGAATTGGAGTTTCAGTTCTTTGGTATCCTAGTACAATGACAACCTAGACATCTCAGAAGAGATTTTGCAACAGTTTTCTTTGATCTGTAGTACGGGTTTACCGAATGTGCACTTTATGAAGTAAATCAACTCAATGACCATGATGCTTGGCTATAGTCTCAATCTTTTTTGTGACCTATTTGAAAACATTCTGGGGAACCTGCTTTGTAAGCCATTTTAAGTATTGCTGAATGAGTTAAAACTGAGTGGAATATTTTAAAGCTGCAACAAATTTATGCCGGGAAAAAACGGTAGAACTGGAAAATGGAGAAACTAAACAAAACGGAAAGAATCTGATTGTTTCTACTCCTTTACTGTATTCTGGATGTTTTCACCAAATCTTGGGTTTAGCTGGGGAGGAGGTGGTGGTTGTTGGGTGTATTATTGTTATTTTTGTTTGTATACAGTAACTGTATTCCATCTCGCTTTAGTCTGTATTGGATATTTATGGTGATATATTGTGAGCTGCCAAGAGTCAGTGGTAAAATAAATTGAAAACACAATAGTTAGATTGGCCTATCACAATCTAACTATATGTTCCTTACAGGCAGTTACAACGGATAACCCAGATTCCTGACCAAGCCAACATAAGTAGCTGGTTATGGCAAAGTTTCTTCAGCTTCCATTCACAGTTCCTAGAAGTTCACCCAGTAAGGGCTTAACAATTACTAACAGTAATTTTCCTTATAAGTGGAAATGCTTTTTTACTTATGCACCAGAGTTGATTTCATATAGTTCTGTAAACGACTCAATTCTCAACCCACAACAGTCTGAACTGAATTTGATTAGCGGCAGTATTCTGTAAATTCTTAGGTTGCTTACCAAGCTGTGAAGACTCAGTGATTTTCATTCCCTGTTAACATAAAAGTACATATAAGAACGGTGGTTTCATACAAGGGAGCTAAAGGCACACATCGGAATGACAAGCATTATATATTCCAAAATAACGGAATCTCTGCACCTCAGCATTGAACTACAGAGTTCCTGGTGCTCTTTGAACTTGGTTATTTGCAGATGTTTTGTTATCTAACTAGGTAACGGAGAAGAGCCCTGGTCGCGCAGTGGTTAGAATGCAGTATTGCAGGCTAATTCTGCCCACTGCCAGCAGTTTGATCCTGACCGGCTCCAGGCTGATTCAGCCTTCCATCCTTCCGAGGTTTGGTAAAATGAGGACCCAGATTGTTGGGGGCAAGAGGCTGACTCTGTAAACTGCTTAGAGAGGGCTGTGAAGCACTGTGAAGCTGTATATACTGTATTTTTTGGAGTATAAGATGCTCTGGAGTATAAGACACACATTAGTTTTTGGGGAGGAAAACAAGAAAAAAAAAATCCACCTCTGCCTACCAGCATCCATCAGTATTCATCTGGCTATTATCCTTGCAGCAAACAGGCTGGTCAGCTTCAGCACGTTATCGCAGCCTGATTCGGCACGAGCAGCTGATTGGCGGTTGGATCGGCCTCCTGGAATACCGCCAATTAGTTGTTCCAGGCTTCGGGGAACGCCACAGCCGATCACCGACTGCACGCGTCACGTTTTTGGTCTCCGGTGTTGCATTTTTGGCCTCCACGTGCCAAAAATGCAACATGCGGAGGCCAAAAACGGGGCATGCGGAGGCTGAAAACGCAATGCGCGGAGGCGGCAATCAGCAGCGATGTGCTGTGGCAATCCCCGCAGCCTGGAACAGGTGTGCGGAGGCCAAAAATGCGACATGCAGAGGCCAAAAACGGCCGAAGGGTGGGAGCTGGTGGGTGGCAACATTTGGTGTATAAGACACACAGACATTTCTACCCACTTTTGGGAGGGGGGTGTCTTATACTCCAAAAAGTAGGGTAAGTCTAAGTGCTAGTGCTATTGCTAACATCATCTGTGTGAGTAAGTGTGTGGTTTGCTCTCTGTTTCTATAGCTTCTCCTGCCTATCTATTCGTTAAAACGGGGAGCAAACCCCACACTTAACTCCTGCTGATGATATTACCTAGTTGGGTAATAAAACATCTGCAAAAAAAAAAAAAGACAAGTTAGAGTACCTGCACACAGGCTGGAACAAAATAAAGCACCCATTACATATTCCTGCCCTCATTGTTGAATTCACTGATGGGCAAATGTCTAAGATTAAAGCTACAACAACGAGCTTTAATAGCCAATGCATGCTGGTTTTAATGACCCTTAATGATCTGGAAAACAGATTTCAAGAGACCTGGCTCTCAAGACAGTAATCTAGTCAGTCCCTGCTCAGTTCCCTGTGAGGTGTGCAGAGGTAGTTGTTGGCAAAACATCTGGAAAGCTGCTTCCTTAGACCTCAAGTCAACATTGAAAGCCTAACAACGTGAAAGCTACATTTTATCCTGCCGTCGCTCGATTAAAGGTGCAGTGATCCTAACTCAACTCCGTTCTCCTGTCCTTTCACCCTTACACACTTTAAAGCAGGGGCCTCCAACCTTGGCAACTTGACGCCTGGTGGACTTCAACTCCCAGAATTCCCCGGCTGGGGAATTCTGGGAGTTGAAGTCCGCCAGGCGTCAAGTTGCCAAGGTTGGAGACCCCTGCTTTAAAGCGTGCGTCAAAGAGTTAAGGGAGCTTCCTCAACAAGTTTCCACAACAGAGGAAGGACAGTATATTCTCCCGTTCTATTCATGAGATTCCAAAGCAAGAACCAAGTGGTAATTATTGATTATTCCACAGAAGACATCTTCAAGCACCGTCTCTGCTATCCGTAATTACCCATAACCAGGGTGGATAAAAATCAATGATTTTTTTAAAAAAAATCAAAAAAATCAGATTTTTTTTATTTAAATCGGATTTTTTTGATTTTTATCGAATTTATTTTAATAAAAAACTTTTGGGGTAAAAATCTATCGTAAGATAGTTTTCTATTTAAGAGAAATAATTTAGTTTATTCAGCATGAAATGGAGCTTGGTTATGTAGCATGAGGTTGTATATTCTGCAACACTGGGACTATCGGTGAGTCAACAGTGGGTCAAAGGAGTAGCAGAGATGACAGTTGCTCTTTAAAAATTATGATTTAAATCGAGTTGATTCAAATCAAGCCTTTTTACTAGTGATTTAAATCATGATTTAAATCAACTCGATTTAAATCAAATCCACCCTGCCCATAACAAAATTCCACAGCTTAACGGTCCAAAGATTGGGTCTGAATTCATAAATCAAGCGATTCCTTAGGAAGCTGCCAAATAGCAATGATTTATACACACACCCACACACAAACCAGACAGCATATTCCCAGTGGCCATTCTAAGCATCTTAATCATATTCTTTCTCTTGTGTCATCATACTTACTGTACATTTTGGTTGTTCGGAGGTGTTCTGGTCTTGTAACAAATTCCATTCGGCCGACTGTTGAAGAGCAGGATTTTTTGGCAAAGCTGTGACTAAAACAATTTAAAAAAAAACAAAACATGTATTTTGTAAAAAAAAACAAAAGTAAACCTAGATTTTTTTAAAAAAATAACCTCAATAAAGACATTAGCAATTGCATTTTAAAACAAAAACGAAGCTGCGGAGACCCAGACGTGGAGCTCCGATTTCTAATTCAATTTTCCCAGCTGCAGGAAAGGCTCGATCAGATGAACCAGGGGATTCCATTCAACAGAAGAAGTCGTCCGGCAACCTAAACACAGGCAGTCCTCGACTTACAACCGTTCATTTAGTGACCGTTCAAAGTCGCAACGGCACTGGGGGGAAAAAAAGTGACTCGTGATCATTTCTCAACACTTTTACGACCGTTGTCGTATCCCCTGATTTACATTCGGATGCTTGAAGAACTGACTCACAGAATGACTTTACATTCTACAGAGGAACTATTGAGTCTGTCATCTGCACCTCTGTAACTGGTTTGCCTCTGCAACCCTAACAAGACAGACAGAGACTTCAGAGGATCATTAGAACTGCAGAAAAAATAATTACTACCAACCTGCCTTCCATTGAGGACTTGTATACTGCACGAGTCAAAAAGAGGGCTGTGAAAATATTTAGAGACTCCTCACATCCTGGACATCAACTGTTTCAACTCCTACCCTCAAAACGACGCTATAGAGCACTGCACACCAGAACAACTAGACACAAGGACAGTTTTTCCCGAACGCCATCACTCTGCTAAACAACTAATTCCCTCAACACTGTCAAATTAACTACTAAGACAGTATTACTATTCTTCTCATCCTTACTAGTACCTATCTCTTCCCACTTCTTACTATAACCATGTGCTTGTATCTTTCAATCCCATTGTTTTTATTTGTTTCCTAGTACGATTTGATAGCTTATTAGCAGGGTGGATTTGATTTAAATCGAGTTGATTTAAATCACAATTTAAATCATGATTTACAGCACTAGTAAAAAGGCTTGATTTAAATCAACTCGATTTAAATCCTAATTGTTAAGAGCAACTGTCATCTCTGCTACTCCTTTGACCCACTGTTGACTCACCGATAGTCCCAGTGTTGCAGAATATACAGCCTCATGCTCCATAACTAAGCTCCATTTCATGCTGAATAAACTAAATTATTTATGTATCTTAAATAGAAAACTATCTTACGATATTTTTACCCCAAAAGTTTTTTATTAAAATAAATTTGATAAAAATCAAAAAAATCCAATTTAAATCAAAAAAATCCGATTTAAATCAAAAAAATCTGATTTGATTTTCTTAAAAGAATCATTGATATTTATCCACCCTGCTTATTAGTATCCTATGACTATCACTAACTGTTGTATCTTATGATTCTTGACGAATATATTTTATGTTTTCTTTATGTACACTGAGAGCCTATGCACCAGAGACAAATTCCTTGTGTGTCCAATCACATTTGGCCAATAAAGAATTCCATTCCCATTCCCATTCCCATTCCATTCCATATTTTCTATTCTATCCTATCCTATCCTATTTGCACCTGTGTTTTGAGTTGAATTAAAAACCGTCAGGGAGCAGGACGGCCTTATTCAGACCACTTAAACGTTTAAGGAAGGGATTCTATAAAGTACCAATGAAATGAACTTTAGAGCAGAGGTTCTCCTCAACCTTGCCGGCTTGGTGAACCGGCAACAGGACGGAGTGGGTGGAGAAGAGACGGTTCACGTGCGAGCAGCGGGGGCTTGCGTGCACGCACACACATGCAGCTCCTTTTGTGCAAGCGACATAGCGAAGTGGCGCTTCGTCCACCACTTCCGCGGCCCGGTTTCGAACGGGCCACAGCCAGGGGTGAAATCCAGCAGGTTCTAACAGGTTCTGGAGAACCGGTAGCAGAAATTTTGAATAGTTCGGAGAACTGGCAAATACCACCTCTGGCTGGCCCCAGAGTGGGGTGGGAATGGGGATTTTGCAGTATTCTTCCCCCAGGAGTGGGGCGGGAATGGAGATTTTGCAGTATCCTTCCACCAGGTGGGAATGGGGATTTCGCAGTATTCTTCCCCCAGGAGTGGGGGGGGGATGGAGATTTTGCAATATCCTTCTCCCAGGAGTAGGGTGGGAATGGGGATTTTGCAGTATTCTTCCCCCAGGAGTGGGGTGGGAATGGAGATTTTGCAATATCCTTCCCCCAGGAGTAGGGTGGGAATGGGGATTTTGCAATATCAGTCTCCCAGGAGTGGGGAGGGACTGGGGATTTTGCAGTATCCTTCCTCTGCCACGCCCACCAAGCCACACCATGCCCAAGCCACACCCACAGAACCGGTAGTAAAAAAAATTGGATTTCACCACTGGCCACACAGCCCAGTAGCAGGCCGTGGACCGCTGCTTTAGAGCAATGCCTCCTATAATAGTTGCTACCGTATGATTTACTAACTCACTTTGCAAGATGGCCACTTCACAACCGGAACAGAGTAAAGCTATCATAATTTAATCACGAAGGAACGCAGGCCTTTACCCAAGCTAATTGACAAATCAGCTAAGGATTTAGGCAAATTTTAAGACTGGAATTGCTGTAACAATGCTACGACAATGGGCTCGTAGTTAAAACAACCTGTGTTGGTAGAACCTATAGCTGGCGTTATTTAGTCATGCTATTTTTAAATTATTTTTTGGTTTCACAGTACAATTATTTTTTGCCGTTATAAACTGCCGCGAGTTGTCTGATTTGGTGACAGATTGGCTAGGTTTGCTCTTTTTTAATATACTCATGGCTAATGTGGATGTTGCTTATCTCTATGCGAATGGTATGTAGGTGTTGTTTATCCCGCTGTGCCAGTCGATGGCTGATTTGTCTCGAAAAGCCAAAAAGGAAATAAACCGACCAAAACACCTCCTCGCCAGCAATCAACACCCAGATGAGCAGAGAGTAAAAGCAAATTAACACTACGCCAATAATCAAGAAGGAAACGATACCCCACTCAAGGAACTACCAATTCAAACAAAGAGTAAACGGCCTGATCAAGGAACCACCAAGAATATTCCCAGTGACACAGAAAGGATAAGCCATTAGTATAAAAAGAGAGCAAACTCCGCTCCCTTCTAACACTGATGATGTTACCTAGTTTGGTAATGAAACATCTGCAAGAAAATCACCAAGCTCAGAGAGCGTCAAGGGACCCCACAATTCTCCTCTTCTCCTCCTCTCTGCAAATCTCCCTCCCTTCTACCACTGATGATGTTACCTTGTTTATTTATTTATTATTTATTTATTTATTGATTGATTGATTGATTGATTGATTGCGATTTATATGCCGCCTTTCTCCCTAGGGACTCAAGGCGGCTTACAAAATGACAACTTCAATACAAATCACAATACAATACCAAATTAAAATCAGTAACCCAATTAAAAAATGATTTAAAATTATACCAGTGTACCCCCAAACGGATCAGTTTAATTGGCGGAAGAGCCACGTCTTCAGCTCGCGACGGAAGGAAAGAAGGTCGGGGGCTGTCCTGAGCTCAGTGGGCAATCCATTCCAGAGGGTCGGGGCTCCCACAGAGAATGCCCTCCCCCTGGGGGTCGTCAGCTGACATTGTTTGGCCGACGGCACCCTGAGGAGGCCGACTCTGTGAGAGCGCACAGGACGATGGGAGAACGGCTGGAGATGGTCCTGCAAGTACCCCGGGCCTAAGCCATGGGCCTAAGCCATTAGTTGGGTAATGACACGTCTGCAAGAAAACCACCAAGCTCAGAGAGCACCAAGGACCCCTACTTCCTGGTGTGCACAATTTGCTCTCATTTCATTTCCCCCCCTTCCCTAATTCAGATAAATAAAATTTAACACAACTTACCTTTATCAGATTCGGAATGCATTGGGGCCAGATTATCCTGCCCCGCGATGGACATCGGCAACACTTTCCTAGCAGAAACGTTTTCTGTATTAGCCGCCGCAGAAACCGTGGCGCTTGCCACAGAGACGCTATTCGACGTGCTCCGTGCCACGTCCCCCTCAGAGTTCCTTTCCTCCGTGTCAGAGTCATCCGAGTGCAGGGGATTGGTGAAACACAGAGGCGCCCTAACCGGCAGCGTGCCACTGTGGCAGTGGCCTGCCGGTTCTCTGGGAAGGGTGTCCATTTGACCTGGCACGCCCGAGTCGACAGACAGATTTTTAACTTCGCGACATAAAACGGGTAAAGGTGCCTCCTCGGAGAAGGGACGCTCGTTTTTAGTCTCTTCAAAGGACCACATGGCGTGTCCCTTCTCTTTATTAAGGGGCAAACAGTCCGGCCTTACTACATCTGTCGTAAGACCCTCATGTCCTTCCAGAGAAGATATTGCAACTGGAGTGACCGGTTGCAGATTGCATTCGCTGCAAGGGTTCTGGACGGACTCCGTAGGCGCATCTCCGGAGCCGCACTCCTGCGGTTTCGAGGCCATCTCCGCTGCGCCCGGCGGCCCCGTTTTAATTTTAAGTGCATTCCCCCGACTCAGAAGAGGGTTTCCGTCGAAGCTGCGTGGTCCTTCCTGAAGGGGCACTTTCTTAATTTCGAAACTCAAGTTGTGTTCCAGCTTTTTGTCGGTGGGGTCCGAGAATTCGTGCTTCCCTGAATATTCCCTGGATTTACCGCAATTTTCGTTGAGGTCCGTCGGGTGCTCTGAGGACACCATGTGCAAAACAGGCTTGGGGTGGTATCTGTCACTGTCTTGCCACACCGTCGTCACCGTCGGGTAGGCCGAAGGAGGCGATGGGGTGAGAATGGGGGGGACCGGATGGGGCTCGGGGGCCTGCAAAATTTCTTCTTTCACATCTCCCTCCACAAGGCAGCTAGGAACAATTGTGAGAAGACTACCGTGAGTATTTCTGACACACAAAGACAAACGCATGGATGAGATCAAAGAGACTGGAGTCGTGGTGGGTTAGAATATAAGCATTGCAGGCGGACTCTGCCGACTGCCAGCAGTTCGATCCTGACCAGTTCAAGGTTGACTCAGCCTTCCATCCTTCCGAGGTTCGGTAAAATGAGGACCCAGATTGTTTGGGGGAAATAGGCTGACTCTATAAACAGCTTAGAGAGGGCTGTAAAGCACTGTAAAGTGGCATATAAGTCTAAATGCTAGTGCTATTGCTATCCTTCCCCTCCTTCCCTCTTATTCCCTTTCTCATTCTCCTTTCTGGTGGCGCAGTGGTTAGAATGCAGTATTGCAAGATAGCTTTGCCCACTGCCAGCAGTTCGATCCTTACCGGATCAAAGTTGACTCAGCCTTCCATCCTTCTGAGGTCAGTAAAATGAGGACCCAGATTGTTGTGGGCAATAGGCTGACTCTATAAACTGCTTAGAGAGGGCTGTAAATACCAATAGCACTTTGACTTATATTTAATTTAATTTAATTTATCAAATTTCTATGCCGCCCAACTCCCAAGGGACCGCTTCACAGTGCTTTACGCCCTTTCCAAGCAGTTTAGAGTCAGCCTCTTGCCCTCAACAATCTGGGTCCTCATTTTACCAACCTCGGAAGGATGGAAGGCTGAGTCAACCTTGAGCCAGTCAGGATCGAACTTCTGACAGTGGGCAGAATTTGCTTGCAATACTGCATTCTAACCACTGCGCCACCACGGCTCTATAAAGCGCCACGGAGCAGGATACAAGTCTAAGTGCTATTGCTATACTGGTAGTCCTCGAGTTATAGTCATTCATTTAGGGACCATTCAAAGTTACAACGAGGTTGGAAAAAGTGACTTATGACTGGTTTTCACACTTAACGACCGTCGCAGCATCCCCATGGGTCACACGATCAAAATTCGAGCCCTTGGCAACTGGCATGTATTTATGCATTTTATGTATTTATGATGGACACGGGATCTCCATTTGTAACCTTCCACCAAGCCAAGTCAATGGGGGACGCCGGATTTGCATAATTACAGCAAGATTCACTTAACGAGTACACTGATTTCACTTAACAACTGTGGTAAAAAAAAGGGTCACAAAACAGGGCACAATTCGCTTAACAACTGCCTCTCTTAGCAACAGAAATTTTGGGCTGAGCTGCAGGCGTAAGTTGAGGATTACCTGCATATTGCAATTAAGCATAAGGCGATATTATGTGGGACGCGGTGGCTCAGTGGCTAAGGCGCTGAGCTTGTCGATCGAAAGGTCGGCAGTTCAGCGGTTCGAATCCCTAGTGCCGCATAACGGGGTGAGCTCCCGTGACTTGTCCCAGCTTCTGCCAACCTAGCAGTTCGAAAGCATATCAAAAATGCAAGTAGAAAAATAGGGACCACCTTTGGTGGGAAGGGAACAGCGTTCCGTGCGCCTTTGGCATTTAGACATGCCGACCACATGACCACGGAGACGTCTTCCGACAGCGCTGGCTCTTCGGCTTTGAAATGGAGATGAGCACCGCCCCCTAGAGTCGGGAACGACTAGCACATGTACGAGGGGAACCTTTACCTTTTTATAAGGTGGTATTATTCTCAACTGTAGATATTTTAAGATTCAACACCATGTATAAAATAGCGAAAGCCTTTGAAATCACACTTCCTCCCACCGTTCTCAATCCATATGTTCGATATTTGAATAAAAGCCAGATCAGAATAACTAAAGATGCTGAAGACCCAAGACAATGTTTAATATGTTGTGAAAAGAAGGATGGATCGTGTCGTCTCTGGGAATTACCAAGATCCATTTACTTCTTCCGGATATTTTAATTTTAATTTTTCAGTCAGCAGAAAAGCAATGCTGTCTTGCGGCAGGCTTTAAAATATCTGTTTGGTCGGGATGACTAAAGCCTCTTTTTAATTCAGAACATAGAATAATGGGAAGGGACCTCAGAGATCTTCTAGCCCAACCCCATTTAGCCTCTTTCCTTTTTTTATCCAATTGGTTTGCTGGAAACGAATTGTTCGGTTTTGTTGCTCTGCCATTTTTGGCTTCGTTTTGTATTTTTTTTTTTTTATTTGATTTATATGCCGCCCTTCTCCGGAGACTCAGGGCGGCTTACAATGCGCTAAGCAATAGCCTTCATCCTTTTGTATATTTATACAAAGTCAGCTTATTGCCCCCACAAACTGGGTCCTCAATTTACCTACCTTAGAAAGGATGGAAGGCTGAGTCAACCTTGAGCCTGGCGAGATTCGATCTTACTTTAATTGCAGACAGCTGGTCTTAATAACAGGGTGCTTTAGACCACTGTACTACCAAGGCTCTTTTGTGATCTTCCTTTGTTTTAAATTGTTTGTAAACCACCCAGAGTCACCGGGAGTTGGGAGGTGTATATATTTAATTCATATTGCAAAGCTATCCAGGTTAAAGGTAAAGGAGTTGGGTTCTGCATTAAGACCCTGACAACAAAACATGTCACTCTGAGAGTATGTCATCGTGTCTCACAATCTCCCCAGGACAGACAGGGACCAAAGTCTGCCAAATCTCCCAAATTCATCCTTCGTGGCAGCCCACCAGGGAATGCCAGGACTGTGGGCCATTTTAGGAAGTTGAAAAACCGTGACAGAAGGTGGCAATAGCGTGCCATCCCTGTGCTCAGCGGGGACCGTCCTTAACACTGCTGTCACTGCACTGGAATCAACTCCAGTCAAATTGTTGTCGTCGTCGTTTTATGGAGGCCGTCCTCAACTTACGGCCAAATAACCAAGCCCAAAATTTCTGGGGCACGAGGAGAGATTTCCTGACGGTGAGAATACTTAACTTGTCTCCAGAAGTTGTTAAGTGCTCCCTCACTAGAGGCTTTGAAGAAGAGATTGGACAGCACTTGTGAGGAATGGCATGCCAGAAACGGGGGGCACCGCACCACCACCCCCGCCCCTCGTTTTTGTGCTAGCAGGCCTCTCTGAAGCCTCCTGCAACCAGAAATGGGACGCGGGGGGGGCACTGCCCCCCACACCCCATGCATGCGACACCACCACCACCACCCCGCATGCACGCTCGTCTCCCGGCAGAGGCCCAAAAAATCAGCTGGCTGGCAAGAGGCGCGTGGTGGAGCTGACCTGGGGGTTGGTTCGCGTGCCTGCAGAGATGGCTCCACGTGCCACCTGTGGCAAGCGTGCCATAGGTTCGCCATCATGGGCATAAGGTCTCCTGCTTGAGCAGGAGGTCGGACTAGAAGACTTCCAAGGCCCCTTCCAACTCTCCTATTCTATTCTATTCTATTCTATTCTATTCTATTCTATTCTATTCTATTCTATTATCTCTTATTCTAAATCTAAATCTAAATCTATTCTTATTCTATTCTATGCCATGCCATTTTTTCTATTCTATTCTTATTCTTATTCTAAATCTATTCCATTTCTATTCTTATTCTTATTCTTATTCTAAATCTATTCTTATTCTATTCTGTTCTATTCTATTCTATGCCATGCCATGCCATTTTTCCTTTCCATTCCATTCCATTCCATATTCTTATTCGTACTCTAAATCTATTCTAATTCTTATTCTTATTCTAAATCTAAATCTAATTCTATTCTTATTCTATTCTATTCTATGCCATGCCCATGCCATGCCGTGCCATTTTTTCTATTCTATTATTCTTATTCTTATTCTTATTCTAAATCTAAATCTAATTCTATTCTATTCTGTATTCCATTCCATATTCTATTCCATTCCATTCCATATTTTCTATTCTATTCTATTCTATTCTATTCTATTCTATTCTATTCTATTCTATTCTATTCTATTCTATTCTATTCTATTCTATTCTATTCTATTCTATTCTACTCTACTCTATTCTATTCTGTATTCCATTCCATATTCTATTCTATTCTATTCTATTCTATTCTACTCTACTCTACTCTATTCCATTCTCTATTCCATTCCATATTTTCTATTCTATTCTATTCTATTCTATTCTATTCTATTCTATTCTATTCTATTCTATCTATTCTATTCTCTATTCCATTCCATATTCTATTCCATTCCATTCCATATTTTCTATTCTATTCTATTCTATTCTATTCTATTCTATTCTATTCTATTCTATTCTATTCTATTCTATTCTATTCTATTCTGAAAAAGAGGTCATAAAATGGATCAAAATTCACTAACCCACCACTTCATTTGGCACCGGAAATCTGGGGCTCAATTGTGGTTGTAAGTTGAGGATTATCTGTACAGGAAATCTCCCGGACTGTTTGGCGTCTCTTGGGAACAGATAGATAAGGTTCTATGGAGTTTGGGTGGATGGGTGGGGAGGAATGGATCAACCCTGAATCACTTGTGGCTGCACAAGGAATCCAGTTTAATCCTCTGTTGGGAGTCCCCCTTCCCTGCTTGCCTGGGCGTTTCCCAGCAGAATTGCTGGAGCATCCCTTTCTCTCCATCACGAGCAGAAGGCCTGAATTCAGTTTAGGCAGCAATGTAAACGGAAATGAAGGCACATCAAATTGATCCCTAGGGATTTACCGAGAGTTGATTCAAAAGGGTACCTGCGAGTACGAGGTGGCTTCGGGGGAGGGGAATCCTGTTTCTCCAGGTCTCCAGAACTGACGGCGTTCTCGGCGTTAACTTCGTTCTGTTGAAGGAATAAAGAGAATTTATTCATTCAAACTTTTAAACTGCTTCCCCCGCAAACAGAAATTAAATTAACGTTCTAGAAACAAAATGAGAATGCAAAATGTTATGGAAATTTGATCTTCCTTCCTTCCTTCCTTCCTTCCTTCCTTCCTTCCTTCCTTCCTTCCTCCCTTCCTTCCTTCTTCTTTCTTTCTTTCCTTTTTCTTTCTTTCTTTCCTTTCTT
The DNA here is from genome assembly GCF_029531705.1 of Pantherophis guttatus. Next base: position 3,268,357 of record NW_026844039.1, on the reverse strand, counting down.
ATTCATTCATTCATTCATGTTTTTATGCTGCCCATCTCCACACAAGGTGACACCACCTAAAGGTAAAATTTGTAGTATAAGTAGTCCTTGACTTACAACTGTTTGTTTAGTGACTGTTCAAAGTTACAACAGGACTGGAAAGAAGTGGCTTACAACCGTTTTCCACACTTACGGCTGTTGCAGTCTCCCCATGGTCACATAACCAAAAGTCAAGCCCTTGGCAACTGCTTCATATTTATGACGGTTTGCCGCGTCCCTGGTGGGGGGAGTCACGTGATCCCCCTTTGGCGAACTTCTGACCAGCAAAGTCCATGGGGGAAACCGGATTCGCTTAACAACCATCTTGCTAAGTTAACAATTGCAGTGATTCATTTAACGACTGTGGCAGGAAAAGTCGTAAAATGGGACAAGTGTCAACCCTGATGCTGACCTGAGCAAAGCCATCTGGGACGCTTCAGTGTTGCCACACTGGAGCTGAGGGATAGGGAGTGGGGGGGGGATTTTAGATAGCTACGGTTTTGTAGCCAAAACAAAATTCTTTCTCTTGGGAACCAAGGACATTCTCACACCTGGCCGGAGGAAGGAGGAGCGATGTCACCAGGCAACCAGACAGTGCTGTGATTGGACCATGTGACTGACTGCTTTGAGAAAGTGACAAACTTTCTCTTTTAATTAGGTGAAAATTGCGGGAACCTTCAGAGTCGGTTTTCACCAGATCTGTGCCAATATGATATATCCAATAAAGCTATTCTTTGAGGAATCTACCTGCCTCGGAGTTTTGCTTGCTATGGGTCTATTATTTGGAACCCTGACAGCAAGATTCACTTAGCAACAGAAATGTTGTGGATTTTACCTGAAACCTATAGTAAAGAGAACACATATTTGATTATCCATGTATTAACTGCAGCTAGAATTGTATTTGCACAAAACTGGAAAAGTGAAGAGACCCCTACGGATGAGAATGTGATTAGGAAAATATTAGAATGTGCAGAAATGAACAGATGAACAATTAAGGAGAAAGAACAAACTGAATATTATATGATATGGGAATTATTTTATCCACGGTTAGATAATAAAAATGGAAGTTGGAAATAAAAGAAGGAGATTAAAGAAGAGTAAAAAATATGTTAAGTTAGAGATGTAAACAATATGATGATTGTTATTATTAGGATTATTAGGATTATTATGCTTAATATTATGACTATATTCTTATTAGAAGATAGGTTAAGAGGGAAAAATGAATAGGTTTACTATGTTCAATACCACAGTTGTAAGATCAGAGAATTAATATCAAATGTAATGAATGCTGTTGTAAATCTTGATGGTTATTGCACAGAGATATTTGTACCCAGATGACACTCTGTTTAAGGGAAGATGGAATGTTTATATTAAAATAATAATAATAATAATAATAATAATAATTAAGAAGAAGAAGAAGAAGAAGAAGAAGAAGAAGAAGAAGAAGAAGAAGAAGAAGAAGAAGAAGAAGAGAAGAAGAAGAAGAAGAAGAAGAAGAAGAAGAAGAAGAAGAAGAAGAAAAAAAAAGAAGAAGAAGAAAGAAGAAGAAGAAGAAGAAGAAGAAGAAGAAGAAGAAGAAGAAGAAAAAATAATGTTGGGCCCAATTGTGGTTGCAAGCCAAGGACTACCTGTATGTATGTTTTATGTTATTTTGCTGCCAAGAACCAAAATGACTTAACAATGCAGGAGCAGCGTGACGAGACAGAGGAATTCTAGAAAAAAAGTATCACCCACGGGAAACTTGCTCTGGGTTTTTAAAAACTCCTAGGATTAAAGAACGTCATGCGAAATCTCAGCATGGCATCAACATATTTATCTGGTGACTAAAGCGTTAAGAGCCCTTCCTCGGAATGCCATGGCTCATGTCTCAGACTAAAGAAATTCAGGAGCTCTTAAAAACTCATTTATGTGGTCACTCTTAAGTCAAATCGTTTCAATGCAGCAAAGAACGCTTTGTCTGCCTGTGGTTGCCTTGCTCGAGTTACTCACTGAAATTGGATATTGCACAACTGCCTTTGAAACGGCCCTTTTGACGTCTGGAAATAAAATGCGTCTTATGAAATTTGAGCAAAGACAGGTAAAACGAGACAGACCAGAACATACCCTACAATTACAAGTATACCAAATATGTGTGTTTTGAACTTTGCTCTGGATGGGAAAGATTTGCAATTTGTCAAAAAATAATAATTGAAAACTGGCACCCAGGTAGCTATGGCAGAAGCTATACCTGGTTTCATATTGACCTACTCAATACAAAGTACAAGTTAAAGATTGTATTTACCGTGTTTCCCCGAAAATAAGACTCGGTCTTATAATTTTTGCTCCAAAAGACACGTTAGGGCTTATTTTCTGGTTAGGTCTTATTTTGGGGGAAATACGGTACTAAATGCATCCATCTGGCTGACAATCTTAACTGGGTCTTATTTTGGGGGGTAAGGCTTATATTATGAGCATCCTGAAAAATCAAGCTAGGACTTTATTTTCCGGTTGGGTCTTATTTTTGGGGGAACAGGGTAGTATCCAAGCCAGTTTCTATGAATACATCACGTAAAGAGACCTCCAAAACAAAGATAAGTAAGAAAAGTAGGTTGGGGGATCTAAATCACAGGTATCCAAATGTGGCTACTTTTAAGACTTACGGACTTCAACTCCCAGAATTCCTGGCTGGAGTTGAAGTCCACAAGTCTCAAAAGTTTCCATGTTTGGAGACTCCTGATCTAAATGACTGGGCATTATTTAGCATTGGCTGTGTCAGTAACTGTTGTGGCCCGTCAGCGGCCTGTGCAGCTAGTAGCTGATTCCGAGAGCGAGGAGGCTGGTGTGGTGTTGCGCCAGCAGCCTGTGCAGCTGGCACTCGAGTCGGACAATGAGGAGGCTGGAGAAGATGTGGTGTCAGAGGTGGGGACTCAGCCAGGGCCTTCAGAACCTCCAGAAGCTCCTTTAAGTGAAGAGGAGGAAGAGGAGGAGCCTCTTTTCGATGCAGAAGAGCTGCCAAAAGGCTTGGGGCTAAGTGGCCACTCCCTTAGCCTATTTAAGGAAGGACGACGACTGAAGCAATTTGCAGGGAACAACTTCATTCACTCTCCTTCGCGTCTTGATCTTAGTTCTCTGCAAATTGCTTCTGGGCTTTCTGCCAACCATAGTAAGATTACGATTATTCTTTGGATTCTTGTAGGCTGTTAAGAAAGTTAATTAATAGCCTTTGTTTGAAAAAAAAACTGATTTAATTTAGTAAACTAAGGTTTGTACAGACTTTGTGTGTGCTGCGTTCTTTGGGGTCCGTAGCTGGGGCAGAATAACAAAACTTTGGTGTCTCAGAAGTGTCACATCACACAACTGCTGCCGGCCGAGTTCAGAAGAGCCATGCGGAGAATTTTAATAAGAAATGTCAAAAGATAACAAGATAACAATTAATGTAACGTTACGCAGGACTCAAAATTGTGGTTTAACTGGGTCCAAAGCAGCTGGAAGTTTATTCAGGCACTCACAGTGTTTCCAAAACTGCTCACCAGGAAAGGCAAACAAGGCTAAACAAAGCAAAGTTCAAGTCATGGAAATGACACGGTTTCAAAATATTTAAAACGAAGAAAAAAACAGCGACTCAAGCAACGTACCAATCCATCTGCAATTTTCCACGCTGCACAGCTCTCGTATTTTTGCAACTGTTTCTCGAATAACTGCGCTATGGCTCGATGAACAAGCTCGTATTGTTCCTGTGCGCGAGAGATAAAAAGACAAGGATGAGCTTAGATCGTTCGAAAAAGACGCCGTTCCCCCCCCAAAAATAAAACCCCATCATGCCACATTTTAGGCTCCCGAAGACAAGATTACCTTAGTCTGCACTGCAGAATGCCTTTGGGTCCTCATTTCTTGTATTAAACTGAACACGTTGAATTCCTCTGGAATTTTCTGCAACAGAAACGCGAGGAATGGATTTTTTTTTTTTCCTCCCCACGGAAGAAATTTAAAATTTCAAACGTTCTATCGAGCATTTTACAAATAGCTTGATTTATTTTATTTTATTTTTTTTCTCTCTCTCTCTGCTTGCAACAATGCACGCTTCAAACAATTAAAATGGCCTTTCCTTTTTTTTTCCCCCCCGACAGCGGTTTAAGTCGTCTGTTTTTTCTCCAAATCGTTTTCAAGTTTTGCCCGTGGCCATACAAAACTTGATTATTCTTCTATAAAGCTCTAATCACTTGCGTAAGATGGCCTAGTTTTCTCCAGCATGTCGACGGCTCTTAAATCCTCCTTACCTCGGCTTTCAACAAATTCCATGTGTAATCTATCGCACAGATGGCGCCGGTCCTTCCGCATCCTGCACTGTAACAAAAAAAAAAAAAAAAAAAGGAGACACATACAGTTTGTGGAGATTTAAATAAAACTCCACATGTTCACTTTGTAAACGTACTGCAGTTTTTGTTCTATCCAAGAATTCCTGTTTTATGGGTGGCATCCAAACCATTAAAATAAACTGCTGCCCGGTTGCTGGGTGGGTGTGGCTATGGGGGTGTGGCCTACTCGGCCTCCTGCACCACGGGGGGGGGGGGGGGGCATTTTCGCCCTCCCCAGGCTCCAGGGGCTTTCCTTGAGCCTCCAGTTGGGCGAAAACGACCTCCCCTGGGCATCGTTTCCAGGACTTCCGGTAGGCCTGTTTTTCGCCCTCCCCAGGCTCCGGAGGCTTTTCTGGAGCGTCCAGGAGGGCAAAAACAGCCTTCCCCGAGCAACACTTCCGGACTTCCGGTAGGCCCGTTTTTTGCTCTCCCAGAGCCTCCGTGCATGCCCTGCACTTACCTGGCATCCAAAACAGGCAGTGTGGAGACTCCTGGGAGGGGTAGAGCCGGGTGGGCGGAGTCAGCCGGTCCTTGGAACAACCAGTTCGGCGAACCAGATTCAAATTAATATACGGTTCTCCCGAACTAGTCTAAACCGGCCAAATCTCACCCGTGTAAGGCACACAATGTATAACAAACGTGAGTGTGTATATACAAGTAGTCCTCGACTTACGACAACGGAGCCCAAAATTTAGGTTGCTAAGTGAGACATTTGTGAAATGAGTTTTGCCCCATTTTACAACCTTTCCTGCCACTGTTGTTAAATGAACTGTGGCACCGTGTTAAGTTAGTAACACGGCTGTTAAGTGAATCTGGTTTCCCTGTTGACTTTGCTTCTGCCAGCCTAGCAGTTCGAAAGCAGGTGAAAAATGCAAGTAGAAAAATAGGGACCACTTTGGTGGGAAGGGAACAGCGTTCCGTGCGCCTTTGGCATTGAGTCATGCTGGCCACATGACCACGGAGACGTCTTCAGACAGCGCTGGCTCTTTGGCTTTGAAACAGAGATGAGCACCACCCCCTAGAGTCGGGAACAATTAGCACATATGTGCAAGGGGAACCTTTACCTTTATACATACCCTGTATTATGTTACTATTTCTTTAATGTATACTGTATTGTTTTTAGCTCAATTTTTTTAATACGGTTGGGAAGAATGCCACTTAAGCCATTCACAATTGAAACAGGCTGCAAGCCAGACAAATAAACAAACATGCATAAAAAATGGCTTTTAAAGTAACTGGAAACATATAAAAGAACTATTCATCTGGCACTAAAAAAAAAAATTATATAAAGGCACCCTTTCTCTTCTAGCCACTCGTCTCGCCTTATTCAAGCAGTCTAGAGACTTACTATCAAAGGATACAAGAGGAAATAAAGATAGAAAATACATACTAACTACATACATACATACATACATACATACTAACTGTCCAACAAATCTAAAATGTTTCTAATTTTGTGGCATTCTGAGGCACCTAACTAATAAAGCTTTATTTATATTCCTGTGATTTATATGTAGAACTTAAATCTCTCAGTGTATCACACTTTAAAAATATTTTTTATATTAAATTTCTATTAAATACATTTCTTAGTGCTTAATAAACCTTATGTTGTCTGGGTATTTAATTTGCTTAACAATGCAAATTTACATTCTTAATCTCCAAACCGTTTTTTCCAACCATTGGTAAAATAGATTCCATGTTTGATAATATTCTACATCTTCTGTGTAATTTTCAATGTCAACCTATCCATTTCTGCACAATCTAAGATCTTCCTGACTATCTCTTCATCTTCAGATATATCTTCATTTTCTCGGTATTGTGCAAATATAATCCTCACTGCTGTTAAGACATGTAATATTAAGCGCATACTTTTCTTATCCATTTTTTCTGATATTATATACACAGTTTTTTCTGATATTATGCACACTTTAAAAAATATGAAAAGGAGCAGAAAATACTCTTCCCAGATTATTAACAACAAAGAAAAACTACTCAAATATTTCCAATTGTGACTCACTGAACTCCTGAAATAATCCCGATCAAAAAACGAACAAACTTACCTGCAGTGTATACAAATAGGAACGTCTTCATGTTCTTGATATTCTCTCATTAAACTGATCATGTCCAGAATAGAATCGAACGATGAAGGAACATCGTGGTCAGGCCAATTTACATAATGAAACTGATACACTCTACGCGATTCCTAAAAGGTTAAGAAGGATGTTGCGTTATTTATAAACCCGTCCCTTTTGAGCGGGTGTTTTCTCTCAAATTTCTCATTAGTGATGGGTACCACACATGAGCCTTGGTGGTGCAGCAGACTAAAGTGCTGTTAAGTAGCACCAGCTGCCTGCAATTACTGCAAGTTCAAATCTCACCAGGCTCAAGGTTGACTCAGCCTTCCATCCTTCCGAGGTAGGTAAAATGAGGACCAGGATTGTGGGGGCAATAAGCTGACTTTGTATAAAAAAGAACACCGCTTATGGGGGGCCCAAAAGCCCTACTAAGCAGGTATATACAAAAGTATGAAGGCTATTGCTTAACGCATTGTAAGCCGCCCTGAGTCTCCGGAGAAGGGTGGCATATAAATCGAACCAATAAATAAATAAATAAATAAATAAACAAACAAACAAACAAACAAACAAACAAACAAACTCACTGTAACAGCATTGCCAAAAAGGCATTAAGAGTTGTTAACCTAATCTTGCAAAGCTTCGTCTCCGGTAATATTGTACTGCAAACTAAGGCATACAAAACCTTTGCTAGACCAATTCTCGAATACAGCTCATCTGTCTGGAACCCGCCCCGCATATCGGACATTAATACAATTGAGCGAGTCCAGAGGTATTTCACAAGAAAAGTCCACTCCTCTGCTCACAACAGAATCCCTTATGCCACCAGGCTTGAAATTTTGGGCTTAGACAACTTAGAACTACGCCGCCTTCGGACTGACCTAAGCGTAGTACATAAAATTATCTGCTACAACGTCCTACCTGTCAACGACTACTTCAGCTTCAACCACAACAATACACGAGCACACAATAGATCCAAATTTAAGACTGCCTTGTTTTGAATGAAAAATAGGATATTTTACATTAGCCTTTCCAAACTATCAGAAATAAATAAGTTGAATGGCACACTGCCCTGTTCTCAGACTTCCTTTAGCTGAAAAGGGGACACTGCGCAGCTAAAAGCACAACTGTTTACAAAAATGCAGATAACGAAGAACAAAAAAAAGGAACATTTTATCATTTGTCAGGGATCTGAGACATTCAGAATCACAGAGCTGGAAGGGAGCTTGGAGGTCTTCTAATCCCAACTCCCTACTCAAGCAGGAGATCCTATACAAGGGGTGTCAAACTCAAGGCCGATGGGCCGGATCCGGCTCGCCGGATGCTCAAATCTGGCCAGCGGGGGCATGCAGGAGGGCCACATCAGGGGTGGGTTCTAAATTTTTTTACTACTGGTTCTGTGAGTGGCTTATTTTGTGGGCGTGGCTTGATGGTCAGGTGACAATTATTTAGGATTTAGCAGAGGTACTGGTCTACCAGGCTTTTAACTGCTTGCAGAGCTGTATCTATCTACCCATTTATTTTTTGCAGGCACTGATCTACTCATGTATTTTTGCAGGCACTGATCTACTCATGTATTTTTGCAGGCACTGGTCTACTCATGTATTTTTGCAGGCACTGATCTACTCATGTATTTTTGCAGGCACTGATCTACTCATGTATTTTTGCAGGCACTGGTCTACCCATTTATTTTTGCAGGCACTGATCTACCCATGTATTTTTGCAGGCACCGGTCTACTCATTTGTTTTCTTTTAACACTGATCAGCTGTAAGGCGGCCCTTTGAAGCCCCGCGGCAAGAGTTTAAACAGTTTTTTTTCCCTCTAGCCATCAGCTGGGACTCAGGAGGCAGCAATAGATTGGGGGTGGGGCCAAATAAAACGTAAGACTAATGCGGGCGGGGCAGGGGGGGGCAGAACCGGTTCGGTGACATCATATCGTCACCGCTACCGGCTCGGGAGAACCGGGCCGAACTGGAAAGAACCCACCACTGGGCCACATGTGCATGCGCGATGGCGGGACACATGTCAGGAGGGGCACACATGCGCAGGGATCACGCACACATTGCATCTTGTGGGTTTGGGCGTGTGCGCACGCACGCGTACGCTTTGGCCACTCGATGCAGAAAAGGTTAGCCATCACTGCTTTATTCTATTAATATGCTGTCAAAAACAAAACAATTTCACCCAAGGGGCAATCAAAATAAGCATCGTACCAAGTTTAGCTTGATTAGGGAAAGAGAGATTTTATCTACTTACATTCTGATATTCGATTAGCAGGGTTCTAATGTAGTAATCGGTTCGGACTTGTTCAGCTTCCTAAACAGAGAGAGAGAGCAGATTAAAATTTTGCCCAACTTCACTTAGCCTTACATATTACACTCTCCAAAAAGCCAACTTCAAACCATGATTTATAAAGCTCGATGGAAGCAACAGTAAATTTTGCTCAGGTTGACCAATCTATCCAGGTGTGTGCAAAACATCAAATTGCGGCAGTTTAAAAGTGGAAATAAAAATCTGCCAATCTTCTACATTGCATCAGAATTGACAAGAGGGGAAATGTCAAAAGATACCCATAGCGTGGTTTCTTGTTAAACTATAATCTGAATAAGGCTTTACAATTCCTCTTTTTTTTGAAGTATAATTTTGAAGGGAAATGCTCCATTATTAATGCACGTGTTTTTTTTATTCTAATCTATTGTTTGAACAAGGTATCAATGCAGCTTTAAAAATCTGCTTTTGCTTCTCACACAATTATTAATCTATTCAACGTAAAAGCACTTCAGAGCCACTCGTGACTAATTCATGTAACTGCAGAAGAATGCAAAGTTAACACAACTATGCACATTAAGCACAAATTACAACTTCATTAAAAAGGCTACCATTTATAAAAACACTTACACAAGAAATGTGGAACGGTCCAAACGAAATACTTTCTTCTCCATAAACTGGCCAGTAACGTTCACATTTTTTCTGTTAGTAAAATTAGCAGTTTTTTAAAAAAATATATACACACTTTGAAAGGCATACATTTAAGACTTTTTTTTTTTTAATTTGATTTATATGCCTGGACTTTACCTGGATAAAACCCTCCTACTAATCTTTTTAGTTCACAGTCTAACTTTCTTGGTTTTTCACATTTAAATGTTTTCGAAAACTTGAAATTTCAGAGCAAGGTTCGGATCTGACTTGGGGTTTGAAAATTCAGCAGTGTATGGATGTTTAATAAACTGGTGATTTACGTGGCACAATAAAATACTCAATGCTATTTGATTTGAAACAGACTCTTGAGACGTCAGTAAACAAAATTAATAAACTAGTTGTGGTCTTCTCTAGGGATTTTTTTTGTCACTAAGTAAAAACCATTTAATCAAGTTCTAATTTTATTCTCCCCCGTAGCAAATTTGGTAAGGAAATGAATGTGATTCATACATACCCTTCCCATTTCAAATTCCCGACAGGCCATTACAATAATCTGGGGAGGAAGAAAAAACAAAACAAAACAAATGTGTCTACAAAACATTGCCAAAATTGTTGCCAATACATGTGCGCAAGTTGTATTTTGTATCAACCGAAGCTTCCATGTAACTCTTCAGTCCTACGGACTTCAAAGGCACAGGAAATCCTCACCTTATGACCACGATGGAGCCCAAAATTTCCTTTGCTAAGCGATTACTTTTTTAAAAAAGACAATTCAGTGAGTTTTGCCTCGTTTTATGACCTTCCTTGCCACCGATTGTTAAGCGAATCACCACAGTCAAGTTAGGGACACGGCTGCAAAGTGAATCGGCCTTCCCCGCTGACTTTGCTTGCCAGAAGGTCGCAAAAGGGAATCACATGACCCCGGGATGCTGCAACCGTCATAAATGTGAGTCAGTTGCCAAAGTGTCTGAATTTTGATCAGGTGACTGTGGGGATGCCACAAAGATCGTTAACTGTGAAAAACAGCCGTAAGTCATTTTTTTCAGCGCCGCTGTAACTTCAAACTGTTACAGGAACGGTTGTAAATCAAAAGCTACCTGGATTTAAGATACTTACCGCTACATTGTACTCCCATATCATCCTCCAGAAATCAATGACTGTGTTTGCTAGTGGTCCCTGGGTAGCAACATACGCTTTTGGTCCATATACTCCCTGAAATTGCAACATACAAGCGAATATTATGACAGAACGAGACACGCTTTAAGACTGCTCTCACGCATTGTTCTGCCCCAGCTACGGACCCCAAAGAACGCAGCACACACAAAGTCTGTTACAAACCTTAGTTTACTAAATTAAATCAGTCTTTTTCAAACAAAGGCTGTTCATTAACTTTCTTAACAGCCTACAAGAATCCAAAGAATAAATAATCGTAATCTTACTAGGGTTGGCAGAAAGCCCAGAAGCAATTTGCAGGAAACTGATAAGAGAACTAAGATCCAGACACGAAAGAGTATGAACAAAGTTGTTCCCTGCAAATTGCTTCAGTCGGCGTTCCTCCTTAAATAGGCTAAGGGAGTGGCCAATTAGCCCCAAGCCTTACTCTCGAGGAGACTTTATCCTGAGGAGCCACTCCTGCCTTTTGGCAGCTCTGTGCGCCCGTGCATCAAGAAGAGGCTCCTCCTCTTCTTCCTCTTCACTTATGGGAGCTTCTGGAGGTTCCGAAGGCCCTGGCTGAATCCTCGCCTCTGGCACCACATCTTCTCCAGCCTCCTCATTGTCCGACTCGAGTGCCAGCTGCACAGGCTGCTGGCGCAGCACCACACCAGCCTCCTCACTGTCGGAATCAGTTACTAGCTGCACAGGCCGCTGACGGGCCACAACATGCACAAAAGGCCCAACCAAGATTGTTCCAAAGATAGATGCAATCAAAAGTACGGTAGCTCAATTTTAAAAAAGGGATGCAAAATGTCAACAAGCTCTCCTTTTCAAACCGAAAGGAACATTTAAAGAAATCCTAGACCTGTGATGGCAAACCTATGGCACGCGTGCCACAGGTGGCAGGCAGAGCCCTCTCTGCAGGCACGTCAGCCACCGCCCCAGCCCAGCTCCACCGCGCATGCGCGCACACCTCCCGCCAGCCAGCTGGTCTTCGGGTCCCTGCCGCGCATGCGTGGGGTGGCGGGGCGCATATTGGTGCAGGAGGCTTTCCAGGCCCCAAACCTGGTCCCTGTGCCCCATTTTGGGCCTGGAAAGCCTCCTGCACCAACCTAGAATCCAAAACGGCGGGGGGGGAGATATGTGGTGGGGCGCATGTGTGTGGGACGCACATGTGCGGGGGGACACATGCACGAGGGCGGGGCACATGCATGGGTGGCGTGCTTGCATTGCATTTGGGGGGATTCAGGCATGTGGGTGTGCATTTGCATGCACGTTTTGGGCACTCGGCACCAAAAAGGTTAGCCATCCCTGTCCTAGACAAATTCCAATTTTTATGAATGAAATACAAGTTCATAACAAACCTTCACATTAAAAAAAAATCACCGTTAACAGCCCAAATGTTCAGAGAGCGTTATGTTGTTGTTGTTTCCATCTACAGACTGCAAAATGTAGGAATTGTTTTCTTTAACTGATTGCTCTTCCTATGGGCCTCGTTTTCCCAAAGTTGAAACAGATTATTTTTTTTTAAAAAAAAAAGTCAACAAAATGAACATCCAATTTTGAGATTTCATTTAAAGGACACAGGACGCTATTAAGAATTGCCTAATCTGGTTTTGAGAAAAAGGCACTACAGATGATCCAGAGCCCTAAAATCTAGCCCATAATAACAATTTTCCATTATATAAGCTGCTCATGGAAACACAAATGGAGCTGATGGATGACGTAGGGGTATTCCCTAAAGGCGATGCATTGCTAGTGAACCAGGAAACTGACTTAAGTAACTTTTCTTTACTGGATAAACAGAAGAGTTCTGTTCAGATCTTGGAGGATTTTATTAGAAATAACAAACAAAACGACAAATTTTACATACTGGATACACGGAAAGGAAGGTTAACATTCTGAAAGATTTCTGGCTTAAGAAAACAGACGAACAGTAAACTTAGCTCTGGGACTCCTTTTTTTTTGAAGGGATTAAAAAATAAAATCCTTAAAAACTTCGGGAAGGAATACAAAGTCAGCTTATTCAAGCAAGGCTAAAAGAAAGAAAAAAACATGTATGATTGCCCTTACTGGACTTTTACTGACAATGAACGATTGACAAAATGTTTTTGATTTTGATTTTGGTGTTGTTTTTTTTTGTTTTTTGTTTTTTTTACTTAAAAGATGTGCTGTGGGGTGAAGAGAGATTATATTGTATTTAGAGATGGTGATATACTATTAAAATTGTTTCTAAAGGGGAAAATTACACTTTCTTTTTTCACACTTTTTTTTTTGTTTCTTACTGTTTGCATTTTTGTCATTACTGATTCTTTTCATTCATAATTCTTACGAAAATTGTTAGAGAAAAATAATAATAAGATGCTTTGGGGATCCTGTTCCATTGCAGGAATAATACACATTATTGCTTCTGCAATATAAACAGACAGAACAAATGATGTTAATTTACTTCTGCCTTCTGGAAGAATTACATGTTAATTCATGATTAACGTGTTATATTTCCAAAGGCAGAAATAAAAAGGTTTCAAAATTTGCTTCTACTAGGCAACTTACATATCACATGCTAATAGCCGATTAATTAAAAGTTATTCACCAATACGTTTTATTCAAATCTCTTAACTAAGGCTTCTTATTCAGTTTCAAATTATCACAAACAGGTTATTATTGCATATTGCTAAAATTAGAGATTTTATTTCCTTTGGTTTTGTGACTAATTTTGCTGCATTAGTTTGGCAATTATTGTTTTCTGTATTAATGGTTTACAAGGTCATCTTTTCTTATGCTTGTTTTGGGGTTTTTTTTTGGGGGGGGGGTTAGCTTCTTTGAATTCAAGCTCAACCACACACAATATTTCCATACCAAAGTAGATCTCCAGGCAGAAATTTAAGTCACGTCTTTTGAGGCATTCACACGTACGTTACCCGAGGGAATAAAACATTAATACGTACCTTAATAAAATTTGCATTGATGTAGTCCGAATCTTGGGTGGGAGTTTTTAACGTCAGTTTAACTCTACTGTGATCAACTGAAATACAGATGATTTTGGAAAAATTACTTTGCAAGCTAAGGAGGTGTGCTCTCTAGCAAAAAAATAAAAATAAAAAACCAATTATAGTCTTAAATAACAACTCAATTCCTTTAGCTAACCCTCAATATATGTGCAAATAGTCCTCAAAATACGAATACGATTGAAGCCGTAATCTCAGTTGTTGAGCAAAAAAACTGTTAGGTGAAATGGCCACGTGACTCCTTCAGTCAACAACCACAATCCCTTCTGGTTGCAGCCGTTGAGCTGTCTCCTAGGTCAAGGGTCACCAACCTTTCGGACCTCAGGGACCGCTAAATTCATAATTTTAAATCTCACGGACCACTAATATGATCTGCCTAATGACCGGCTGGGAGGGCGTGGCTAGGTGGGCATGTGACTGGGTAGGCGTGGCCAACTCGATGTCACTCGTGTTGAGGGATACCTTGCTGGCCATTACTTGCCCCTCCTTCCCCGCCACTCCTCGTCTGCCCGCCCGGGCTCCTTAGGGCCCCAACAGGAAGCAGTTGTTGGAGCTAAGCAGCCACTATGAGAAAGAGTTGGCTCAGTTCAAGTTGGATCTGGCCAAGGAGGCGGCTCATTGAGGACTACGAGCGTAGGCTTTCCAAGCGGAGGGAAGACCTGCGGGAGTGCAAGGCCAGGTACCGGCGCCTGGAGGCTCAGCAGGCTGAGATGGTCAGCCAATTCCAGGCCATGAGACAATCCCACTGGATCAAGGCTCTCCGGCTCTTTGCCACCAGCAGCGCTTCCCTCCAGCCTTCGCCCAAAGTACTGCACCAGGAAGCTGAAGCAGACCCCGAGTCGGAATTTCTGCCCCCCTCCGACCCACACAAAAAGGTCCCCGAAGGGGGAGACTCTCTGCAGCAACACAACCGTTCATTACACGTATCCAGCCCAGGGGCCGTAGTTTGAGGACCCATGATTTAGTGCAATATAAAAAAATGCAAATAATTTCTCTGCGGACCACCAAAATTTTCTCGCGGACCACAAGTGGTCCACGCACCACCAGTTGGTCACCGCTGTCCTAGGTCACTAATCAGATAGAGTAAAAAGAGCTGCTGCCGAAGGATTCCAACTCCATGTGGAGCTGAAATCCTTCCAGCAGGTTGATCTCAAACGTGTCTTCCGTGCACAGAGGGGAAATTCTTTTTTGGGGGGCGGGGGGGAAGGGGTGGAAGCTGCAGGAACAGAGCTAAAATCTTCAGGAATTCAGCTCTGTTCCTGCAGCCCTACAATAAGCCCCCCCCCCTTTCTTTGTGCATGAGGGGAAATCCTTTATGAAACAGCAGCTGAAGATTTCAGCTCCTTTCCTGCAAATAATGGGAAATTTCAGCTGCCCTCTCTCCCCTGTGCTGGCATCCCAACTGGCCTTCTGAGGAAGTCACTAGAGAAGATTACAAACCTTCTTGGCAACCGGCTGTAAGACGCAAATCATAACATTGTAAAGATGTCCCATTTTATGACGGGCTGGAAGCGCTTTACAAGCTGTAAAGCCATCTTTTCAAGGACATTGCAACGGTGGAACAGTCATTAAAAGGCCAGTCGTAAATCAAGGACTATATGCGGTCTTAGCATCCCACTAATCTAATCACACAACAGGCAGTGAAAATAGATGCTACTTTATTTTGTTGCATTGATAAGAAGTTAAAAAGCAGCCGAAGAAAACAAAACCTGAGCCTGAGTGGCGCAGCAGACTAATGCTACTGTTAAAGGTAGTATTTAGCTTCCAGCTGCCTGCAATTACTGCGAGTTCAATTCTCACCAGGCTCAAGGTCGACTCAGCCTTCTATCCTTTCTAAGGTAGGTAAAATGAGGACCCGGTTTGTGGGGGCAATAAGCTGACTTTGTATAAAATATACAAAAGTATGAAGGCTATTGCTTTGCACATTGTAAGCCGCCCTGAGTCTCCAGAGAAGGGCGGCATATAAATCAAAACAAAAAACAAACAAACAAACAAAAAGGCAATTATCATTATTTAAAACGCCAGTACTACAGAACAGAAATATTTACATATTTAAACTTTCATTTTAATTCTAGTTAAACATTCACAAATGTGTTTTTTTTTAAGCTATCACTTAAATATCATGTACGTTCAAATAAGATACGATCAGAAACTATATATTGTGCACCGTGAATATTCATTCCAGCTTTTCTCTCTTTTTCCTTAAGTTGTAAGAAATATGATTTTTTTGAAAGTAGATGGGCATATCTATTAATAAATAGCACATTAGTTTGGCTACAAAACTTAGTATTTTTTTAACACTGGAAAGAGTTTTAAAATAGAAGATGCAAGCATGGCAAACAGAAAAAGGATTAATTTAGCCAGATGAAACATCTTAGGAAAAATATTCTTTTTCACAAATAATTACCAACTAATTCACCTACATATAACACTATAAACATTGAAAGAAAGATCAAAACGTTATTAAAAAGAAAGAGATTCAGACTTACATGGCAGTATATCCTTGTATCTGTTCTTTTTCACATTTTCTTCTTTTTCACCAGTGATGGTCGGGTAGATCTTTTCTGTTCTATATTTTGTTGACAACCTCCTCAGTCTCTATAATTAAAATGTTCTAAATTGTTACTTGTTTCAACGGCTCCAAATCCTTTTTTCCATGTAGTGTGTACTTCAAAGGAATAGTTTTCTCTATTTTCTTCTACAACTTTTTTTCCCACGAACTTCTATATTTACATAAACTATAAAGCCTCTCTCACATATACATCACGAACCACTTATTTCCAAAATTAGGGACAAGCTAATACAGGGAGAGGAAAAAAAGTACTCTACAGCAGTGGCCAAAATTGTGGAAACCTTTTGGGAAAAATGTATTTTTGAGGTTTGATGGCTAATAACACCACTTTTTGGGGGGGAGGAGTTTCAAGATAATCCTATTCCGCTGCTGGAATGGCCTGGGAATAGCCCAACCTTCACCCAATTGAAAATCTATGGAGCCAGAAGCGACCCAGCAATAAAACCCAGTTAATAGAAGCCATCATTCAATCTTGGTTTCACATTAGAACAGCTGCAGAACTAAAAGACTTGATTCACTCCATGGGAAGACTTTGTAAGGCCATAATTCATGCCAAAGGTTACCCAACTAAGGATTAACTAACATGGGGATCATTTTTGTATATCTCGTTTTTTTATGGTGATCATTTTTGTATATCTCTTTTTTTTCTACGTTTCACTTTTCTTCTTTATACTGTAACTGCTATTCTAATAGCAAATCCTTCATCAAAGTTATTGCATTACATTCTTGATTAAATTATCTCTCCATTGATATATAATTTTATGGCACTACTCCAAAAAAAAAGTGGCGTTATTAGCTAGTTTTAGAAAATACACTTTTCCCAAAAGGTTTCCACACACTTTTGGCCACTACAGTAGGATTAGTTATCTAACTGCTTGGTTGCGTTCAAGAAAAAAAAATTACTGGAGCTATTGGTGATTAAAAATTGATGGTGTAACTTGGCACCAAATGAGAGTAAGATATAACACACGGGAATGTTCAGAATTTTCTGACACTTGTTCTTTTTTTTTTTTCATCTGCTGAGCTTCAAAGAGGAATGCAGTCGTGTAATACAGTAAAGACTAAGAATAGAGAAGAATTTTTATTGGAATTGCTTAGCTCTCATCTTATCAGCTGTAACTGTTTGCGTAGATTCTAAGCCACAAAAACATATGCGACGTCATTTGCTAAGGGGGAACCCACCATATATAAAGAAAACGATATTTTGTGCAACAGAAGTTTAATAAATAAACGATCAGGCACTCCGAGAACAAGACTCGTAAATTGCTGGTGAATTTTGACATGAATTTTGGTCAAAGGGATAAATTCATTTTCAGGTTAAGCACGAGAAACTGATGTTAAGTCTCCTTCAAAAATAACATCCACCTTATGTCTCATTTATGCCAGGACCTTAAAGAGTTTTATATGTCATCATGTAGGTCAGGCTTCAAAAACCAAAAAAGGCAAAACTCTTTACTGTTCCACACTTATAGACAGAATCTTGCCAAACTTAAGTAGGCTATCAAGCTCCATAAAGCACATACAGGAAATCCGTGTCTTACAACAGTTTGTTTAGTGACCGTTGAAAGTGACAACAGCACTGGAAAAAAAAGTGACTTATGACCATTTTTCACAGTTATAACCTCTGCAAGTATCCCCAGGGTCACGTGATCAAAATCCAGACCCTTGGCGACTGGTTCATATTTATGAACCGTTGCGGTGTCCGCGGGTCACGTGATTCCCCTATTGCGACTTGCGGATGAGCGAAGTCAACGGGGGAAGCCAGATTCACTTTAACAACCGGGTTACTAACTTGATCAACTGCAGCGATTCACTTAACGACTACGGCAAGAAAGGTCGTAAAATGGGTAAACGGGTCGTAAACTCACTTTTATTTATTTATTTATTTATTTATTTTGAATTTGTATACCGCCCTTCTCCCTGAGGACTCAGGGCAGTGAACAGCCAAGTAAAAACATCAAATACAAATATTAAAATACAGTTAAAATATACATATATAAATTTGGCCCCATTAATTAAAAACAATAAACGTTTGTCAATAAACTTGACAAACGTCTCACTTAACAACAGAAATGTTGGACTCAATTTGGGGTCATAAGTCGAGGACTACCTGTAGTTTGGGAACTATTTGGGGAGGAGCTGTCTTCGCCCTCTTTCACTCACACAAATGATCTAAATCTGCATTGTCTCTTCCTCTTCCAGAATGCTCTTCTTCCTTTTCTCCTGGGAATCCAGACAACATCCCATCACATGGGATTACTGATTTCCTGGACATCTGCCATTCCTCCAGCAGCTTAAAAGTGGCACACAGATAACTTTCTCCCATGTTAAATTCATTTAAAACCCACCCTTTTTTGGGGGTTCTCCTTGGGAAGATACGTGAGGGGAGTGGGGGGAAATGACACATATATGAACAAAGGTTGAATTATTTTTAACTGCAAGAATACAATTCCTGACTCAAAACTAGCATGATAGCAATATTCTCTCTTCGTGTTCAGGGAGATTAAGTCCAGCACCGTATAGTGCAGGGATGGCGAACCTATGGCACGCGTGCCACAGGAGACACGTGGAGCCATGTCACCTGGCATGCCAGCTCAGCCCTTGCGCACATGTGAGCACCGGCCAGCTGATTTTCAGGTCTTCTGGACCCACCAGAAGTAGGGAAACAGGCTGTTTCCTGCCTCCAGAGGGCCTGAGGGTGGGGTGGGGAAGGCCCGTTTTTCTTTCTCATCTGGCTCCAGATCCTCTTTATGCATCTGGGGAGGGCAAAAACAGCCTTCCCCACCTCCTCGGAGGCCCTCCGGAGGCCCGAAACGGCTCGTTTCCCAACTTCCAGTTGGACAGGAAGGGACGTTTTTTGCTTTCCCCAGCCTCCAGAGCCTCTCTAGGAGGGCCTCTGAGGAGGAGGGGAAGGCTGTTTTCGCCCTCCCCAGATGCATAGAGAGGATCTGGAGCCAGGTGAGAAAGAAAAACAGGCCTACTGGGCCATCACATCCCAAGAGTGGGGGGGAGTGTCACGCGTGCATGCGTGGGGCAGGGCGCATAGAATTATGGGTGTGGGCACATGCGTGCGCGAACCTCCCCAGCCCCCCCTTCCTGGCACACAATGGCAAAAAGTTTAGCCATCACTGGTATAGTGGAATTTACTCTCTCTCTCCATCAGAGAATATACCCAATATTTCTAGAGGCTTCCCGAGGCAAATTTTTGAGGCACGTCAAGAGAAATCTTAATCCAGTTTGCGTAATTTTGGGCAGTGTTTTCTCAAAATCCAGCCCCAAGTGGCTTTTAGGCACAGCGTAACTTCTGTAGCCAGTTTTTCAAAGTGATTCTGAAACCCTGCAACAGGAAATGCTACAACGACCGGCTTCATAAAATGAGCCTCTCGTATACCCATTGTTTCACACGACCCACGAAGGACTGTCTTTACAAGATACAGATTAATTAACCTACATTGTCAGTTACTTGCAACTGCATTAGAATATTTTAAATGGGACAAGTCTTTCCAATAGTGAAAATAAACCCCTTTTTAGTACCATGTGTAATGAGCAACGAAATAGAACAGAACAGAATAGAATTCTTCCTTGGCCAAGTGTGATTGGACACACAAGGAATTTGTCTTTGGTGCATACGCTCTCAGTGTGCATAAAAGATACATTGTGCATTAGCTTAATTTTTGTCCACAAATGCTCAACTTTTCCATACGTGTATATTTTATTTTTCCACTGAATCAGTGGCCAGATCAGCACAAGATACAATTCCTACTGAAAAATGCTACAACAGGCGTTATTATTTCTTTAAGTCCATTTTTAAGGGTTGAATACTCCTTGCCATATAATATATCTCCCATCTGTACCTGCTTGTATTAAAGAAATTTTATTTCTGTACTGACGGACTCTTTCCTGGTGTACTGGGAATAAAACAATATTAATCTAAAAAGGACCTCTTTCCCTAGAAAGTTTATACTCAATGAAAGCTGCAACATTTGGGACCATAATATGAATTCGATCGTTTCAGCACTTTATAATCTTATTGTTCCCGAGCTTGTTTGTTTGTTTATGCATTCATTTTCATCCTGCCTTTTATTATTCTTTTCCTTTTAAAAATAATTCGGCACTGGAAGGAAGTGGGGTCATCTGTTTTCGCTCTTGTTTTTTCAGAATCAAAACCTGTAAAATGTCACTGATTTTCAAGCAGTTACTTACATCTTGTTCTTTAGCTTAATGTTTCAATGGAAGTAGGAAATATGGCTGAAAAAATAAGGCGTAGAATAGATTGACTGATATTAGGGAGGTGAAGGAGAAGAAGGAGAAGGAGGAGGAGGAGAAGGAGAAGGAGAAGGAGGAGAAGGAGAAGAAGGAGAAGGAGAAGGAGGAGAAGGAGGAGGAGAAGGAGGAGGAGGAGGAGGAGGAGGAGAAGGAGAAGGAGAAAAAGAAGAAGGAGGAGGAGAAGGAGGAGAAGGAGAAGGAGGAGGAGAAGGAGAAGAAGGAGGAGGAGGAGGAGAAGGAGGAGGAGGAGGAGGAGGAGAAGAAGAAGAAGAAGGAGGAGAAGGAGGAGGAGAAGGAGGAAGAGGAAGAGGAAGAGGAAGAGGAAGAAGAAGAAGAAGAAGAAGAAGAAGAAGAAGAAGAAGAAGAAGAATCCAATAGACCAGGGGGTTGGACTAGAAGACCTCCATGGTCCCTTCCAACTCTCTTACTCTGTTTTCTGTTTTCAATCAACTGGAATGGCACGTCAATTTTTTTTCTAGTCAGACTATACTGATGTTATCAATTTCTAGCTTTCAAAAAAATCCTTGTACACTGAAATCCAGGCGTTTCTTCAGAATAAGTCTTTTTTTTTTCTTCGTTTGCCATTGTTTAGTCTTCTTCCTGATTCTCCCTTGGTGAAAACAGAAACAAACAAACAAACAAAAAAACCCACAAAAAAGACATGTATTCTAAGAGCGTAATCCACACTACCGAAATGTACAGGAAGTCGCCTTGCTGGGTTTTTTTTTTTTAAAAAAAAAAAGCTCATTTCTTGGACAAGACGAAGTTGTAACTAGGACAGTGAAGCCACAAGTCTTAACATTCTCCTAGAGCAGTGATGGCCAACCTTTTCTGGACCGAGTGCCCAAAGCACGCCCAAACCCCCAAAATGCAATGCGCACACAGCCCCCGTGCATAAGTGCATCCCCCCGCACAGGCGCCTGTGGGCCCCCCGCACGTGCCCTGCCCCCCCCCACATGCACGCCCCCCTGCATGCGCCCCACGCCCCCACGCATTCACGGCAGAGACCTGACGACCAGCTAGCTGGCGGGAGGTGTGCGCACATGCGCGGTGGAGCTGAACTGGGGCACAGCTCGCGTGGCCACAGAGAGGGCGCTGTGTGCCACTTTTGGCACGTGTGCCATAGGTTCGCCATCACGGTCCTAGAGGGTCTTATTATTCTCAAGATGATTTCAAGTAAATCTACCACCTTTTGCCACATTAGATTTTAAGTAAAGCAGCTCGAATAACCTCAGGCAAAGGATCACACATCAACAGATATTCGCCCTGCCTCGGTATGACTAAGAAGGATAAACCAGACTTCACTTATTTATAATTTATTGTTACAGGCTGACCTCCATTTATGGCCCACAATTGAGCCCTCAAGTTCCGCTGCTAAGCCGGACAGTAGTTCAGGGAGCCGTGTCCCGTTTTATAACCATTTTGCTGTGGTTGTTAAGCAAATCACTGAAGCTCTTAAGTGAATCGTGCGGTTTTGGTTTCCCCCATTGTTGTGGCCCGCCAGCGGCCTGCGCAGATCGTGGCTGATCCCGACGCCGAGGAGGCTGGTGTGGGGTCGCGCCAGCAACCTGCGCAGCCGGCACTCGCATTGGACAGCGAGGAGGCTGGAGAGGATGTGGTGCCAGAGGCAGAGACTCAGCCAGGGCCTTCAGAACCTCCAGAGGCTCCTTCAAGTGGAGAGAGTGAAGTGGAGGAGCCTCTCCTCAATGCTCGAGCACGCAGGGCTGCCAAAAGGCAGGAGTGGCTATTCAGGAGGAAGAGGTCTCCTCGAGAGTAAGATTTGAGGATAATTGGCCACTCCCTATTGGCCTATTTAAGTTGCACGCAGTTAGTAATTTCTTGCTGGAAACAACATGTAATTATTACAGAGCATTTTGGAGAGTGAGTGTCTTATCGTATCTTGTTTTCTGGGCTGGTTGCCAACCTTTGCCGGACTTTGTTTATTCTTGGTATGTTAAAACTTTGATAAGGACCGTTGGTGTGTGTCACAATCCTTGGGAATCCAGAGCTGGGGCAAAACACCCATTGACTTTGCGTGTCAGACGGATGCAAAAGGGGATCACGTGACATCCCCACCCCCACCCCCCGGGACACTGCAACCATCATAAATACGAGACAGCTGCCAAGCATCCGAATTTCGATCATGTGACCGTGAGGATGTTGCAACAGTCATAAGTATTCTTACAACTCTTAAATCCCTTCTTTCAGTTGTAACTCTGAATGGTCATTAAATGGATGTTTGTAAGTTAAGGGGTACCTGTAGTAGAAACAGTATTATTATACGAACCAGGAATTACACTTTTGCATGAATAATGGTCTTAAGTTACAAAACAAATTAAACTTTAACAACCCAGTGTTAAAATAATAATTTGTAACTTGCCTACGGTGACAACTTTTATACTTGCCAAGAACGACCAATGGCCATAAATGTGAACAGCCCATTAGCAATAGATATCTGGAAGGTGCCAGAAAGAGAATTTCTTAAATTATGAAAGCAATTCACCACGACTGTGTCAGTACAACTTGTATTAATTACACTTGCCTGTTGTCAACAAAAAATTTTTGTTAGCAATTCCGGGAGACCAATAAAATACTGAAGATGTTGCCAGTTGCTTTAGTCCTGACTAGTGCTGAAATCCAAATTTTTTTACTACCGGTTCTGTGGGCGTGGCATGGTGGGCATGGCAGGGGAAGGATACTGCAAAATCTCCATTCCCACCTCTCTCTAGGGGAAGGATACTGCAAAATCTCCATTCCCACCCCACTCTAGGGGAAGGATACTGCAAAATCCCCATTCCCACCCCACTCCAGGGGAAGAATACTGCAAAAACTCAAGGAAGTCCAGTTGCCTCCTGAAAAAGCACCTTTGGGACAACCATGACCTGGATGACTGAGAACATCTACAGAAAAGAGAGAGAAAAAGGAAGGGGAAGGGGAAGGAAAGAGGAAGGGGAGGGGAAAGGGATGGGAAGGAAGAAGGGAAGGTAGAAAGAAAGGCAGAAGGGAAAGGGATGGGAAGGAAAGGAAGGCAGAAGGGAAGGGAAGGAAAGGAAAAAAAGGAAAGGAAAGGAAAAGAAAGGAAAAGAAAGGAAAAGAAAGGAAAAGAAAGGAAAAGAAAGGAAAGGAAGGGAAGGGAAGAGAAAGGAAGGGAAGGGTAGTGAAGGGAAGGAAAGGAAGAAGGGAAGGTAGAAAGAAAGGCAGAAGGGAAGGGAAAGGGAAGGGAAGGAAGGCAGAAGGGAAGGGAAGGAAAGGAAAAAAAAGGAAAGGAAAGGAAAAGAAAGGAAAGGAAAGGAAAAGAAAGGAAAGGAAAGGAAAAGAAAGGAAAGGAAGGGAAGGGAAGAGAAAGGAAGGGAAGGGTAGTGAAGGGAAGGAAAGGAAGAAGGGAAGGTAGAAAGAAAGGCAGAAAGGAAGGGAAAGGGAAGGGAAGGAAGGCAGAAAGGAAGGGAAGGGAAGGAAAAAAAGGAAAGGAAAGGAAAAGAAAGGAAAAGAAAGGAAAGGAAAAGAAAGGAAAGGAAAGGAAGGGTAGTGAAGGGAAGGAAAGGAAGAAGGGAAGGTAGAAAGAAAGGCAGAAAGGAAGGGAAAGGGAAGGGAAGGAAGGCAGAAGGGAAGGGAAGGAAAAAAAAGGAAAGGAAAGGAAAAGAAAGGAAAAGAAAGGAAAGAAAGGAAAAGAAAGGAAAGGAAGGGAAGGGTAGTGAAGGGAAGGAAAGGAAGAAGGGAAGGTAGAAAGAAAGGCAGAAAGGAAGGGAAAGGGGAGGGAAGGAAGCAGAGAAAGGAAGGGAAAAAAAGGAAGGAAAAAAGGAAAGGAAGGAAAAGAAAGGAAAGGAGAAAGAAAGGAAAGGAAGGGTAGTGAAGGGAAGGAAAGGAAGAAGGGAAGGTAGAAAGAAAGGCAGAAAGGAAGGGAAAGGGAAGGGAAGGAAGGCAGAAGGGAAGGGAGGAAAAAAAAGGAAAGGAAAGGAAAGGAAAGGAAAAGAAAGGAAGGAAGGAAAGGAAAGGAAAAGAAGGAAAGGAAAGGAAGGGAAGGGTAGTGAAGGGAAGGAAAGGAAGAAGGGAAGGTAGAAAGAAAGGCAGAAGGGAAGGGAAGGGAAAGGGAAGGAAAGGAAAGGAAGGCAGAAGGGAAGGGAAGGGAAAGGGAAAAAAGGAAAGGAAAGGAAAGGAAAGGAAAAAGGAAGGGAAGGGAAGGGAAGGAAGGGAAGGGAAGGGAAGGGAAAGGGAAGGGAAGGAAAGGAAAGGAAAGGAAAGGAAAGGAAAGGAAAGGAAAGGAAAGGAAAAACTGAAGGTGAAATACAAACTTAATGTATTGTGACTATTAAGGTCACAATCTCAATCCACAAACAATAAAAAATAAAACCCATTTTAAAAACTCAGCTCTCTTCATGGGCGAAACATGTAAAATGTGCCCTCTTCCAATTTGCCTACTGCCTAAGCACCGAGGAACATATTTTTTTCCCCACAAAAGGCCTATTTGTGACAGAGCTCAGCAGAGATTAAACAAACAGCCTCGAAAACCCCTTGTACTTGGGCCTTCAACTTCAATAACCCCATCGCTGGTTGAATACTGCCTTTTTATTATTATTATTATTATTAAAGGAATGTAATGTTGCAATGGCTTCCTATTTCGGACCGGAGGTCAAATAGATGTGTTGAAAAAAACAACACAGGCCCATTTAGTCATAAGCAGTTAACAAGATCAGCTTCTGTAAAATGGGTACTTGTCACAATTACTGCTATGGACAGAATTAAAAGTCTAATTTTGGGAAGAAGCTTCCTCTCGCCCAGATTAATTCCTTTGGATCGCTCAGAATAAAAAGAAGCCCAGGCATTTGGAGGGGCAATCGGCAGTAGACATGTTTGGACCTAACCTAGATTTGCAATCCCCGATGGGATTATGCCACCAAAACCAGGGTGGATAAAAAATCAATGATTTTTTTTTAAAAAAATTAAAAAAAATCAGATTTTTTTAAAATTTAAATCGGATTTTTTTTTATTTAAATCGGATTTTTTTTTTTATTTAAATCGGATTTATTTTAATAAAAAACTTTTGGGGTAAAAATCTATCGTAAGATAGCTTTCTATTTAAGATACATAAATAATTTAGTTTATTCAGCATGAAATGGAGCTTGGTTATGTAGCATGAGGCTGTATATTCTGCAACACTGGGACTATCGGTGAGTCAACGGTGGGTCAAAGGAGGAGCAGAGATGACAGTTGCTCTTTAAAAATTATGATTTAAATCGAGTTGATTTAAATCAAGCCTTTTTACTAGTGATTTAAATCATGATTTAAATCGTGATTTAAATCAACTCGATTTAAATCAAATCCACCCTGCTTTAAAATACTCCGATTTTTCCTTTTCCTTTAATTACCAATGTTAATCTATTCATTTCTGCACATTCCAATATTTTCTTCATTACTTCTCCCTCTAAAGGGATTTTCTCTGCTTTCCAATTTTGCGCAAATACAATTCTCGCTGCAGTTACAATATGTATAATCAAATAAGTATTCTCTTTACTATATTTCTCTGGTAAGATACCTAATAGGAACAGTGCATTTCAAATTGTTGATGGATAGACCAGCTTCTGTAAGATTGTACTCCCAGGTTGCAAATGTGCTGCTCCGAAAATAAATAGAATATTTTCCAGTTTGCTCTTCTGTTCATGCAGGAGAACTTTTATAATTCTTTAAAATACAGAATTGTATTTTTTTTTTGACGGACAACCAGAAAAGGCTCCTCAATCTTCCATACAGGTAAAAAAAATTCACTTAACAAATGACTCTGTTAGCCACGGAAATTTTGGGCTCAATTGTGGTCGTAAGAAGAGGACTACCTCTATATCTCCATCAACTAAAATATTATCACAGAGCCATTAAGAATGTCCTTTTCCACCCTCTCTTATTTGATTTGGTTCCAGAAACTTTGATTTGCCTCGTTAAGACAAAATACTAATTCTGGCAGGGGAAAAAAACCCACTGCAGCTTCAGATTTTAAGAATCTGTTCTACACTTTATTTCTAAAAGGATTTTAATTCTGGAATCGCCCGGAGACAGCTATAAATTACAGATGACAACTCTTCACACACTCGCAGCAGGCACTGACTAAGGGCATACGTGGTACTCAAATTCAAATTATGTATTTACAGCCAGAGATCAGCAAGCAAAAAAAAAAAAAAAAAAAAAAAAGAGTTCAAAGACAAGGAAAGAGAAAGGAGGACTCTGTGTCTTTGATGTTAGTTGTTGCCTTGTTTTAACTGCTGCGATAATAAGCTTGGCTATTGTGTAGGCGGTTATGTGGTTTGCGTCTCAGAGAATAAAGTGGGTGTAAAAATCGTCCGTACTACCGGGTGCACTTAGTTGTTTTTTTTTTAAAGGGGGGGGTATGATGTCCTTTCAAGAGCCTTACACAAATTACAGGTTTTTTTTTAAAAAAAAAAGACAGGATGAATTCTCTCAATTTCCCCCAGAGCCACAAGGACGGATGCCTGGCCAACAGTCTTCTCTCTTCTAATTTTCTTCCCACCTTCCCCTATCAAATAATCAAAATTAAAAAGCTGACTTACTGAAATTATCTATTTATTTTACCCTGTTTTCCCGAAAATAAGACCCAACCGGAAAATAAGCCCTAGCATGATTTTTCAGGATGGTTCGTAATATAAGCCCTACCCCCAAAAATAAGCCCCAGTTAAGATCGTCAACCAGACGGAGGCGTTTAAGTACTGTATTTCCCTCAAAATAAGACCTAACCGGAAAATAAGCCATAATCCGTCTTTTGGTGCAAAAATTAATATAAGACCTGGTCTTATTTTGGGGGGAAAACACGGTATTTATTTCACCGATTGTTACCGGGGTTTTTTATTTATCATATTTATACAGCAACCCGTGTCACAAGTATGAGAACAATTAAACAGTGGGATGACTTGCCTCCAGAAGTCATGGATGCTCCATCACTGGAGCTTTTTAAGAAGATAGGATGGACATTAACGACAGATCCAATATGAAAATAAGGAGAAAATTTCCTGACCGTAAGAACAATTAATCGGTGGAAGGGCTTGTTTCCAGAAATTGTGGGTGCTCCAACACTGGAGGTTTCTTAAAGAAAAGATTGGACAGCCATTTGTCTGAAATGGTACCGGGGGGGGGGGGTGTCTCCTGCTTGAGCAGGGGGTTGGACTAGAAGACCTCCAAGGTCCCTCCCAGCTTTGTTATTCTGTTAAGCCACAACTCTGGACAGCATACAGTCATAAAAAAAAAACCCAAACAATTAAAAAAATCAGCAATTAAATTACCAACCAAAATGACTAATAATAGATTATTATAGATTTGTTATGGGCAAGCCATTTTAATATTATATTATCTATAAACTGTTGTTTGAAATGTTATTGGATCCTAGAAGAGATAGAATTGCTTTCTTCTAGTAAGAACATGTTAGGGGAAATTTTTGCAACCCACTGTAAAGCTGCAGGTGTGAATTCATTGAAAATTCAATACCCTGATTGTGTTTAAAACCACTTTGGGAAAAAAAAAAAAGAAGAGTCTGGCTTATTTTAAATCAGTATAAAATGATAGCAAGTTTTCTCACTGGCTCACAAAACTTTCAGTACTGGATCAAAGTAGTGTAATTTTTCATTCAGCTTGGGGGGGGGGAATGCTTTATTCAGGAAAAATCAAAAGGAACATATTGGCAGAAGTCATGCAATAATACATCCATGTAGCAGCCCCCGAACAGGACATGTTCATAGATCAGTTCCCGCTGGACCACATAATCAGCAAGGGTGGAAACTTTGCAGGGTATTCATCAATATTTATGATAAAAGCATCTACAGGATCATTTTGAAGCTAATGGGCATGGAAAGGCAGAAATAACAACTGAAGTATCAGTCTTTGTTAATTCCCCCCGAAAAATTGACAAGGGAGGAATCTGCAATGCCCCCCTCTAAATCCATTTTCACCTAGAATTAATTCAGATTAAAAAGGAGAATTTATTAGGCCACACCCCGGGGTCTCCAAACTTGGTTACGGATAAGGTTTCCTTATGCTTTGATGGTCAGGCAGTCTATCCTACACTGTTTTCCCTAAAATAAGACCTCCCCTGATAATAAGCCCAATCGGGCTTTTGAGCGCATGCGCTAAAATAAGCCCTTCCCCGAAAATATTTAAACGCATACGAAGGCAGTCCCCGCCATTTCCTCTGGTTAGGGTTAGGGAGACAGAGCTGGAAATCAGGTAAGATGGCAAGAGGAGCCCCGTCTTGCTCCACGCGCCCCAAAATAATAAAGACATTCCCAAAAATGAGGCCAAGCACTTATTTCGGGGTTCAAAAAAATATAAGACAGGGTCTTATTTTCGGGAAAACACGGTATCTTTATCAGGATTAGGTGCTGCTAAGTGCATCACAGCATCGATTGTAAAGGCGAATATAGTACAGGTAATCCTTGAATTACAACCGTTCGTTTAGTGACCTTTCAAAGTTGCAGCAGTGCTGAAAAAAGTGACTTCTGGCAAGTTTTCATACTTATGACCGTTGCATGGTCACATGGTCGAAATTCAGGCGTTTGGCAACTGACTCATATTTATTTATGACAGTTGAAGCATCCTGGGGTCATGTGATCATCTTTTGCGACCTTCTGATGAGCAAAGTCAACAGGGAAGCCAGACTCACATAATGACCTTGTTACTAACGTAACCACTGCAATGATTCACTTAACAAGTGTGGCAAGGAAGGTCGTAAAACCAGGCAAAATTTACTTGACAAATGTCTCACTTAACAACAGACATTTTGGGCTCAGTCGTGGTCATAAATTGGGGATTACCTGTATCCAGGACTGTAGATTTGGGGGAAGAGAAACATTTTAATTCAAAACATCATTTTTTTCCTATATGAGAAGGATCTCTATTATTGGTATTTATTTTATCTATGTATCTATTAGATTTGGAGATGATGGATGAATGATATATTCATTCCATCAAAGAAGGGCATTTATATTAAATGAGTTCAAGTTGTCGCTCCATATACTTCTCACAAAGTCACACAATCAGTGTCGCCACAAAATGCCAAAAATAGAATTTATCTTCTATTTTTTTGCCGCTGACAACTATGAACGTAGTTTTCCCTGTTGACAGTCACAGACGCCATCTTTCCACACTTTGTACTTTTGTGTGGAAAGTAGTAAATTGACACGTCCTCTCTTCCACTTCTCAGAGATTTTCATCCACGTATCACCCGAACCGAAGTAATAATTCATCGCTGTCCCTTTTGAGTGGCATTTTACCGTAATCCTTGTTTTTGTCATTATTCAATTTTGCGCATTAAGCTTCTCCTTCCTTTTCTAAAAGTAAATTCATCTGGTTGCCATGAGATGAGGAATCCTCCAAAAGTAAATGATCTATTTTGTACTAGGCCAACAGGAAAGTATGAGTGAACTACGTTCAGCAAAACGGCTAAAACGAAGCCTTAATTTACGGCTGAGAATATATTCTGAAATAGCGCCGCATAACAAAATCCGTTTCTTCTCTCGTTTATATGACGGGACACTCGACAAAAATGCAGAAACTTTAAACTCAGCCACAATAGTATCCTTCTGCGTTTTGTAAATGATAGAAACACAGAATTAAAAACATAAGCCCATACAAGTAGTCCTCGGTTTACAACAGTTCATTTAGTGACTATTTGAAGTTACGGCGGCACTGAAGAAAGTGACTTGTGACCGTTTTTCACACTTACGGCTGTTACAGTGTATCTATGGTCCACGTGATCAAAATTTGGATGCTTGGCAACCCAACTCACATTTATGACGGTGGTAGTGCCCTGGGTCACGCAATTCCCTTTTTGTGACTTTCTGACAAGCAAAGCGAAAGTCAGATTCATTTAACGACCGTATTGCTAATTTAGCAATTGCAGCGGTTCACTGAACAACGGCGGCAAGAATGGTCGTAGAAAGGGGCAAAACTCAGTCAACTGTCTGGCTTAGCAACAGATATTTGGGGCTCCGTTGTGATTGTAAGTCGAGGACCGCCAGGATCAGGCCAATGCAACGTTGTCAAAAAGGGAATTTTGTAAACGGGCACCAGCGAGCTCCAAAGAAACGAATCCGTTACCCCCAAAGCCTTCCCTGGTAACCTCCCCGACAGTCACACAGCAAAGTTGTCTATCCACATATGTGATCATCACGAAGTCTCCAAGCAACTGCCTCATTTCCTAAAGGTCCCAACCAGAGCTTCATCTAATCCCTTAGCAGACTTTGCCCGACGCTCAAGATGTTATGTTCGGATGCTTTGCACAACCTTCATATAAATATACACACGTCCTTCCCGGAACAAACTGGATTGCAAGTTTTCGATCATGGTGAGCCACAGTTTCTTCAACAGAGACAATGTCAGGATGGGAGGCCTGCAGTTCTTCGTCTTGATCACCAATTCACGATAAGACTGGCCATCTGATCTAAATAAATAACTTTACTTATTGGTCTAGGACAGGGGGTGTCAAACTCAAGGGCCAGGGGCCGGATCCGGCGCATGGGGTGCTTAGATCTGGCCCGCGAGGCCACCCTGGAAACAGCGAAGGACCGGCCCGCAGTGCCTCTGCCGGCGAAAAAGGAGCTCCTCGCAGGCTCCGTTTTCAGCCGGGATGGCCTCCTGCAGCCCTCTGCCGGCGAAAAAGGAGCTCCTCGCAGGCTCCGTTTTCAGCCGGGATGGCCTCCTGCAGCCCTCTGCCAGCGAAAAAGGAGCTCCTCGCAGGCTCCGTTTTCAGATGGAATAGCCTCCTACAGCCTTCTGCCAGTGAAAAAGAAGCTGGGGGGGGGCTGCACCGGGCCCCCCCAAGCCCCTTTTTCCCGGCAGAGGACCGCAGGAGGCTGTCCTGGCTGAAAAACGGGGCCCGTGAACTCTGTTTTCGCTGGTAGAGGGCCATGCCCACCCTGTCCCAGCCATGCCCACCCACCCCCCATGGTCAAACACAACCCTGATGCGGCCCTCAATGAAATCCAGTTTAACACCCCTGGTCTAGGAAAAGGCGGTCGCCCTGCAGATTTGTGAGTGGTGTAGTTAAGGGTTTGTAAGCAAAAAAAGACGGCGAGAATTCTCACCGCGCTTTTGCTCAGATCTTACTGTTTGAATATTAGAAATTTAGATTGACTATGGCATTTACCCCTGACAAGAATAGCCAGGATGTTGAAGAATAAATCAGAGAAGTGTCGGAAGTGTCATCAGACCCCAGGATCATATTACCATATGTGGTGGACATGCGTAGAAGCAAGGAGATATTGGACTAAGATATACATGTGGTTGGAAAAAATGATAGACATGTTGACTTTAAACCAGAGACTTTTATATTACGGATCTTACAAGAGACATTTAATAAAGAATTGCAATATTTAATTGTGAATGTTTTAACAGCAGCTAGAATTGCTAAAAATTGGAAAGGAGAGAAGATATTAACTGATGAAGAAATTATTAAGAAAATGTTGGATTGTGCTGAAATGAGTAAATTGACATTTGAAATAAGAGAACAGGAGATAAACAATATTATATGATATGGGATTTATTTTATGAATGGATAGATAATAGGACATGGAGATGAAACATGATATATGAAATGAAATTAAGATTAAATGTGTAAAAATTTGGTTTTTTTAAGGGAAAAGAAACATGTGTCATATATTGATATTTTGAAGATTTTGGGAGCACGAAAGGATTTTAACCGACCCAAACACTGTCTGTAATTGTTTGAAAGGATGATGTTTTTACATTGTTTTTGTTTGAAAGTTAAAAAAAAAATTAAAAAAAAAGAAATTTAGATTGACTAAAAAACACAAGCCCATGTACCATGTTTCCCCGAAAATAAGACCCAACCGGAAAATAAGCCTTAGCATGAATTTTCAGGATGCTCGTAATATAAGCCTTACCCCCAAAATAAGCCCGAGTTAAGATTCTCAAGCAGACGGATGCATTTAGTACCTTGAAAGAGGCGGTGGTGAGGCCTCTCCTCAAGAAGCCGTCCCTGGATCCGGCAATATTGGCCAACTATCGTCCTGTCTCCAACCTTCGCTTTATGGCGAAGGTTGTTGAGAGTGTGGTCGCACGACAGTTTCCGCAATTCCTGGAGGAAACATCTTATCTAGATCCGTTCCAGTCGGGTTTCAGGTCTGGGCACAGCACAGAAACGGCATTGGTCACGTTGGTTGATGATCTCTGGAGGGCTCGGGACAGGGGTTGTTCCTCTGTTCTGGTCCTGTTAGACCTCTCAGCGGCTTTTGATACCATCGACCATGGTATCATGCTGCACCGGCTGGAAGAGTTGGGGGTGGGAGGCACCGTGTTGCGGTGGTTCTCCTCCTTTCTCTCCGACCGGTCGCAGTTTGTGTTGGCAGGGGGGCAGAGGTCGACCTCGAGGCCTCTCATTTGTGGAGTGCCGCAGGGATCTGTCCTCTCGCCTCTCCTGTTCAACATTTATGTGAAGCCGCTGGGTGAGATCATCCGTGGCTTTGGGGTGAGATACCACCAGTACGCTGATGACACCCAGCTGTACATTTCCACCCCAGGCCACCCCAACGATGCCCTTGAAGTGATGTCCCAGTGCCTGGAGGCTGTACGGATCTGGATGGGGAGGAACAGGCTCAAGCTCAACCCTTCCAAGACTGAGTGGCTGTGGCTCCCGGCATCCCGATATAGTCAGTTGACTCCATCACTGACTATTGGGGGCGAGTCATTGGCCCCCACAGAGAGGGCTCGCAATCTGGGAGTCCTCCTGGATATGCAGCTGTCCTTGGAGGAACACCTGACGGCTGTAACCAGGGGGACCTTTTGTCAGGTTCGCCTGATTCACCAGTTGCGGCCCTTTCTTGATCGGGATTCCCTGTGCAGTCACTCACGCCCTCGTCACCTCTCGCCTTGACTATTGCAACGCTCTCTACATGGGGCTCCCCTTGAGGAGCACCCGGAGGCTCCAGCTGGTCCAGAACGCAGCAGCGCGGGTAGTGACGGGAGCAGCATGGCGCTCCCATGTAACACCGCTCCTGCGCGAGCTGCACTGGCTCCCAGTTGTCTTCCGGGTGCGCTTCAAGGTGTTGGTTATCACCTTTAAAGCGCTCCATGGCATAGGGCCTAGCTATCTTCGAGACCGCCTGCTGCTACCAACGACCTCCCATCGACCCGTGCGCTCCCACAGAGAGGGCCTCCTCGGGGTGCCATCAGCCAGACAATGTAGGCTGGTGACCCCCAGGGGGAGAGCCTTCTCTGTGGGGGCACCTACCCTCTGGAATCAGCTCCCCCCAGAGATAAGGAGAATCCAAGACCTCAGTGCCTTCCGTCGCGCCCTTAAAACCCATTTATTTAAACAAGCCGGGCTGGCTTAAGATGAAATTTTTAACTGTTTTTAAATGTTTTAAACGTTTTTAATTGGTAAATGAGTTTTAATTGGGCCAAATTTATATATCTTTTAATTGTTTTTAATATTTGTTCTGCATGTTTTTTAATCTGGCTGTACACCGCCCTGAGTCCTCAGGGAGAAGGGCGGTATAGAAATCCAATATAAAATAAAATAAAATAAATATTTCTCAGAAAGTAAGACCTAACCGGAAAATAAGCCCTAATGCGTCTTTTGGAGCAAAAAATTAATGTAAGACCTGGTCTTATTTTTGGGGAAATGCAGTAGTAAACCCTCAATTGACCAGAACTCAATTTTGTAGTAAGATACAACAGATAAATATTTCAGGAGGACTACTTGTATAAAATCAAGGGACCCTGCATTTTAAGCTGTTTTTTTTTTAGAACACACAGAGAGAAATGGAGAAACAAATAAGCAGAATAATTTTATTAAAAACCTGGAACCACCCAGACAGCCAACGTTCCAGCAACCATGTTCTATCGTGATCGTCTTAATCATCAAGCATTGGATATCCATGTTCACTGTGAAGGATGTTTTATGCAGGCGAGAAAAATTGAGCCTTTATTGAGTACCAGAGCAGCTGAATGGCCACGCATTGTCAAAAGCCAATTAAAACAAACACACTGTATGTTCTCACTGGAACAGGCTCTCGAGACATCCGGCGAACTTCAGCAAGTCAGAATGGAAGAGAACAATGGAAGGATGGCCGACATCCTTTTTACACAACCATCTTAACAAAAAAAAAAACAAAAAACAAAAAACCAGGCATGTTTGAGATCGTCTCAGTGTTCTCACAACAGCAAAACCAGAGCAGACCAATTTCCCACGCGAGAAGAAGAATCCCAGAGCTGGTGAAAAAAATCAGCACTAATGCTGAATTTTTTGACACTCAAGACTGGTATTCATGGAAATGCAATAAAAGCACTGAGCTGGATTACTGATTTGAGAAACATCCTGCCCCCTCGTGGCAAAAGTCACGTGTGGATAGTCCTCAACTTACGACCGTCATTGAGCCCAACGGAAGCCGTATGCTCCGTCCCATATTTGGGTGGACCAGGTTGCCCTGATAGACCGGTTTCACCGGAAAAACATTGAGCCCAGCATTTACGTTGCTAAGCGGGGCATTCGTTAAGTGAGTTTTGCCCCATTTCACGACCTTTCTAGTCACCATTGTTAAAGTCAGTCTTTGCAGTTGTTAAGTGACTAACATGGTTGTTAAGCGAGTTTGGCTTCCCCCATTGATGTTGCTTGTCAGAAGATCGCAAAAGGGGATCACACGACCCGGGGATGCTGCGATCGGCATACACATGAGCCAGTTGCCAAGCATCTGGATTTTGATCATGTGACCCTGAAGGATGTTGCAACGGTCGTAAATTGAGAAATGGTTGTAAGCAGTGGTGAGATTCAAATAATTTAACAACCGGTTCTCTGCCTAATGACCAGCTGGGTAGGCGTGGCTCGGTGGTCATGTGACCGTGTGGGCATGGCCAACTCAACATCACTCATGTCGATGGGCACTTCGCCTTAGCTGTTACAATGTAATAAGGGTTAACCAGAGAGGCAGTTTCTGTAACCAGGGCAACAAAGATTAGGCTAGAAACAACACCAGAATGTTTCCTTCCTGCCATCCTTACAGGATTAGCCCTGTAAAGTGGGGAAAAAACAAATAAGATTTCTTCCAACAACCGGTTCTCCGAACTGCTTAGAAAGTTAACAACCGGTTCTCCCGAATAGGTGCGAACTGGCTGAATCCCACCACTGGTTGTAAGTTACTTTTTTCAATACCATTGTAACTTGGAACAGATACTAAATAAACGGTTGTAAATCGAGGACTATCTATATCCTCTGCTTTGAACATACCCGGAGGCAGACTGTGGCATGCTGCAAACCCTTGCTGTCATAAATTCATGAGTATTGAACAGCGGGGACTTGAACTCATGGTCTTCTACTTTGTAGCCTGGTGCCTTAACCACTAGCCCAAGCTGCCTCTCTTATGCAATTTTTAAGAGAAAGGATCTCAAACTTTGACAATTTGCACCACTAGGCCAAAACCTGAGCTTTGCCCACTGTCTGATAGATGTCATTGTGTTTCCCTCAAAAAATTAAAATACCCCATAGGTTTGCTGAGAACTGCAGTCCTAAGAAATCGTATCACTATGGCTCTGAATATAATTCAAATGTATATTTTATATACCGTCTGCCTTACAAAAGTTCCTTGAAGTTTGCCATAAAATTATAAAATACGATTTGTATTCCACGAAACAGAATCTGACAGAATTTGAAGCTTCTGCTAATAAAAATAATAAAAATCTGTTTGCGCTCCGAGAATGGGAGAAATAAAGGCAAGAATAAGTGCCCCCTTCGGCGTGCAGGAGAGGCCTAGAGAAAAAGCATGGTGACACAGGAGGCCTGTCGACAAAACAGAAAGAAAAAAGAGAACGGAAAAAAAAATATCCAGCTCAAGATGTCAGTCTCAGCACATGTAGCAGCGACTCTGACGATCTTCACGATCCATCAAGTCGGTTATGGGAATGCCCAGGAGCCTGGACTAACAGTGTCTCAGCTACGACAGGGAACCAGATAGATGGATTGATAGGGAGGGAAGGAGGGAGAGATGGAGGGAGGGGGGTAAAGACGAGGAGAGGGGGGGAGAGAGAGAGAGAGAGGATAGGTGAATGGGTGGGTGGAGATAAGATAGACAGAGATAGATAGATATTAGATACAGATAGATGTTAGATATAGATAGATATTAGAGATAGATAGATAGATAGATAGATAGATAGATAGATAGATAGATAGACAGACAGACAGACAGACAGACAGATGATAGACAGAGGCATGGATGGATGGATGGAGATATAGATAGATAGATAGATAGATAGATAGATAGATAGGCAGGCAGACAGACAGACAGACAGACAGACAGACAGATGATAGACAGAGACATGGATGGATGGATGGATGGATGGATGGATGGATGGAGATAGATAGATAGATAGATAGACAGACAGACAGACAGACAGACAGACAATAGACAGACATAGATTAGACAGACAGACACAGACATAGACATGGATGGATGGATGGATGGAGATAGAGATAGATAATTAGATAGATAATTAGATAGACAGACAGACAGATGATAGACAGAGACATGGATGGATGGATGGATGGATGGATGGATGGAGATAGATAGATAGATAGATAGATAGATAGATAGACAGACAGACAGACAGACAATAGACAGACATAGATTAGACAGACAGACACAGACATAGACATGGATGGATGGATGGAGATAGAGATAGATAATTAGATAGATAATTAGATAGACAGACAGACAGATGATAGACATAGACATGGATGGATGGATGGAAATATAGATAATTATATAGATAGACATAGATGATAGACATAGATTAGACAGACAGACAGACAGACAGACATAGACATGGATGGATGGAGATAGACAGACAGACAGACATATAGTCTGACTGCCTCAAAATCTTATGCAGAAAGTTCTCAACTTACAACCACAATGGACCGCAAAATTTATGTTGCTAAATGAGACATTCATTAAGTGAGTTTTGCCCCCTTTTTACGACTTTTCTTGCCACACTTGTTAAGTGAATCGCTGCAGTTGTAGCGTTAGTGTCACAGTTGTTCAGTGATTCTGCTTTCCCCACTGTCTCTGCTTGGGGACACATTGCACCTGTCGTAAATATGAGTCAGTTTGCCAAGCGTTTTAAATTTTGATCACGTGAGCGTGGGGATGCTGCAACCATTATTTATTTATTTATTTTATTTATGTAATATATATGCCGTCCTTCTC
The DNA here is from genome assembly GCF_029531705.1 of Pantherophis guttatus. Next base: position 3,230,805 of record NW_026844039.1, on the reverse strand, counting down.
CCATAGGACTCAGGGCGGCTTACAAAAATGACACGAGAATTACATAAACAGTTAAAATCAAATTAAAATTAATTAAAATCAAATTAAAATTATGAAATATTTAGAATCCCCTATCATTAAGTGTGCAAAATGGTATAAAAAGTCACTTTTTTTTTTCCACTGCCGTGGTAGCTTTGAAGAGCCCACTAAAGGAACTGTTGTGTGGCAAGGACCACCTATAAATCTATTACAACTCTTAATCATCAATATCCTGATGATTAAAGCCGTGGTCAGAATGCAGTCCTGCAGGCTACTTCCTCTGACTGACAATTGCCAGCAAATTTGGTAGTCCGAATCTCTCCAGGCTCAAGGCTGACTCAGCCTTCCGTCCTTCCGAGGCCTGTAAAATGAGGACCCAGATTGGGGGGGAGGGGGGCATAGGCGGACTCTGTAAACCGTTCAGAGAGGGCTGTGAAGCGATATATAAGTCTAAGTGCTATTGCTATCCTGCTCTTCTACTAAATTAGCTCAGAGCAGCCTACTGCACGGATAAACGTCACCCTAAAACTAAGTATTATATAGATTTCAACAGAAATTGACTTCTAAGTTCTAAATCAAGTGGTCTTCCGAGTGCGCTTCAAGGTTTTGGTTATCACCTTTAGAGCGCTCCATGGCTTAGGACCTGGTTATTTACGGGACCGCCTGCTACCACCAATAGCCTCCCACCGACCAGTACGCTCCCATAGAGAGGGGCTCCTCCGGGTGCCGTCGGCCAAACAATGTCGACTGGCGGCCCCCAGGGGGAGAGCCTTCTCTGTGGGGGCACCTACGATCTGGAACGAGCTCCCCCCGGAGATACGGAGGATCCCGGATCTGCGTACCTTCCGTCGCGCGCTTAAGACCTTCCTATTTCACCAAGCCGGCCTGACCTAAGTCTTTCCCCTTTTTAAATGGAAATTTTAAATCTGGTTTTAAATTATTGGGGTTTTAAATTTGTTCAGCCAAATTATTTAATTCGTTTTAATCTATTTTAAATTTTGTACTTATATGTTTTATTTCTATGGCTGTTCAGCGTCCTGAGTCCTTCGGGAGTAGGGCGGTATACAAATTCAATAAAAAAAATTAAAAAAATAAAAATAGGAACTTTGACTAGGAAGTATGAAGAGGCACAAAGGAGGAGGCCTACCGGTAGTAAAAAAACACGACCAAAGACATAGAGCCGTGGTGCTACGAAACCCAGAGCACTGAGGCCTGACTTTTTTAAAATGCAGCTTCACAAAGGGAGTAAAGTCTGGCTGAGACAGAACATCTGCAATTAAGACTTTTTTCAAAGCCTTCCGAGAAAATTACGGGAGATCGCACCGAACTAAAATGTTATTTGTCTACTCAGCGTGAGTGGAGGCAGGATGATGACGAGTTCACGAGTCAAGTGTGTTGTGCAAAAAAAAAATTGGAAAACTACATCGCTGTGGACGTCATCCGTGTAAAACTCCTTCCCTTACACAAAGCAGGTAGTCACAACAGCAATCCGTTTGATCACAAAATCTATTGCATCAAAGCCTGGGAAATCAAGCTTTTACCGTTCTTAAGTTACTGTTTATTAACTGGGCCATCAGGCATCACCCATTCCCTTCTTACTGTAAACCTCTTAAACGCAAATGTTTTATTTTATTAGATTTTTTTTTTTGAAAAAAGTTTTTTTTAAAAAAACACAAACATAAAACGCATCTTTTCCAAAACGAAGCATTGATCCGGTCACAGATTAGTACAAATCACTAACAAAACTTAACTTCCAATTAACACAATTTAATATTTTACTCAAGTTATTTCCCTAAATTCCATCAACTTAACTATGCCATTATCTCAAAAACCTGTTACTTAACTCTTAGATCCTAACCAAATATCATTCCATTTTTCTCTTCCTTTTTGCTTAGATGGATATATTTTAACAACGTAAATCATTACAGTTATTGTAAACATTTAAAAAATATTTTAACTAAGCTTATTTATTTATTTATTTATTTATTTATTTATTTATTTATTTATTTATTTCGATTTCTATACCGCCCTACTCCCGAAGGACTCAGGGCGGTGCACAGCCAGACAATAAAAACACATCCATACAAAATTTAAAAGTAGAATAAAATCAAATTAAATAGTTTTGGCTCTGACAAATTTAAAACCCCGAACTGTTTAAAACCAATTTTAAAATTGAATATAGTTGGATTGATTATATTCAAAATAAGTATCAGACAAGAAAATATCAAATAGCTTATGAATGAATGTTATACTTTAGAAGTATTATGTTATCTATAGTGGAGTTAAGCTTTCACGGGGGAATTTGGTAGTTTAAGAATAGTTAGGTTAATTTAGCTTATGATTGTTAATTGGAATACCCTGTATTTTGCTCTGGGAAGTCGGGGGGGTGGGGTGGGATGGTGGAAAGGGGGGAGGTGTGGGGGTGGTGGGGAGGGAAAAAGGGTGGGGGGAATATTGGGGAGGGGGGATTTTCTTTGTAAAACTTTTTAATAAAAAAAAAATATTTTAACTATTACTATTTTATTAATATTGTAAATATTAATATTACTATTTTATTAGATTTTTATCCCGCATTTATTACCTTGTAGGTAACTCAAGGAGATGGATATACCGGTACTCTTTCCTCTTCCTATTTTTTCCCCCACCACAACCGTGTGAGGTGCGTTGGGCCGAGAGAAAGCGACTGGCTCAAGGTGAGTCAGCTGGCTTCCAGGGCTAACCAAAGCAGGACTAGAATTCACAAGCTCCTAGTGACTGGCCCAAAGTCACCCCGACGAATATCACGCCTAAGACGGGACTACAACCCACCATCTCCCATTTTCGAACCTGGTACCTACATACCAAACTGATTCTCAAATATGATAACATTAAATAAACTAAACTAGGTGTTCGGAAAAAGCCAACTTTTAATGCCTCGACTAAAAAATAGAGGTAGTCCTCGACTTACGACCACAATGGAGCCCAGAGTTATGTGGCTAAGCGAGACGTACGTTAAGTGAGTCTTGCCCCATTTTACGACTTTTCTTGCCACATTCACAGTTAAGGGGAATCACTGCAGTGGTTGAATTAGTAACACGGTTGTTAAGTGAATCTGGCCTCCCCCACTGACTTGTGCCAGAACGACAGGGGGGGAAAAATGATCACATGACCCCCGGGACCTTGCAAGCCGTCATAAACGTGTTGTCAAGCATCTGAATTTTTGATTGCGTGAAACATGGGCATGCTGCAGCAACGGTCGCAAGTGTGAAAAACGCTCGTAAGTCACTGTTTTCAATACCGTTGTAACTTCAAACGGTCACTAAATGAACTGTTGTAAATTGAGGACTACCTAGTGCTAGTAGCATCGAAGCTAATCTTGGACAGTAAACTGCAACAGAGAAAACCTAACTCCTTGGGCCTCACCTAAGGCAGGAAACCTCGAGCAAACCTTACTGTTTGAATATTAGAAATTCAGATTGACTAAAAATCCAAGCCCATGCAGAACAGACCTCAATTTTGCAGCAAATAGATAAATCTTTCATTCAAAACTTGATCTGTATTTCATGGATGAATAGTCATTAAATCAAAGACCTGTCCATTAAAAAGAGGGTTTATTGCAAATGGTGCCATTAATGTCAATTACATAATTGTGTAATTGATGCAAACTGATGTAAGAGAAATAAATTTGGGTTTAATGGACAAGCCTTCCAAAGGGCCCATTAAATTGAGATTTTTGCTGCATAAGCTTAATACAGCTGGAAACCAATTGGTTGAAAATGTAGTCAAGTACAGATAGACACTCCCTCCCCTCCTTTCATGTATAAACGGGAAGCGTGTTTTATTTTATTAGAAGATGCATTATAAAGGCATTTTATTTGTAGCAGGTCTCTTAAAAGAAAATTTTCATTACAGTAAAATGTGTAACATTCACTGCATATTTCAAATGCTGACATCTGGACTGCAGTAACTCACAGGACAAAGCAAATTTCAGGCGCTGAGTCTACACAAAATTCCCTTTTAAAAATATTTTCACTCTTCAGAATCTAAATTCAATATATATTAAAAAAAACAAACTTCCCATCAAAATTATTTTCTAGCATATTATGCTGCTCTGGTAACAGACAAGGTTAAGATCTCAATACTCTGTATTTCAAGGACAATTAGGATCACATTTTGCTACGATTTCTGTAAAATTTGCTGCAGTAGTTTCCACGTTCATTTACTTACCCTGTTTCCCCCAAAATAAGACATTCCCCTGATAATAAGCCCAATCGGGCTTTTGAGCGCATGGCAATAAGGCCAAGCGCTTATTCCAGGGTTCAAAAAAAATATATATAAGGCAGGGTCTTATTTTCGGGGAAACACGGTAGCTTTCGACAGTAAGCAGCATACAAGTGGTCCTCAACTTACAACGGTTCATTTAGTGACCGTTCAAAGTTACAGGGCACCGGAAAAAAAAAGTGACTTCAAACCACTTTTCACTTTGGAGCATCCCCATGGTCACAACTGAGATGCATGGCAAACTGACTCGTGTTTACGACCTTCGCCGTGGAAGCCGGATTTCACTTAACAACCGTGGCAAGACAGGTGGTAAAATGGGGGCAAAATTCACTCAACGTCTCCCTTAGCAACGAAAACCTTGGGCTCAATGATGGCCGTAGGTTGAGGACTACCTGCAAGTGTATATACATGGAGCAAAACCCACACTTCACTAGCACCGATGGCGTTACCTACTTGGGTGATAAGATGTCTGCGAGAGAAGAGCCAAGCTTAGAGAGCACTAAGAGTCCCAGAGCTACAAATATTTCAGTCCAGAGAATACAAACTATTTCAGTCTAGACCAGGGGTGTCAAATTCGCATCATGTTGTCATCATGTGACATATTACTTTTCTCCCCCTTCGCTAAACCGGGGATGGGCGGGGCCAACGTGTGACGCATCTGACCCCACGGGCTGTGAGTTTGATACCCCTGGTCTAGACAGTCACTTATCTGAAATAGTATAGGTCCTCTTGCTTGAGCAAGGGGCTGGACTAGAAGACCTCCAAGGTCCCATCCAGCTCTCAAATCCATCCTATTCTCACTATAAATATTCTCTCCTATTTGGAAGACGAGGATTTGCACATTCGTTTCACAACAGCATGCAAAGCGGACAGAGCTCTGACGAAATACATTAAGGATCACATTCTTAACCTTTAATGCAACGTATATTCCAAATTTATGAAACAGTCTTGACAGCAATGGTGGAGAACGTTGCACCGAGGTAACCTCGAAGTATGTGAAAAAAAAACTAGATTTGCATCAGTTTTCTAGATCTTTTGTGTGTGTGTGTGTGTTAAATTTGCCCTGAGGAACAATGGGATCTTTTCAGCCAAGAGAGTCCCGTCTTTCTAAGCTGTTCCTAAATCAGGAGGAAGAAACGAATTCCTAAATCCACTTCCTCTTCCCCGGGCCGCAAACCTGACCCAACTTTCAACAGCTCCTGGATCTTTCACAATATCCCACAGCCACTTCCCACCCACCCACCCACCACATCAGGCAGCTCAGTTTGACATTGGCTTCGAAATTTCTGTCTTCCCAACCAAAAAAAGCGCGCGCAAGAAGGAAACGGAAGGAACATTGCTCTCTGCACATGTTCTTTTTCTGCTCAGACTTCCATAGGATGCCCTGATGACCGATCCAGTTAAAAGGAACTGCACCGCGATCCAAACGGATGTCGCCCCATCCGGTCCCATATATCCAAGGGGAGGGATGGGGGATGTTGTAAAAATACATCCGATGAAGATGGGTTGCTGGAACCAATGGTTTGGCTAAATACAAGGAAGCACACGGGGTCATTTTAAGGCTACCAGCTAAACAGGGCTGCCAACTCTCCACAAAAGATCAAAATACGGGCCCCGGAGAGGGCAAAGAGAGAGAGAGAGAGACAGGAAAGGCCACGATGCCCATTAAAGCAAAGGGGAGAAGGTGGTGGGCAGGAGCTGGAAAGAGTCACACAGAGAGAGAGAGAGACACACACAAGAGGCCGGTGTGGAGAAAGAGGGAAAGGGAAGAATTACATCACCCGGTCCAGAGGAAAGATTTCAAAAAAAAAAAAAGAAGAAAAAGAAGAAAAGGCTCTGCTGTGAATTTGCTCACCTTGATGAAGAGACTGCAATTCCCCAGGAAGAGAGGAAGGGGGGGAGGAGAGGAGGGAGGGGGAAAAGAAAAGGAGAGGGAAGGGGAAGGAAAAGAAAGGGGATACTGATAAAGGAGGGAGGGAGGGAGGGAAGAAGAAGAAAGAAAGGGGGGAGGGAAGGAAGGAGGGAGGGAGGGAGAAAAAAGGGGAGGGAAGGAGGTAGGGAGGAAAAAAAGGAGGAGGGAGGGAAGTAAAGGAAGGACTAGGAAAAGACGGGAAGGAAAGAAAAGACAAGGGAAGGAGGGAAGGAAGGAAAGAAGAAAAGACAGGAAAGGAAGAAAAGGGAAGGAAGGGAGAAAAGACAAGGGAGGGAGGGAGGGAAGGAGGGAAGGAAGGAAAAAAAGACAAGGGAAGGAGGGAAGGAAGGAAAGAAGAAAAGACAGGAAGGAAGAAAAGACAAGGAAGGGAGGGAAGGAAGGAAGGAAAGACAGGAAGGAAGAAAAAAAAGAGAAGGAAGGAAGGAAGAAAAGACAAGGGAGGGAAGGGAGGGAGGAAGGAAAGAAGGAAAGAAGAAAAGGCAGGAAGGAAGAAAAGACAAGGGAGGGAAGGAGAGAGGGAAGGGAAGGGAGGGAGGAAGGAAAGAAGGAAAGAAGAAAAGACAGGAAGGAAGAAAAGACAAGGAAGGGAGGGAAGGAAGGAAGGAAAGACAGGAAAGAAGAAAAGAAAAGAGAAGGAAGGAAGGAAGGAAGAAAGAAAAGACAAGGGAGGGAAGGGAGGGAGGGAGGAAAGAAGGAAAGAAGAAAAGAAAAGAGAAGGAAGGAAGGAAGGAAGAAAGAAAAGCAAGGGAGGGAAGGGAGGGAGGGAGGAAAGAAGGAAAGAAGAAAAGACAGGAAGAAAAGACAAGGGAGGGAGGGAGGGAAGGAAGGAAAGAAAGAAAGACAGGAAGGAAGGAAGGAAGAAAAGACAAGGAAAAGAAAGGAAGGGGGAGGGAAGAGAGAAAGGAAGGAGGGAAGGAGGAAGAAAAAAGAAAAAGGAAGGAAAGAAGGAATCAAAAAAGAAAAGGGAGGGAGGGAGGGAAGTAAAAGGAGGACTAGGAAGAAAAGACAAGGGAAGGAAGGAAGGAAAGAAAGAAAGAAAGACAGGAAGGAAGGAAGGAAAAAAAGGGGGAGGAGAGGGGGGAGGAAAAGGGGCTCCTCCAGGCAGGGCCACACAACAAAAGGCGGCATCCCACCTCCTCCCTGCCAGCCTCCGCATCCATTATTCCCCCTCCAAGGCCCTTCAACCCCCCCCCACTCCCTCCACTCCCTCCCTCCCAGGGATATTGTGGGGGGGGCGGCGAGCATCCCTGCGCAGGAGCCCCCCCTCCTCCTCCTCCTGCCCCCCCACGAGAGGGAGCCCCGCCCTTCCCCCCCCCCCGCCCCCCCAGAGCGCCCCCCCCCTCCGTCCCCAGAGAGAGAGAGAGAGAGAGAGAGAGCGGCCGGCCGGCGTACCATGAAGTCGGCGGCGAAGTTGTCCTCCCCGTGTCGCTCGGCGTCCTTCATGGCCCTCACGCGCTGGATGAAGCGCCTCAGGATCTCCTCCTGCTCCATCCTCCGACGCCCCGGCGACCCAGCCTGAGGAGCCGCCCCGCCGCCGCCGCCGCCCGGCTTCCCTGCCGCTCCCGCCGCCGCCCCGACTTCCGGCCCCTCCTCAGCGAGCCCCCGAAGAGGGCCCCCCGACTTCCTCCCCGCCGCCCGGCCCTCCCTCCCGCCCTCTCGCTCGTTCTCCGCCAACGCCGAAGAGACCAAACGGCGCGATCCTCCTTTCCTTCCCTCCCTCCCTCCCCCGCTTGCCCGCGCGCAGGCGCAGGCGCAGTCCCTCCACTCTCCGCCGGGCCCCGCCCCCTCGGCGGGTAAGGGCTCCGCAATTGGCTGAGTGGCGGACCAGAGCCCCTTCGGATTGGCTCGGCCGCTGAAAAGTCCCGCCTTCTTCTCCGTGCCGCGGGAGAGCTTCCTTTTCTTCCCCACCTCACCACACACACCCCTAAATTATTCCCAGGGAATGGGCTCATCCTATGGGTTCGGATACAGGGCTCTGGGATGTACCATTGAGGTTTGGGGGGGTTGTGGGTTAGAGAACCTTGGAAACACAGGGAGGCTGGCCGGGCTTCAGAGGAGGATGAACAATACAGAGTTGGGAGGGACCTTGGGAGGTCATCTAGTCCAACCCCGCCCAAGCAGGAGACCCCCCCCACACCGTTTCTGACAAGGGCTGAGCTCACTTGGGGGTCTATTTTGCCCTCTTGCGTGTGCAGCCCAGTCCTGAAGGTGTTCTGCCAACCCGGGTCAAGGGTATTGTGTGAACACGTTTCTCAGTAAGCCAGGCAGATAGGAGGGCTAGGCTTTTAACGCAATGTGTACACAGGACGAGATCTTGGCTTCTTTATTATGCACATACTGGGTTCACCTCCCAACTTTTTGCACAGATCTAAAAAGGTGGGGATATGCGGGCGGTCCTCGACTTACGACAGTTCGTTTAGTGACGCTTCAAATTTCACCGCAGCATTGAAAAAGAAAGGATTTATAACCGTTTTTTTCACCCTTACAACCGTTGCAGCAGCACTCACACCCCCCATGGTCGCACGATCAAAATTCAGAACCCCCCCCCCCGGCTGAGTGACTCGTATTTATGACGGTTGCGGTGTCCCGGGGTTGATGTGATCGTCTTTAATGCAACCTTCTCAGAAGCAAAAGTCAAAGGGGGAAGCTGGATTCAACTAAACAACCGTGCTTTAAGAAGTGCGGCGAATCGCTCTTTTAACGACGGGGGCAAGGAAAGGTCGTTAAAAGGGTGCAAATGTCTCACTTCGCAAATGTCTCGCTTCACCACGGAAATTTTGGGCTCTGTTGTTGGGCTCCAATTACGCAACATCATAAGTGCTAGAAGAGAGTGAGGTTTGCTCTTCGTGTGTGTGTGTGTGTATATATATATATATATATATATATAGGTCTTTGGTTATTCGGGTTTTCTCCCGTGTAAAATTGAAAGTGTCTTGGCGACGTTTCGACGAAGTCTCATTCGTCATCTTCAGGCACAGAATCAGAACACACCTCCACCCAATCAGAACCCAGCCAAGCTCCCACCCAATCAGTTCACACCCCCACTGGCAGTTAAAAGGAAGAAACAGCTGCGATCACACACATTGCTCCTAGAAGCACGAAGCCGAGAACACCAGCCTGAAGATGACGAATGAGACTTCGTCGAAACGTCACCAAGACACTTCCAATTTTACGCGGGAGAAAACCCGAATAACCAAAGACCTACATACAAACACCCGCGAAAACCTCAGAAAAACATATACATATATATATATATATATATATATATATATATATATAATATATATATATATATATATATACACACACACACATATACATATACATATACATTACATATACATATACATATACATATACATATACATATATATATATATATATATATATATATATATATATATAATATATATATATATATATTGTGCTTTGCTCGCACAAGCACGAAGCCGAAGACACCAGCCTGAAAATGACGAGTGGGACCTCGTTGAAACGTCGCCAAGATACTCTCAATCTTACACGGGAAAAGACCCGAATACGCCAAGACTTGCATACCTCCCCTTCCTCTTCTTCTTCTCCTCCTCTCTGCAAATCTCCCTCCCTTCTCCCACTGATGATGTTACCTAGTTGGGTAATGAAACTTCTGCAAGAAAACCATCAAGCTCACAGACCACCAAGGATTCCTTAACCATGGTTTGATAGATTAGAAATTGGGTAGGCTCACAGCAACAAACAAGCACACGTCACGATGTTCAAGCCACAACAATTGGGTTTCTATTGCATCAGATAATAATTAAACCATTTTTAAATTCAGTGTTATTTAGGGCCAAATATGAATCCAGCTGACAATTATCCAGATGTGGGGTTCTTTTGTCTTCTGAAAGGGCAACAGCTGACAATTTCTGCTGGAGACCCGGAAGGAAGTTTAGGCTGACTTCCTAAGAAGCCGAGTGACGTGATTTTTTTTTTCATGATGCAGATGCGAAATTATTTAAAGCAAACAGGAAATGGATTCAGGATGTAAGGTGGACAGCTTTGCTGTCCAGAGATTACAATTAAAAATAAATCTGGGGCCTTAATTTACTACTGTATATATGGAGAATAACAAGATGTCCTTCCTTTTTGCTCTTAAATCTAATCATTCAGAAGAGGTTTATCGCTTGAGGTACATTGATTTCGCTTTGAACAGGGTTATAAAATTAAATTTTAGGCTGCTGTCGCCGGATTGGATTTATATCCGCGCGCAGACCAATAGAATATGATGGAAATTCAGTATATTGGCATATGCTAAATTATTAGAGCCAGTTTGGTCTTAGTGGTTAAGCGAGAATAAAAAAAGTTTTTGTTTTATAAACAGGATTAGGTTGGAGAAAAAGAAATGTACTGTATTAAAAAAGCTCAAAAAAATGGTGCTTCTGATGCATTCGCCTTTAATTTCTACCATTCCCAATCAATGAAGTGGGAATTACAATTTTTTTAAAAAAAAGAATGCATTTCTCGATAAAGGTTGTTCCATATTCACTCATCTTAACTACTGAAGTATTTGTGCTTTTAGGGATTACACTTCGAAGGCTATTTTGCCTGTTGTTAGTTTTCTATTTCTGTCTATCTCCTGAGCATATGTAAACCATTAATCATTGCAAATTATGTAGGCCACCCTTGGTTACTAATAGTCTCATGTATATTTCCAGTCCAAGGCAACGTATTCTACTAATTTCTGGATTGGAATTGAAAAAAACAACAACAACAAAGAATCCTTTATCGAATTCAAAGCTTGGAAATGTCTTCTGTAAACACCCGTTTGAAGTAGGTATATTTCATTTATTGTCTCCAAAATCAAAGCACCGTCCACAGTTCCTACCTACTCCCGATTTCTCCAGCTGCACCGGAAAATAATAAGAAAATAAGAATAAAACTGGGCGTTTTAAGATCTTTATAGACTGGGTGTTGAATGTATAAAATAACAGGGCTTGTGCTGCAGGTAATCCTCGATTTACGAGCACAATTCACCCCGTTGCTAAGCGAGACGGTTGTTAAGTGGTAAAGGTTACCCAACTAAGTATTAACTAACAGTGATAATTTTTGTATATCTCGTTTTTTCTATGGTGATAATTTTTGTGTATCTCGTTTTTTCTATGGTGATAATTTTTGTGTATCTCGTTTTTTCTATGGTGATAACTTTTGTATATCTCATTTTTTCGTACATGTTTCACTTTTCTTCTTTATACTGTAACTGCTATTCTGATCCCCCCTAAAATATGACATCCTCTGATAATAAGCCCAATCGGGCTTTTAAGCACATGGCAATAAGGCCAAGCGCTTATTTCAGGGTTCAAAAAAATATAAGACAAGGTCTTATTTTCAGGGAAACACAGGTACAAATCCTTCATCAAAGTTACTGCATTACATTCTTGATTAAATTATCTTTCCATTGATATATAATTTTATGCTACTACTCCAAAAAAAAAAGAAGAAGAAGAAGTGGTGTTATTAACTAGTTTTAGAAAATACACTTTTCCCAAAAGGTTTCCACAATTTTGGCCACTACTGTATTTATATAGTCTATTTATGCTACAGATATATCTCTCGTTTGCAGAAATTGCAAAGTTAAATCTCAAGTCCCCTGAAACCTCCTTTTTCTTAGACTTTGCGGCCTTCCCGACTCGCTGACGGAGGTGTCCTTTTTCTTAACTTTTATTTCCACTGTGGTTGGCTTGCGTGGGCGTGGAAGGCATTCAGCTATCTTTAAGGGCTGATTACAGTGTTCAAAATGAGCCCCAGAGAATCTTCCCTCCCAGCAGCTCCAACCATCTCTTCATGGCAGGGCTTGGATTTTAAATATATCTTTAGCATCTGGTACAATTCTAAATGCTGTAAAAAAAAAACCAAAAAACTAACAAGATTGTTAACAGCCTTGTCCTTGTGCTAGTGTTATCACTGCACGCAAGACAAATCTAGAAAGAGGAGCTGTCATCATAGCGTATTTGGGTCTTTTCCCGTGTAAGATTGAGAGTATCTTGGCGACGTTTCGACGAGATCCCACTCGTCGAAACGTCGCCTCGACCTCGTCAAAACGTCGCCAAGATACGATACTCTCAATCTTACACGGGAAAAGACTCGAATACGCCAAGACTTGCATACCTGTACCCGTGAAAATCTACGAAAACAAATATATATACAGTGTGTGTGTGTGTGTGTGTGTGTGTGTGTGTGTGTGTGTCTTTGGTTATTCGGGTTTTCTCCCGCGTAAAATTGGAAGTGTCTTGGCGATGTTTCGACGAAGTCTCATTTGTCATCTTCAAGCTGGTGTTTTCGGCTTCGTGCTTCTAGGAGCAAAGAAGCACGTTGCTCCAACCTGAAGATGACGAATGAGACTTCATCGAAACATCGCCAAGACACTTCCAATTTTACCCGGGAGAAAACCCAAATAACCAAAGACCTACAAACACCCGCGAAAACCTCAGAAAACAAATACATACATACATACATACATACATATATTCTTTGAAATAGGGCTGGCCACGGACTTCGCAGCATCTTTTCCCACTGAATTATAGTTTTTAGAATTGATTTTGAATCCGAAAAAGAAATTGGACGAAGGTATGACGAAAAAAAAGCACATGATGCAGGAACTGGGTTGAAAATAGAAAGGAAGGCAACAGTTAAAAAAAAAAATAATTAGAATCCTATCACCTTTCGGGCTGAATGGAAATTATAAATCCAGGAAGATGCTTCCAGACAAGATTTTTATATGTAATTTATTCTGTTACGTTCATTGCTTGATGTCACATCCTTCATAATGGAAATCACTCGGTTTTTCTCATTTCTACCATCATTTTTCTTTCCACAGGGAAAAAAAAAACATCTGCTGAGGAAGAAAATGTTAGAAGAGACCACATAACGTCTTTGAATGCCAAAACAAGCACTCTCTATTTTCAATAGCATCTGTTTTTTTTTTTTTAAATCAACATTGAGGATATACTATTTTTTCTTGTGAGGGAGTTTTAATTTCTGAGCCACAGAACCGGGACTAATTCAGAGTACACCTGTGCTGAATGCAAATAAATATTTTTAGGTACAAGAAATGGGCTATACAATCTATCTTTTTTGTTAAAAATAACAGATATAAAACCATGAGTTATTGGTATTGGTGGTTTAAAAAGGAAACGACTGAGGTTCAGAACCAAATTAAATTGCATGTTACCTTGACTGTTTTCACTTACAAAAAAAAAAGTTTATAAATTAAGGATAAGTACCTTGTTTTGGACATAATTGCACGAAAATACAGGTAGGTCTCCATTTACAATCATTTGCTTAGCATTACAACGGCACTGAAAAACCTCACCTGACGACCATTGTTTCACACTTATGACCATTACAACATTCCCCAGGGACACGTGATCAAAATTCAGATGCTTGGCAACTGACTCATATTTACGATGGTGGCAAGGGGTCACGTGATCACCGCATTCCTAATTGAAAAACTAGCTGCGATTCACTTAACAACGGCGGCAAGAATGGTCGTAGAGCGGGACCAAACTCACTTAACAACAGTCTCGCTTAGCAAAGGACATTTTTGGCTGAACTGCAGTCATAAATCAAGGCCTCCAAAAGTTGTGGGAGCTTCATCCCTGGAAGCTTTCAAGAGGAGACTGGACTGTCATCTTTCAGAAATGGTGTAGGGTGTCCTGCTTGGGTGGGCGGGGGGTTGGACTAGATGACCTCCAAGGTCCCTTCCAACTCTTTTATTCTTCAGTTAGTCTGTTAGACTGTCTATTCTTCCCTGCAGAGTGAAATTATATATTTCAAATAAAATGGCATTCCGGGTGATTAATTTACTATTTGCTACATTGTTAATTTACTAAGTTATTCATTTACTACGTTATAAATTATTAATTTACTATTTACTAAGACTGCATTGCTATTACTCTTCTCGTTCATCCTTCCTATTACCTATCTCCTTTCTTCTTATGACTATAACCTTGTTGCTTGTATCTTTACGATTCGTATTGTTTTGTTTAATTTCCTCGTACGATTTATGTGGATAGCTTATTTAGTATCCTACGACTATCACTAAGTGTTGTATCTTAGGATTTATGATGAATGTATTTTTACGATGACTACAACCATGAGGGACATGGTGGTTCAGTGAGCTAAGACACTGAGCTTGTCAATCAGAAGGTCGGCAGTTCAGCGGTTCGAATCCCTAGTGCCGCGTAATGGGGTGAGTTCCCGTTACTTCTCCCAGCTTCTGCCAACCTAGCAGTTCAAAAACACGTCAAAAATGCAAGTAGAAAAACAGGGACCACCTTTGGTGGGAAAGGAACAGCGTTCCGTGCGCCTTTGGCGTTGAGTCATGCCGGCCACATGACCACGGAGACGTCTTTGGGCAGCGCTGGCTCTTCGGCTTTGAAACAGAGATGAGCACTGCCCCCTAGAGTCAGGAACGACTAGCACATAGGTGCGAGGGGAACCTTTCCCTTTATGATCATGATTTATCACTTATAGTTTTGATGCACAGTGAGAGCTTATGCACCGGAGACAATTTCCTTGTGTGTCCAATCACACTTGGTCAATAAAGAATTCTAGTCTATTCTAAAGGAACCTGGTTAAAGCTTGAGAACTGGGCTGAATGGCCTACATTAAGCCACGATACGGTTTTGCTGCTTTGCAGTGAGGTTCAGCACTCCCATTAATTAATTTCTCAATTAATTTCTGAATTAATCCAGCTGCTCAGGTCAAGCAATTGGGGTTGTGCAAATTGTATATCAGTGCAAAGCGGGCCGCCAGAGGGAGGTAAAATAATTTCAAGGCCAACTTCTGAAACGTCTTCCCGGAGATCTTGCGGGGAGGACAAACCTCACACAGTGCGTGCAAAGAAGAAACGTGAGAATTTATGCGAGTTTAGTCTCCAGGAATAATCCCGGAAGTGCCGTGTAGATCCAAAAACTACTCGCTGCTTTGCGCTAA
Source organism: Pantherophis guttatus (assembly GCF_029531705.1). Next base: position 3,215,624 of record NW_026844039.1, on the reverse strand, counting down.
TACGCTTCAATACAGCCTAATGGGAAGGGTTCGACGGTTGCTCACAGCACTCTTCCGGTTTCCATTCAGCTCCCCTAACGTGGCTACCTGGTTCATCAGGTCCTGTCTCTATGGCAGGCCTTCACTTCGGTTTGGGGGTCCCCTCCCGGCATGGCTGCGCCCTCGTGATGCTGGGGCCGAAGGCTCATCTGAACAGAACCGAGATCGAGGCGAGAGCCTCCTCGCGTCGCTCCGCCAGTTTCCACTCAAGAGCCCCTAACATGGCTGCCTGGTTCTTCCTAGCCTGTATCTCTATGTCAGATTCCTAGCACGGCGGAACCACACACACACCCCGCATCCTGTCCGTCTTTTTTAAGTATCCCTTTTCTGCTCCTGACAGCTCCCTCTTTCCCACCTTTCCCCCTCGCTCACCACTGCCACTCATTCGTTCCCAGCCCCTATCATGGCCGCCTGCGTTTTCCACACACCCACCACCTCCAATCTCTACTGCTCCCTATTGCATCCTGTTGTTGTTACGAGCGCTGGAGAGCCCTCTGGCGGCTCAATTTGGCATTGCAATTAGGAAACCACGAGAGAAAACAAGGGAGTCCTCAATTTACGACCAGAATCCAGCCCAATGAGTCCCTTGTTGTTGTTGTTAGTTGCAAAGTCGTGTCCAACCCATGGACCACGTTCCTCCAGGCCAGGGGTGGGTTCTAAATTTTTTTACTACCGGTTCTGTGGGCGTGGCTTATTTCGTGGGCGTGGCTTGGTGGGGGGTAATGTGAATGGGTGGGCGTGGCCATATATATATATATATATATATACTTTTAAAAGCATTTTTTCTACAACCGTAAGAGGTTGCAGAAAGGAATGCTTTTAAAAGCCTCTGACGATCAGGCAACTCAGCTGGGATCGCCAGAGGCTTTTAAAGGCATTTTTTTTTTCTACAACCTCTTCGGCCGAAGAGGTTGTAGAAAAAAATGCTTTTAAAAATAAATAAATAAATAAATAAAAGCTCTGATGAGTTGGGCGGGGTAAGCGAGCGGCGACCGGGCCGCGAACTGGTTCAGGGGCATGGCCAGCCAATGTTATTACCGGTTCTCCGAACTACTACAATTTTTTACTACCGGTTCTTGCGAACTGGTGTGAACCGGGAGCAACCCACCACTGCTCCAGGCCTTCCTGTCCTCTACCATCCCCTGCAGTGGTGGGTTCTAATCTGTTTTACCACCGGTTCGCATCGCGCACGCGATTTTAGATTGAGACTAAAAGTCTCAATCTTCCAAGTCACGGTTGTCCCAAAGGCTCTTTTTCAGGTGGCAACTGGACTTCCTGGGGGGTTTTTTCTTTGAAGGCATTTCGCTTCTCATCCAAGAAGCTTCTTCAGCTCTGACTGGATGGTGGGGAGGGAGGATACAATGGGAGATTGATTACCACTCTGCCAGTGGTCAGGGAAGAGTTGGAGTAGATGGGGTGATTGGCCTCCTCTCTTTCAAAGTTTACAGCATTGGTGGGAGCGATGTACCAAAAAGTAAAGACGACTAATAAACGCATCGGTATCCTAAACTTTGGAAATCACTGAAATGGTAAATGTTGCCCTAAATTTCACCCTAAAGAGTAGCTTGCGCGGCCAATGCTTTTGGTTTGTTAAATTACCATGGTGCTTAGTCTGGTAAAAATGGTTAAAAAAAAAAAATTAAAAGCAACCATTGAAGTCAGTTAAAATGAAGGTCTGGGAAATCAATTTCAAAGTGAAGTTTGAAGAAGAGATGAGCGTTGACCCCATTCTTAAATCCTTGGGTGGGAGGACAAAGAATCGCTCTCCAGGGTCCTGATCCACAGTCTGAGGGCTGTGCAGAGGAAGGCCCTTTCCTAGGGATCTGACACTTCATTTTCTGGACACAAGGAATGTTCAAAAGGACCTCCACCAGAATCAGAATAAGGGTCAACATTGTTATGAAGTTACTCAGTTGGGTAATGAAACGTCAACGAGAAAATAGTCAAGCTCAGAAAGGATCAAGGACCCCACAATCCTCTTCCTCCTCCTCCTCCTCTCCACAAACTCCATTCCTGTTGTGACTCCGACCCCCGAGCCCGTCTTATTGGAGGGAGAAGGCTCCGAAAGTGAAGGAGGCCAGGTCTCCCTCTCCAGGACCCTCCTCTCTGGCAATGCCTCAGGTGTCTCCCGAAGGAGAAGAGATTGGCCAGGAGCCAGGTATCGCCGAGCAGTCGCAGTCGGACAGTGACGGAGATAAGTCTTGGCTGGATCCACGCCAGTCGGAGAGACAAGCACACGCAGCAGAAAAGGAGGCGTGCCAGAGATTAAGCTGAGTCACTGGACCACACCCCACAGGGGATAAAAGGGGGTGTGGTGGCCATTCAGACTTTGTGACGGACAAAACTAAACAACTAGTGAGTTGCATTGTATTTCTGAAACTACGTTATCTGCCTGCCTTGGATTTAATACGGACTGGACTTGACAATTCTGTGGCTTTGTGTATTTGTTTTTGGTTCTCTGTGAGTAAAGTTCTTGGCAAGCAGCTACTGGGTTGCTGCCAATCCTGTTATCGAAGGAATTTATTGTCTGCAAGTTTTATTTAACTCCTGGCTGACTGTTTGTGTGCGTGTGTGAGACGGGGACAGAACATCTCCCTCCTAGCACTGATGATGTTATCTAGTTGGGTAATGAAATGTCTGCGAGAAAACCGCCAAGCTCAGAGAGCACCGAGGACCCCCATGGAAGCAGATATCCATGTCCCGATCCAAACAAAGTAGTCATGATTAATAAGGAGAGATCTAACAACTCTGTCAAGATGGTCTCTGAAGAACTGATTCCCCTTCAGAGTCAGAGGTGGTATTCAGCTGGTTTGTGCCAGTTTGGGAGAACCGGTAGTGTCGTCGTCATGCCATCTTATTTAGCCATGTTTTCGAGGCCAGGCGGAAGGTACACGGGTGGAGCAAACCAGTAGTAAGAATATGTGAAATCCACTGCTGACTGGGGGGTCACATGGGACTAAGGAATCATAGTCATCTGTCTGGGAAGATCTGCCCATCCAGAGACAAAAAGATAGACAGAAATACAGAGAGAGCAAGAGACAGAAAGAAAGAAAAAGACAGAGAGAAAGACATAGACAGAAAGAGAGAAAGACAAACAGAGACAGACAGACAAAGAAAGAGACAGAAAGACAGAGAAAGACAGAAAGAGAGAGACAGAAAGACAGAAAGAAAGACAAAGAGAGAGACAGAGGGAGAGACAACTAGAGAGAGAAAGAGACAGAATGAGAGACAGAGAAAAACAGAAAGATAGAGAGACTACTCAAGTTACAAGATTTAACTCAATGACTTAAATGAGTTTTGTGAGACAATCCAATCAGAACATTAGCTAAACAATTCATATTTGCGATAGTTGAAGCAGCACGAAAATCTGCACTTTTAAAAACTTGTCTACACAAATCTCAATTTTTAAAAAGATTCTGCGTATTAATGAGAAATGGACGCAAAATCAGTTTACCTCCAAGTGAGGAAAGGGACAAAAAATTTGAATAGGAAAAGTGCTTGGGAAAATGCTTATATTAAGAACTGTGCCAAGATGCTTGCATGATAACAAGTGTACAAGAAAATACAATTTATAGTGGGATTAAGCAGTGGCTAAAATAAAATGGGTGAAGTCACCCATCCCTGGTATCTGTTGATTTTTCTTTGACTCCTTGTTGATTCTTCCACCAAAAAAAAAATACGTTCAGAAAAATTATTCTTTTTTCTTTGACTAAAGATTGTCCAATCATAACTCATATCACTGCTACGCTTACCTTCATTTTATTGAAAGCATCCAGTATTCTCCAAGGTTATAGGCCAACAATTTTCAATTGTCACGCCAACAAAAGCATCGTCAAAATGTTTTAATCTTGTGTTCTCTCAAATAACTAAGAAACTTTGACAAAGTAAAATAATGTCATTTATTTAATGCAGAATTATAACCTTAATAAAGCATGCAAAATTTATTGCTTCCAAACATGCCACTTTGCCAAGAGCATATTCAATCAGGTCTGTTGATGCAATTAAACCTGTATAGATAAATATAATTATTAACTGCGAAGTCACATCGGTTCATTTTAATTTTATAAAGCTAACCCACACCTGCACTCCAATTCTTCCGCACATTTCGTCAAATTAGGGATGAGATCAAATAACTACTGTTAAATCAATTTGATCCCTTGATTCGGACGAGAATGTATTTCTTACTAATTTTAATGGGAATGTGAAACAGGAACAATACTTGAAAACAACATTAAAAAAAAAACTCAGAACCTGTACATTTAATAACCTGAACAAGATCAGATGACCAGGAGGAAAATATGTTTTAATTAAAAATAAATAAGTTTGTAACTAATGAATGTTCTGTCTTTCAGCTTGATTTACAGTAGGATCTATGATTATTTAGATGAAATTTGTAAACTGGTTTAATTTTGTTTCTAAATCCTGGCTTGGTTAGGCGAGAGTGTTTTTGTTTGGGTTAACTGTGTTTGGAATGCCACAAAGCTTTAATGCCAGGAAAAGACGTGGAATAAAAGAAGATGCAATCATACAGTGTAAACATCCAAATTTAAAATATCAAAGTCCTAAATTTCCGAAAGTGTGAAAAAAGGTCATAAGTCACTTTTTTCAGCACCGTTGTAACTTCAAACGGTCACTAAACAAACTGTTGTAAGTCAAGGACTACCTGTAATTTATTCTTTATTTTTGCAAATTAACGTGGGATGCCAAGGTGCCGGATTAAAATTTCATTTTGCATCTGCTGAATACGGTATCTACTGTACTGTATATCTACCATAAAAATCTGTAAGGACAATGCGCAATTAGTCTCGGATTGAGAATCTATAAAATACAGGTAGTCCTCGATTTACAACAGTTTTGTGACCGTTCGAAGTGACAAGAAGACTGAAAAAAGTGACTTGTGGCCGTTTTTCACACTTATGACTGTGGCGGCAGCCCCCGTGGTCACGGGATCAAAATCCGGAGGCTTGGCAACTGGCATGAATTTACGACAGTTGCAGTGTCCCTGGTGGGGGGAGAGGGGGGTATCACGTGATCCTCTTTTGCGACCTTCTGACAATGGGGGGAGCCAGATTCACTTAACAACCGTGTTACTAATTTAACAGCTGCAGGGAGCCGTGTAATAACCGCGGCAAGGAAGACGTGGTAAAATGGGAGAAAATTCATTTAACGAAAGTCTGACTTAGCGACAGAAATGTGGGGCTCCGCTGTGGTCGTAAGTCGAGAACTACCTGCCCAGCTTTCAATTAAACTAGAAAATGTAAAGGATTATTAGAATGTCTTGATAAATTATGCCGTCGTGATCGAGAAACGCGGTTCTGATATTGTGAGGCTGATGTTGGGATCTCGAAAAGCGTAGAAACAATTCCCGCATCAAAGCAGCAGCGAAAGGCAGAGGAAACAGACATAAATGGACGGTTTGTACAGGTAGTCCTCGACTTATGACCACAATTGAGCCCAGGATTTCTGCTGCTAAGCAAAACCATTTGTTCAGGGAGTCTTGTCCCCTTTTACGACCTGTCTTGCCACAATTGTTAAGCGAACCGCTGCAGTTGTTAATTCAGTCACACGGTTGTTAAATTAATCCGGCTTCCGGATTAGCGATCGCCAAAGGGGATCTATCGCGTGACACACACACATATCCCGGGACACTGCGACCGTCATAAATATGAGCCAGTTGCCAAGCATCTGGGTTTCGATCATGTGACCACAGGGGATGCTGCAACGGTTGTACGTGAGAAAAACGATCGTAAGTCGCTTTTTCAATGCTGTTGACCATCCTTCGAACCGTCACTAAATGAATGGTTGTAAGTCAAGGAGTACCTGCATACACCATGACAGCTTAAGAATGTCACAACACGTCCTTCTAAATTGGACAAACTAAGAAAATGGCTACAGGGTCATACAAACTTAGAATTTGTGCCAATGTTTGGCAGAGGTGGGTTTCACATAATTTTATCACCGGTTCACCACTAACCGAAAATGTGAGCCCGCGTGTCTTAGACACAGGTTGCCATGACCAGTTCATCTGAACTGGTCCGAACTGGCTGAATACCACCACTGGACGGGCCCATCCACAGGTCGTCACTACCGGTTCACCCGAACTGGTCCGAACCGGCTGAATACCACCACTGGATGGGCCCACCTGCAGGTTGCCACGACCTGTTCATCCAAACCGGTCTGAACTGGCTGAATACCACCACTGGATGGGCCCATCCACAGGTCGTCACTACCGGTTTGCCCAAACTGGTCCGAACCGGCTGAATACCACCACTGTACAGGCCCATCTACAGGTCGTCACTACCGGTTCGCCAGAACCAGCTGAATACCACCACTGGACGGGCCCACCTGCAGGTTGCCATGACTGGTTCACCCAAACCAGTCCGAACCAGCTGAATACCACCACTGGACAGGCCCATCCACAGGTCATCACTACCGGTTCACCCGAACTGGTCCGAACAGGCTGAATACCACCACTGTACGGGCCCATCCACAGGTCGCCACTACCGGTTCGCCAGAACCAGCTGAATACCACCACTGGACGGGCCCACCTGCAGGTTGCCACGACTGGTTCACCCAAACCGGTCCGAACCGGCTGAATACCGCCACTGGACAGGCCCATCCACAGGTCATCACTACCGGTTCACCCGAACTGGTCCGAACCGGCTGAATACCACCACTGTACGGGCCCATCTACAGGTCGTCACTACCGGTTTGCCAGAACCAGCTGAATACCACCACTGGACGGGCCCACCTGTAGGTTGCCATGACTGGTTCACCCGAACCGGTCTGAATTGGCTGAATACCACCACTGGATGGGCCCACCTGCAGGTTCCCACGACTGGTTTGTCCGAACCGATCTAAACCAGCTGAATACCACCACTGGACAGGCCCACCTGCAGGTCTTCAGGCTGAATACCACCACTGATATTTGGAGAAAAAAAAACTATAGAAGCAGAGAACAATTAATTTAGCGTCTAGTAAATACTAAAATTGTTAGTGGGGAAAATCTCTAGGCCTGCGTTAGCATCAATGCATAAACTGAGGGATGTTTGTATTTTTAAAAATGTCTTAAAATAAGATTGCCCATGAATTCTGTGGGTGTGTTTGTGTGTGAGTGTATTATCTATGTATATTTTTTTTAAAAAATTGTATTTCAGTGATGTCGTAACTTCAGTCACTAAACGAACAGTTGTAAGTCGAGGACTACCTGTAATGCATAAGATTTTTCATTGAGCTTTTCCATCTAAGGAGATTCTCAGTCATCCAGTTTCATTGTTGTCTCAAAGATGCATTTTTTTTTTGGTTACAAAAGGCAACTGGAGTTTTTATGTTTTTCCTCAAAGGTTCAAAGGAACGTCTTCAAAGAAAAACGGGAAAAAACGTGTTTGAGACATTTCACGCTTCTTCAAGACCCCCCCGTTTTCACACGGAGCAAAACAAACCTCACTATGATTAATTATGAACAGTATTTTTCTTTCCCAATGCAACAAATTTTCTGAAGCATATAATTCAGAATTTCTGGCCAATTCTGTTGGATTTCAATCCCCAAATCCCCCCGAATAGCACCGGATTATGAGGGGTGAAGCCCAACCCATCCGAAGGCCGTTCAAACCAGTGGTGAAATCCTCCAAGGTTTGCCAATTGTTCACTGTGTGAATGCACACTGCGCGCACATGCGCACCACAGGCGCTACCGCGCAGCACAGAAAAAGGAGGCTTAAGAAGGTAAGTGACAAGGTAAGGGGGGAACAGCTGTGCTGCGCGATTTAGATTTGCTAGAAAGCAGGATTTAATATAATCACGCGGCACAGCTAATCGTCGGAGATACCAGTTCGGATGAACTGGTAGCATTTTTTTTACTACCGGTTCGCGTGAACCGGTAGCTTTTATTACTACTAGTTTGCCTCAACTGGTGCGAACAGGCTGAATACCACCACTGGTTCAAACCGGGGCAATCAACCTTGCAAATCTAAATTAATCGTCTATGTAAACCATAGCATCTTAGAATCCAAAGTGCATGTGTATATTTATATTTATATTTATATTTAAATTTATATTTATATTTATATTTATATATATATATTTCTTCTTTAAAAAATTGTGGGGCGGGAGAGAGGAAACCTAAAGGGTTTTATTCTCCTTTATCCACCGTTTTAAACACGGAATCTTCCCCGAGCGTTTTGCAAAGTTCATTTAGTCTTTGCTGCATTTTTGGCATCCCTGCCAGCTGCGATTCGAGTCTCTGCTTTTCCTCGCTCAGAGTTAAGCGGATAGCAGTGTCCAACTCTTCGAAGCGCCAACCGCCTTCCCCGTCAAACTGGAGCAGGTGCGTGTGGTACTTCCTGCAAGAATAAGGAGAGAGAGAGAAAAATCCTCGCTATAAAATCGAGCAACGGGATCTGGAATAAGTGCGTTAATTTATTCTCAACAATTGGGTCATACAGTTGCAGAGTGGTGCGGTGGCCTAGAGATGGAGCTCTCGCCTCACAATCAGGAGGCTATAAGTTCGATCCTAGGTACAGGCAGATATTTCTCTCTCTGGGCACGATGAGAATATATCTGCTGAATATAACTCTGCATTGGCAACAGGAAGAGCATCCGGCCATTAAAACAATCTGCTAGCTCCGTTCAGTTGCCCAGACTCCACTCCGCAAGGGATTATGGGGTCGTTAAATGATGATGATGGTGATGATGAATTGGGTTATACAGTTCTTTAAAATCAGTTTTCTACTCTCTCCCTCCAAGTGCCCTGAGGGAGGAGATACAGAATAACAGAGTTGGAAGGGACCAGTGGTGAAATCCAAATTTTTTTACTACTGGTTCTGTGGGTGTGGCATGGTGGGCGTGGCTTGGTGGGTGTAGCAGGGGAAGGATACTGCAAAATCCCCATTCCCTCCCCACTCCTGGGGAAAGGATATTGCAAAATCCCCATTCCCACCCCACTCTGGGGCCAGCCAGAGGTGGTATTTTCCAGTTCTCCGAACTGCTCAAAATTTCTGCTACCGGTTCGCCAGAACCTGTCAGAACCTGCTGGATTTCACTTCTGGAAGGGACCTTGAGGCTCTTCTGGTCCAACCCTATATCATTTCAGACAAATGGCTGTCCAGCCTCTTAAAAACCCTCAAGATTTTTGTGGAATCTTTTTGTTTAAATCTGGAAGCAAGCGATTCCGCTGGTTTATTGTTCTTACTGTTGGGAAATTTCTCCTTAGTTCTCGGTTCTCTCCTTCGATTACTTTCCATCCATTACTTCTTGCTTTGTCTTCAGGTGGTTTGGCAAAAGACTAACAGAATACCAGAGCTGGGAGGGATTTTGGAGGTCTTCTAGTCCAACAGCCCCAGGAGATCATATACCAGGGGTGTCAAACTCAAGGCCCGGATCCAACCTTAGATCTGGCCTGCGGGGCCACCTTGAAAACAGTGAGGCACCAGCCCATGGTGCCTCTGCCACCGAAAACGGAGCTCGGGGGGACTGTAAACGGCCCTCCCAGGCTCCGTTTTCAGCCAGGATGGCCTCCTGCAGCCCTCTGCCAGTGAAAATGGAGCTCGGGGGCCACGCAAGCTCCATTTTCTCTGGCAAAACGTTGCAGGAGGCCATCCTGGCTGAAAATGGAGCCTGGGAGGGCTGTTATCACTGGTAGAGGGCCACGCCCACCCTATCCTGGCCCCCAGCCCCCCCCCTCCAGGGCAAACACAATCCTGATGTGTCCCTCAATTAAATCAAGTTTGACACCCGTGCCCTGTACCATTCCGGAGAAATGGCTGTCCAATCCCTTCAGAAAAACCTCCGGTGATGGAGCACTTACAACTTCTGGAGGCAAGTAGTTACGTTGATTGAAGCTGGATCTCTTGAGACCTTTGCAAATTACACGTTGTGAAAAACTCTGTATTTATTACTTACTAGCTGGATACCCGTGCTCCACTATGCAACTATGTGATCGGGCTTGATAAATTGACACAGCTTGAAAATTAATGAGTAGTTACCATCGGCCTCTCCTCTCCCCTTCTCTCCTTCAGACTTGCCCCACAGAAGCCTCTCCTATCTTATCCCTTCTCTCCCTCAGGCTGGCCACATTGATCCTTTCCTATCCCATTCTGTCCCTCAGGCTTGCCCCATAGAAGCCTCTCCTATCTTATCCCCTTCTCTCCCTTTCAAGTGGGGAGTAGAATGTCTAAACTCCCAGCCCACAGGCCGGATGAATCATGCACTGGCCACGCCCACGCCCAAGTGACAGTTGGAACAGAGTTCTTTTCAGGTGGGGAAGAGGGAGTAGAACGTCTAACTCCTTAGCATCAAAGCGTGTTAATAATAATATAAGAAATACTAATGATCTGATGGTCATTTCAAAAAATCCTTTCTTAGCAAGCACCTAGAAGCCAAGAGGAACATACATGGCAAATTTCAAGTTTGTAGGCTTTACGGTTCTGGAGATTTCGTGATGATGCGCGAGTGGTATTTCGCTTTTATATATATATAGATTTAAACAGCAGAGGCTTAATTAACCCCATTATTTGATGCCCCACTGAAGTACGAGGAAGAGGAGAGCGTGTATTCCCCTTTAAACTCAGACTCACCAGAGAGATAGCCTGTGAGTTATGGAAAGCAGGGAGATGCCGGCACTTTTAGCAGCCTGGAATATTTTTCCTTCCACGTCAATGCTGACGGCACTCGTACATTCGTCGAGCAGTGCGTATTTCGGCCTTGCAAAAAAGAGAAACATGATTATACCTTTTTTTATTTTTTTGCTGTTCCCCTGAATACTGTACAGGCAAGTCCTTGACTTACAATCATTTGTTTAGTGACCAGTTACAACGGCCATGGAAGAAGCGACTTGTGATTGTCTTTCACACTTACAATTCTTGCAGCATCCCCATTAAAATTCAGACTCTTGGCATCTGACTCACACTTACGACCATTGCTGTGTGCCCCAAAAGTGATCCCCTTTTGCGAAGTCAATGGGGGAAGCCGGATTCACTTAACAACCATGTTTACTAACTCATCAATCAACTGAAGGGATTCGCTTCGCAACTGTGGCAAGAAAAGTCATAAAATGGAGCAAAACTCACCGAATGAACTTCTCCCTTAAGAACAGAAACTCTGGGCTCAATGGTGGTCATAAGTCGAGGACTACTTGCATTTTTCTCACATTTCTCCTGACGCCAGGATGGAAGCAACTGGATTGCCAGAGTAAGCGTCTAGGAGTGTCCTGTTTCACCTCTTCTCAAAGAAATGCCACTGAATTTATAAATGTGCTATTCATCAGCACCACTAGTTTCCATCCAACCCATGTATTTCTCATTAAAAACTCCTGCTTTTTCCTCCTGGCAGATCTCTAGAGGAAGATAGGGTGGAAATGTTGTCTTTTCAGCTGACTGAGTGCTCTTCATAGGGGTCTAAGACAATTCGCCGTGGCTAACTCACCACGGCTAACTCACTTGCAGGACAACTTGCTTCAGGACAAGAGTTACACTAATATCAAAGAAATGGCGGAAGAGAATCATTAAAGAAATTATGTAAAAGGAAGGACGGAAGGAAATGTGAAATGGCGAAAATTAAAATAGTTTTTATTTGTTTTAAATCGTCAAATAGAATTGTTAAATTGACCCGCAGTGAGTGGTCCCTTGGTGAGTTGGCCGTGATGAATTGGCTGCAATGAGCTGGTCGTGGTAACTTGGCCATAGTGAGTTAGCCATGGTGAACTGGCCTTGGTGAGTTATCCATAGTGAATTGGCCTTGGGGAGTTAGCCTTGGGGAGTTGGCCATGGTGAGTTGGCCTTGGTGAGTTGGCCTTGGTGAGTTGACCTTGGTGGGTTGGCCTTGGTGAGTTGGCCTTGGTGAATTGGCCTAGGTGGGTTGGCCTTGATGAGTTGGCCTTGGTGGGTTGGCCTGGGTGGGTTGGCCTTCGTGAGTTGGCCTTGGTGTTTAGCCATGATGAATTGGCCTTGGTGAGTTGGCCTTGGTAAGTTGGCCATGGTGGATTGGCCTTGGTGAGTTGGCCTTGGTGAATTGGCCTGGGTGGGTTGGCCTTGGTGAGTTGGCCTTGGTGTGTTAGCCATGATGAATTGGCCTTGGTGAGTTGTCCTTGGTGAGTTGGCCATGGTGGGTTGGCCTTGGTGAGTTGGCCTTGGTGAGTTGGCCTTGGTGAGTTGGCCTTGGTAAGTTGGCCATGGTGGGTTGGCCTTGGTGAGTTGGCCTTGGTGAGTTGACCTTGGTGGGTTGGCCTTGGTGAGTTGGCCTTGGTGAATTGGCCTTGGTGAGTTGGCTATGATGAGTTGGCCATGGTGGGTTGGCCTTGGTGAGTTGTCCCATTCCCCTTCATAGACCCCAAAGGAAGCTGTGAGACTAGGCCAAAGCCACCATACCTAAAAGTGGTGAAGGCATAAAAAGGGCGCACAAAACCCAAGAAAAGCTCCCTTGGGGAAAGGAAACCAAGTCCTTAAGTGAACAAAAGGACAAAATTTGGGCATGAGCACATGGGAAGCCTCTCCCTAAGCCTCACCAACAAAGGAGTTGAGCCTGAATGGGAAGCCCTTCCCACCAACTCAGGGGGATAAAAAGAAGTCCTAAAGTCTGGCCAGTTTTTATTTGTTTTCGATCCCATGGATCCAAAAATGGATCCATCCCATCCCAGTTTCCATCCCCCTGGCTAGCGCCTGGCAGCCTAGTAGTGGACGATGTGTAAGTGTGGATGAGAATGTGTGTGCGTGTGTAAGAGGACAAATATATCAGTAAAGTTTGCTGTTGTTTTAAATTCACTGGGTCTCTGTGTATTTTAAAGAACCGTTTGTGCCTCCGTGTTCAGTTGATTTGGGGTTGCGGGTGGGAATGTGGGTTGCGGGTCCAGGCCTGTGAGTGTGTCAGTGACTGACTATAAACTGAACCTGAGAGTGCAACTTGTGTAACGGAGCCAGCTTGGAAAGTTGCAGATTGTGATTGTGTAACGCCAGACCTTGTTGGAGGCAGTCCACCGTTTCCGAAGGTCACCAAGTTGCTACCTCTGCATTTTTTTCTTTTTCAGAGTCTTTCTGAATGAAATCAGCACCAAGAGGCGATTCAATAGATCTCATTTGTTGTGCTTTGTTGGATCCAATTATTGTAAATTCTTTGCTTGCCTTGGATCTACAGAATCAAATCGCTAAGATCGGCGTCTTTAAAACCTTGGCAATTTGAAGACGGGTGGACTTCCAACTCCCAGAATCCCCCCAGTCAGCATGGCTGACTGGAGGATTCTGGGAGTTGAAGTCCACCCATCTTCAATTTGCCAAGGTGGGGAAAAACGCTGCTTTAGAGCCGTGGCGGCGCGGTGGTGATAATGCGGTATTGCAGGCTGACTCTGCCCACTGCCTGCAGTTCGATCCTGACTGGCTCAAGGTTGACTAAGCCTTCCGTCCTTCCCAGGTCGGTAAAATGAGGACCCGGATTGTTGGAGGCAATTGGCTGACTCTGTAAACCGCTTAGAGAGGACTGTAAAGCACTGTGAAGCGGTATATAAGTCTAAGTGCTATTGCTACTCCTTCGTTACTCCCTCTCTCTCCCCTCCCCTTCCTTCCTTCCTTCCTTCCTTCCTTCCTTCCTTCCTTCCTTCCTGCCTATCAGTGGCGTTAAACTAACTCCTGACTATTCTATCTGCACCAAAAGCAAAGGATTAGACTTACCGGTGATAAAAGATCCGAGCCATCCCCATTCTCTGCTTCTCTCCTCCAGACAGGACGTCTTTCCAATCGATCACAGAGTTCCACCCTTCAGGGAGTCGCATAAAAGATACAAAGCTTCGGTGTTTATTTTGAAAACTCAAGTCATTCTTTGTAAGACAACCGTTTTATTAACTGAAAGAAAGATTTCCATGAAAACCATAAAAGTGGCTCAGGCTATAGAGAGATCTTTCTTGCGAGAGTAAAATATGGATAGTCCTTGACTTACAACTACAATCTATCTAACTTTAATTATTATCTATCTATCTATCTATCTATCTATCTATCTATCTATCTATCTATCTATCTATCTATCTATCTATCTATCATCTTTGTTGACCTATTTCTATCTATATCTACTTACCTACCTATCTGTCTCTGTCTCTTTCTGTCTTTCTCTATATCTATCCATCCATCCATCCACCCACCTACCTACCTATCCATCTTACCTACTATCTGTCTATCTTCTATCTATCTATCTATCTATCTATCTATCTATCTATCTATCTATCTATCTATCTATCTATCTATCTATCTAATCTATCATCTATTTTATTTCAATCATCTATCATCTATCTATCATCTTTCCCTCTCTCTCTCTCTCTCTCTCTCATCTATCTCTCTCTATCTATCTATCTATCTATCTATCTATCTATCTATCTATCTATCTATCTATCTATCTAATCTATCATCTATTTTATTTCAATCATCTATCATCTATCTATCATCTTTCCCTCTCTCTCTCTCTCTCTCTCTCATCTCTATCTTCTATCTATCTATCTATCTATCTATCTGTCTATCTATCTATCTATCTATCTATCTATCTAATCTATCATCTATTTTATTTCAATCATCTATCATCTATCTATCATCTTTCCCTCTCTCTCTCTCTCTCATCTATCTATCTATCATCTATCTATCTATCTATCTATCTATCTATCTATCTATCTATCATCTATCTATCATCTATTTTTCTTTCAATCATCTATCATCTATCTTCTATCTATCATCTATTTTTCTTTCAATCATTTATCATCTATCATCTATTTATCTTCTATCTATCATCTATCTATCAATCAATCATCTATCTATCTATCATCTATTTTTCTTTCAATCATCTATCATCTATCTATCTATCTATCTATCTATCTATCTATCTATCTATCTATCTATCTATCTATCTATCTATCATCTTTGTCGACCTATTTCTATCTAGAATCTATCTATATCTAGCATCTATCTATATCTATCTACTTACCTATCTATCTGTCTCTGTCTCATTCTGTCTTTCTCTATATCTATCCATCCATCCACCTACCTACCTATCTATCCATCTTCTTACCTAATATCTGTCTGTCTGTGTTTCTCTTTCTGTCTTTCTATCTATCTATCTATCTATCTATCTATCTATCTATCTATCTATCTATCTATCATCTATCATCTTTGTGGACCTATTTCTATCTAGAATCTATCTGTATCTAGCATCTACCTATATCTATCTACTTACCTATCTGTCTCTGTCTCTTTCTGTCTTTCTCTATATCTATCTATCTATCCATCCATCCATCTTCTATCCATCTAATAACATTCCTTTCTCAAAGAGTCAAGGACATCTTGCCCTGCACCTGGGGAGGTGTGGCTGAGAGGCCTCTCCAGTTGGGGCGGTGCTTGGATTGGACCATGTGATGAACTTGTGGATGCTTGGGTAGGAACTTGGACTTTCCTTTGGGTGGGGAAAACCTGGAAACTTTCAGATTCGGGTTTTCCCAGATGTGCCAATATGACATCTCTAATAAAATGCAACTTTGAGGAACTTCAAGCCTCGGAGTCTTTTTTTGTTGCGGGGTGTTACTTAGAATCATGGGTAGGCTGTTGGGTGTTCGCCGGGGTTCGGGAGAACCTCTAGCTAAGATTCTGTGCAGTTCGGAGAACCCCCAAATCCCACTCCTGGCTGGCCCCACCCACCCCACGCCGCCCCTCTCAGAAGTCCCCACACGGCCGGTTTTGGATGCAGGTAAGTGCAGGGTGCACGTAGGGGCTCAGGGAGGGCAAAAAAATGGCCTCCAGAGCCTAGGCAGGCTGTTTTTGCCCTCCCGGAGGCTCAAGAAAAACCTCTGGAGCCCGGGGAGGGCAAAAACGCCCTCCTGCCGTGGTGCAGGAGGCCAAGTAGATCACGCCCACCATAGCCACGCCCACCCAAGGCAGAGAACCCCTTGTTAAAGTTTTTGAAGCCCATCCCTGCTTGGAACCCCGACAGAAAGTGAGCTCACCTTCCTGGTTTGGTTGGCATTTGCAATTCCCACTTTCTAACGACATGCCGTATTTTCCAGAAAAACAATGCCTACCTCCCTCTCTCTGAATAATATGATTCAGATGAACTATCTGCAGGATAAATTCCAGATCCTGGTCTTGGTATCCTTTTTCATGCATGTCATCCAGTGAATCGGGATAGATGACTTGATCCCGTAGCGTCCCCAGGGACATGTAAGGCCTGAAAAGAAATTTTTTTAAAAAAAAGATAATTGGATTTGCCCCCTTGCCTTGTGTGAAAGTCCCATCTCAACCCTGCTATTTCAGGCTGCTGTTCTCCGAGCAGAATATATAATGCTTTAAATACCACGTTTCTAAATGCTGTAATTATTTGAGGACGGTTGTTTTCCTAAACGTGCTGGAAAAAAACAATGCACTGTTTACAGAAGAAATAATTAGAGTTTATTAGCGGGGATAACTCTGGCTGAAGACTAAAGAATTGATCTCGCGCCTTTGAGTGAAAATTCACACAAAACAGAACATCGTATCGAGTTGGAACTATATCTATGCAAGATGGGCAGCAAATGAGTCTAAAAAAATAAATAAAGACAAATATATTTTTGTCTTCCATTCCAAGCGGATAGAAACGGGTGAATTTTCATGGACTGCTTGAAAGTGGTTCTTTCTTCAAATTCATACTGCCTCTTATTTTTAATAAATATTCCTAGTTATTCCCAAATCTGATCATTTGGATACCTTTTGCCAGGAATTATATTCTGAATGTAGAGATGGGAATATGTTTTAGATATGTTTTGTTGTTTGGTTGGTTTGCTTTACTAGCAATAAGTTAAACTGGTCAATAAATCTAATTACCATATTTTTCGGAGTATAAGACGCTCCAGAGTATAAGACGCACCTTAGTTTTGGGGGATGGAAATAAGAAAAAAAAAATTCTGCCTCTGCCTACCAGCATCCATCGGTATTCATCTGGCTAGCATCCTATCAGTGTGTGAGACTGTTTGGAAACTGAAACAATATTTGCTGTGTGAGCAACAAGGAAGGAGACAGCAAGGAGCCTGGGTGTGGCTTAGCTCTGCAGCTCTGACTCTGTGCTGAGCTCTAAACTAGTCTGCTGCTCAAAACTAAAACTGAAACTCCTCTCCTCTGCTTGTGTTTTCCTTGTATTTGCTATCAAGTTGGAAAACCTGCTTTTGGTACTAGATATTTACTTCATGTGTATATTATATATAAAGAGAAATTATTGAATCCTGCTGAATCAGTTACTTGTGTGTGCTTTCTGGATGTGACTGCTACTGCAAACTCTGACACGTCCTTGCAGCAAATAGCAAACAGCCAGGTCAGCTTCAGCACATTATTGCAGCCGGATTCAGCACCAGCAGCTGATTGGCGGGTGAAATACCCCCAATCAGCTGTTCCAGACTGCAGGGATTGCCACAGACCATCGCCGCCTCATGTTTTTGACTACATTCGGTGTATAAGACGCACCCAAATTTTAAGGGGGGGAGTGTGTCTTATACTCTGAAAAATATGGTAGACAGCAAAAATTCTCAAAGGTTGCCTCTCATTCGTCTAGCCCTAGCCAATAGTAATCCTGACAAGTTTTACATTCCTGATTCCATTCTGACAATCAGGGGAATATCTGTGGGAGGGAAAGGGTGGGTGGAATAAAAATGTTCAATCTGCCATTAAAATTTTACTCCATTTTTTTATTGCGAGCATGAAAAAACAGACAGGGCTTCCATTGCACCCTTGCAGTAACTCTCTTTGTTAAATTGTTGAGAACGGTCTCCTTGAAAAACGTAGAAAAATTATCCCCCGCAGAAGAGAACACAGGTAGTCCTCGACTTACCACCACAACGGAGCCCAAGATTTGTGTTGCTAAACGAGATCGTGGCTAAGTGGATTTCGTCCCATTTTATGACCTTTCTTGGCGCAGTTGTGAAGTGTAATCACTGCTGTTGTTAAGTCAGTCACACGGCTGTTAAGTGAGTCCTAATTCCCCATTGACTTTGTTCATCAGAAGGCGGCAAAACGGGATTGCATGACTCCGGGTCACTGTGACCATCATAATATGAGTCAGTTGCCGAGTGTCCAAATTTTGATCATGTGACCATGAGGATGCTGCAACCGTCATAAGTGTGAAAAAGAGTCATAAGTCGCTTTTTTTCAGTACTGTTTTAACTTTGAATGGTCATTAAATGAACTGTTGTAAGACGAGGATTACCTGTACCTCCTCGCCAGCAATCAACATCCAGATGAGCAGGGATGAACAACAAGATTAACACTAGACCCACAATCGAACAGTAAACAATACCCCAATCAAGGAACTACCAACTCAAACAAACAAGCTAACTGTTGTGGTCCACCAGCAGCCTGTGGAGCTGGCAGTGGAGTTGGACAGTGAGGAGGCTGGGGAGGACCATGGGCCAGTCCTGGAGTCTGGGGAAGGCTCGGACAAGGGCTCTGCGTCGGAGGCAGAGAAAGGGCCATCTGGGAGGTACGTGCTGCCTCCGGAGCCTCCAGAGTCAGACCTCAGTGAGGCAGAGGAACAGGGGGAGCCTGTTCCCAATGCACGCATGCCAGAAGGCAAGAACTGTTAAAACAAAAGGGACGACTCGGGAGTAAGGCCTGGAGATGATTGGCCCCTCCCATAAGGCTTAAAAGAGGAGCAAAGGCACGTGGGCACTTTACAGGAAAGCAACATTGTTAATTCTGTTCCCAGTCGGCATCTCTGTTTGATTCTGGACTCCGTGTGGCTTTGCCAAGTAGGTCTTTGGCAGCGTGTCAAGGGAGATAAAGGTGGGTGATTATCCTGAAGGACTTTTTGCAAGTAATTGGGACTCAGCTGTGAATGAACATAATTCACAGCTGTTGCAATAAAAGAAGTTTTTGGGACTACTTGTGTGTTTTAATGACTCAGGAAGCTAAGGTCCCATCACTAACAATAAACAATAGCCTAATAAAGGAATCACCAAAGGTTCTCCCACCAATACTGACAGAGAAAGCCACTTGTATATAAAATGAGAGCAAACCCCACTCCCTACTAGTACTGATGATGTTACCTAGTAAGGTCAAGAAATGTCTGCAAGAAAACAACCTCAAAGAACACTAAGGACCACACAAACACATCCATGTCTACTCTGTTACAAATTTGATGAAGAATTTGAATAAGTCATTTCTATATAACTCTTGATTTGTCTAGGGCAGAGACTAGGATATTCAGCTGGTTCGGACCGGTTCAGGCAAATTGGTAGTAGCGACCTGCAGGCGGGCCCCTCCCCCGCCCACCCGCCTGGATCCGCCCACCCGCCTGGGCGCAATCTCATCCTATATTGCTGTGTTTTTGACGTCGCATCAGAGGTGGATTTCAGCAGGTTCCGACCAGTTCTGGAGAACCCGTAGCGGAAATTTTGAGTAGTTCGGAGAACCGGTAGTAAAAATTCTGATTGACCCTGCCCCCATCTATTCTCTGCCCCCCAAGTCCCAGCTGATCAGGAGGAAATGGGGATTTTGCAGTCACCTTCCCCTGGAGTGGGGAGGGAATGGAGATTTTACAGTATCCTTTCCCTGCCACGCCCACTAAGCCACACCCACCAAGCCATGCCACGCCCAAGCCACACCCACAGAACCGGTAGTAAAAATATTTGAAACCCACCAATGCGCCGCACGCATATGTGGATGGCGCACGCGAGCGAATTGCCGTGTTTTGTGACGCCACACGCAAGCGAGCAAAGCGTGTATGCGGGCACGCTCACATTTCCAGTGCTGGGCGAACAGGTGGTAACAGTATATGAAGCCCACATCTGGTTTAGCGCATTTAAAAAAAAGCAAACCTGGAATTATTAAATAGCGAATCTCCTTGGTGATTCTAAGCATGTCACATTAATGTGCAAAAGCCGTCCGGCATAAAATTACTGGAATTCACTGTTAATGTTCTTGCAGGGAGGATTAAAGCCTCAATCTTGACCTAGATTCTAATAAAAGCAAATATGAACAGCTGATAAAATGGGCATTACTAATTTATATGCATCAACGGGATTTATAACCATCACAGGTTACTCCTTGACTTACAGCAGTTCATTTAGTGGCCATTCGAAGTTACGACAGCACTGGAAAAAAGTGACTTATGACTGTTTTTCATACTTACGACCGTTGCAGCATCGTCAGGGTCACATGATCAACAATTCGGACGCTAGGCAACTGTCTCATATTTATGACGGTTCGGAGCGTCCTGGGGTCATGTGATTATCTTTTGTGACCTTCTGACGAGCTGGAGGAAGCCAGATTCACTTAACAACCGGGTTACTCATTCAACAACTGCAGTGTTTCGCTTAACAACTGAGGCAAGAAAGGTCACAAAAATGGGACAAAATTCACTTAACAGCTGTCTCGCTTGGCAACCTAAATTTCGGGCTCCGTTGTGGTCGGAAGTTGAGGGCTACCTGTGTTCCATAGAGGTGGAATATATCTTTGGTACTATCTACTGTCCAAGTTTCATTTAAGTCCCCACCTTCATTTTTCATTATTATTATTATTTATTTCTATTTAGAATTTTACACGCAGTGAGAGTCAACTCTAAAGAAAAAGATTGAAATAAAGAAGGAAAATAAGTAAGCCAGAGAAAGGAAAATGATGAAATATGTTTTCCTGTTTTCTCTACAATAGTTACAATATCCTCCGTCTCTCGTAGATTTATATAAAGGTAAAGGTAAAGGTTCCCCTCGCACATATGTGCTAGTCGTTCCTGACTCTAGGGGGCGGTGCTCATCTCTGTTTCAAAGCCGAAGAGCCAGCGCTGTCCGAAGACGTCTCCGTGGTCATGTAGCCGGCATGACTCAACGCCAAAGGCGCACGGAATGCTGTTCCCTTCCCACCAAAGGTGGTCCCTATTTTTCTACTTGCATTTTTACCTGCTTTCGAACTGCTAGGTTTGCAGAAGCTGGGAGAAGAAACGGGAGTTCACCCCGTTACGCGACACTAGGGATTCGAACCGCTGAACTGCCGACCTTTCGATCGACAAGGTCAGCGTCTTAGCCACTGAGCCACCACGCCCCTTTATATTTATATAAATATTTTTATATAAATATTTATATTATATTCATATTTATATAAATATCGTATAACTATTTATATTTATTTATATAAATCCCTTCAAACCTTCACTTAGTCCATATATATTTTTAATCCTCAAACCCATAAATCGTATTTTACGCACACACAGCCACTACTAATGGTTCTTTATTTTTAAGTGATATGCTATTTTCTCCGCTGAAATTAGCTCAAGAGTATTCCAGGCCAAGCTATATTTTCCACAATTCTTTTAAGGTATAAATAATTGAAATGGGCTTCAAATAACGGTCAGTGAGCCTCTCTGTCCAGCACCCAGCAGGGTCTCTTAAATATTTCAAAGAGCTCCGTTACTATAACTAAGTTTAATTAGCTTGCACCCATTAGCACAGCTTACCCAGTGCAGAGTTTAGTGGGTTGTTGTTTTTTTTTTTTTTTGCATAAGCAGGAGGTTATAATTAGAAGTCATCCTGCTGACACGGGAAGAAAAAAAAATGACCAACAATTGTTCCGAAAAGTGCAGAAATATTCACTCTGGGGAGGCTCTGTGGCCAGTTCCAGGTGGTGTTGGTGGGAGGGGTGGGGTGGAGAAGTCTAGCCTAGGGCCTCTGGTGTCGTAGGATACCTCCATCACCTCACCAATATCACGTGGAACTGGCCAGAGTCTCCAAGGTCTCTTCCAACTCTGTTATTCTGCTATTCTTTGGATGGATGGATGGATGGGTGGGTGGGTGGGTGGATGGATGGATGGATGGGTGGGTGGGTGGATGGATGGATGGATGGGTGGATGGGTGGATGGATAAGTGGGTGGTGGAGGATGGACGGTGGGTGGATGGATGGATGGATGGGTGAGTGGATGGATGGATGGGTGGATGGATGGTGGGTAGGTGGATGGATGGATGGATGGATGGATGAATAGGTGGATGGATGGATTGGGGTGGTGGATGGATGGATGGATGGATGGATGGATGGATGGATGGATGGATGGATGGTGGGTGGTGGATGGATGGATGGATGGGTGGATGGGTGATGGATGGATGGATGGATGGATGGTGGATGGATGGATGGATGGATGGTGGATGGATGGATGGATAGGTGGGTGGATGGGTGGTGGAGGGATGGAGGGATGGGTGGATGGATGGTGGGTGGGTGGTGGTGGATGGATGGATAGATTGAGGTGGTGGATGGATGGATTGGGGTAGTGAGTGGATGGATGGATGGATGGATGAACGGATGGATGGACGGTGGGTAGTGGATGGACGGATGAATGGTGGATGGATGGATGGATGGTGGGTGGTGGATGGATGGATGGATGGATGGAAGGAAGCATCCATAGAGCCTCTCTAGGAGTCTGGAGAGGGCAAAAACAGTCTTCCCCACCCCCCCAGGGGCCCTCCTGAAGCCAAAAACGGCCCGTTTGCCAACATCCGGTGGGGAAGGCCGTTTTCGCCCTCCCCAGACTCCTAGAGAGGCTCTGGAGACTGGGGACAGCAAAAAACAGGCCTTCCCCCCCCCCCCAAGGCCCTCCGGAGGCAGGAAACAGCCCCAGAAGCCCTGAAAATTAGCTGGCTGGCGCGCGCATGCGCACCAGAGCTGAGCTCGCGTGCCTACTGATATGGCTAAGCGTGGCACCTGTGGCACGTGTGCCATAGGTTCGCCATCACTGCCTTATACCATTCCACACAAATGGCTGTCCAATCTCTACTTAAATACCTCCAGTAGTCAGTCAGAAATTACTGATAGTCAGAATAACAGAGTGATGAAGTATCCACTACTTCTTCTTTTTTTTAAATTATTTTTTTATTAATTACATTTCTTAGTGCTTAATACACATCGTGTTTTCTGGGTATTTAATTTGCTTAACAATACATATTACGTTCTTCATCTCCACCACTCCTTTTTTCCAACCGCTGATCAAATAGATTCCATGTTTGGTAGCATTTTGTATCTTCTTTCTCTTTCATTTTTAATGGCAGAGTACCCACCACTTCTGAAGCCATTCCACTGATTAATTGCTCCCACAACCAGGAATTTCCCCTTAATTCTTGGCTGAATCTCTCTTTAATGATATTCCACCCATTGCTTCTTGTCCTGCCTTCCAGTGGTTTGGAGAATAGGTCAACCCTCTCTTCTCTTCCCCTTAAGAGTAGTGGCCAAAATTGTCGAAACCTTTTGAGAAAAGTGTATTTTTGAGGTTTGATGGCTAATAACACCACTTTTCTTGGAGTTTCAAGATAATCCTATTCCACTGCTGGAATGGCCTGGGAATAGCCCAGAATTTCTTAACCCAATTGAAAAATCTATGGAGCCAACTAAAGAAACTTGGCAGTCAGAAACGACCCAGCAATAAAACCCAGTTAATAGAAACCATCATTCAATCTTGGTTTCACATTATAACAGAACTCAAAGACTTGGTTCACTCCATGGGAAGACGTTGTAAGGCCGTAATTCATGCTAAAGATTGCCCAACTAAGCATTAACTGACATGGGGATCATTTTTGTATATCTCATTTTTCCTATGTGTTTCACTTTTATTCTTTATACTATCTGGAATGAGCTCCCCCCGGAGATATGGAGGATCCCGGATCAGCGCACCTTCCGTCGCGCTCTCAAGACTTTTTTATTCCATCAAGCCGGCTTGGCCTAAATCTTTCCCCTTTAAAATGTAAAATTTAATTCGTTTTTAAAATTATTGGGTGTTTTAAATTTGTCTCGGCCAAACTGTTTAATTCAGTTTTATTCTGTTTGTAAATTTTGTATTTATGTGTTTTATTCTGTGGCTGTTCACCGCCCTGAGTCCTTCGGGAGTAGGGCGGTATACAAATCCAATAAATGAAAATGAAATGAAATGAAATACTGTAACTGCTATTCTAATAGCAAATCCTTCATAAAAGTTTTTGCATCACATTCTTGATTAAATTATCTTTCCACTGATATATAATTTTATGGTACTACTCCAAAAAAAAAAAGTCGCGTTATTAGCTAGTTTTAGAAAATACACTTTTCCCAAATGGTTTCCATAATTTTGGCCACTACTGTAAATACTGGATGTCTATCAGATCATTCTTTCTCTTTGCTAGCCTAGACATACCGAGTTCCCTCAATTGTTCATCGTATGGTTTAGCCCGTAGACCCTTTCTTGTGAACCAGATTTGTAAGAAACAAAACTTCCAAACCTTTGTGGTATGTAGAACATGTGCTGAGGAGGTGGTTTGTACAGAACCCCTTCATAGACGGGCCACAAACCACTCAAAATCCTAAACAGGGAGCTCTTCCCACAACCATTGGGGCCGGCAATGAGGAGATGCATGCCTTCCTCAACCTGTAAAGTGGAGTAAGAGACACAGTCACTTTGGAGAGAGCAGATATTTTCACCTGGCTTCTGATAGCAACAGCATTTAAGACTTATATCCCGCTTCACAGTTCTTTTACAGCCCCTCTCTAAGCAGTGTACAGAGTCAGCCTCTTGCCCCCCCAACAATCTGGGTCCTCATTTGACCGACCTCGGAAGGAGGGAAGGCTGAGCCCACCTTGAGCGGGACAGAATCGAACTCCTGGCGGTAGGCAGAATCAGCCTGCAGTGCATCATTCTAACCACTGCGCCACCCGGAAGAAGAATGAGAAAGGGAATAAGAGAGGAAGGAAGGATGAGCCGGTCAGGATCGAACTCCAGACTATGGGCAGAGTTAGCCTGCAATACAGCATTCTCACCACTGTGCCACCAGGAAGGATAATGAGAAAGGAATAAGAGAAGGAGGGAGGGAGGGAGGGAGGGAGGGAGGGAGGGAAGGAAGGAAGGAAGGAAGGAAGGAAGGAAGGAAGGAAGGAAGGAAGGAAGGAAGGAAGGAAGGAAGGAAGGGCAATAGCAATAGCACTTAGATTTATATACCACTCCATCGTGCTTTTCAGCCCTCTGTGAGCAGTTTACAGAGTCAGCCTATTGCCCATTGCCTATTGTCCTCATTTTACCAACCTTGGAAAGATGGCAGGCTGAGTCAACCTTGAGCCAGTCAGGATTGAACTCCTGACTGTAGGAATGCAGAGTTAGCCAGCAATACTGCATTCTAACCACTGTGCCCCCCGGACTCCTTTTTATCATGATGATTTGACACCATCCATTACGTTCTCCCCACACCCCCGAACATGCCGATTGAATGACTAAGATTCACTCTAAAATTTGGTTAGCTGTATGTCCCTGTTGCCAGTCTGGATCTTTAGTTTACGTAAGAAATTCAAGCACAACAGAAGTGTAATGAAGCCACGAATTCTTTCCAATCATAACTTTCACAAAACTTGTCAATAGTTACCGTATTTTTCGGAGTATAAGACGCTCCGGACTATAAGACGCACCTATCTTTTTTGGGGAGGAAAACAAGAAAAAGAAATCTGCCTTTGTCTCTGCCTCCCAGCAATTTTGCCTCTTTGCAGCAAACAGCCTGCTTTACTTTCGTTTTCGTTTTCAGCATAGCTTGATTAGCATAAGAAAAAAAAATCTGCTTCCAGGAATTTACCTCCTTGCAGCAAGCAGCAGAGGCTCCCGCAAAACAGCTGAGAGTCGGGAGGCTGATCCAATCAACTTGTGCTAATTAGGCTATGCTGAAGCTGAAACGAGCTGTTTCTTCTCGCTGCAAAGAGGTAAACTGCTGGGAGGCAGAGGCCAAAGGGTGGGGGCCAGTGGGTGGGCGGGGCTACATTCGGTGTATAAGACGCACCTAAATTTTCACCCCCTTTTAGGGGGGAAAAAGGTGCATCTTATACTCCGGAAAATACGGTAATCGTCTGCAATGCATCCCTAATGGTACCCAATTCTACTTCGACATCAGTTATGGATATCAGCTTATACATAAATATCAACCTCTAAGCTATTCTTGCCTGTCGAAACATAAATTAAGATGCAGGACTGTGCATTACAGTCTGCATCTTGTTATTGCTTCCTATTTTACTTGCAAACAAATCCATTTTTTTTTTTTAAAAAAAAAAACAGGCGCGTGTCCCGGGGGGGTGTGTGTGTCACGTGATCCCCTTTTGTGGCACTCTGACAAGTCAAGGGGGAACCCGGATTCGCCTAACAACCATGTTACTAATTTAACAAAGGCGACGATTCACTTAACGAGAAACGTGGCAAGAAAAGCCGTAAAACGGGGCAAAACTCAACTCAACCAATGTTTCATTTAGCAACCTAAACTTTCGGGGGTCGTAACTCGAGGACTACCTGTACACATTTCTGCCTCTGCCGTCCAGCTGCTATGCCTACCTTGCTTGATCTCCCCATTTTCCATATGCTTGTCCAAGTATTTAACATATGGTACATGAACTCTGTGCTCGTTTTGTGCTAAATGTGATGACAACAATCAGAAGATTCCTGCATA
Source organism: Pantherophis guttatus (assembly GCF_029531705.1). The sequence continues at coordinate 3,189,188 of NW_026844039.1, read as the reverse complement.
GCATCTTACTTTGAAGTTTAGCTTGGAAACCACCACATCTCCATTGGGGGTAATTATAGGGACATTTTCACAGATAATCCCATGATCAATATCTATTACTTTTCCTATAAGTAAAAAAAAAAAAAAAAGACAAAAAGCACAAGGTGTGTTAATTAGAGCAAGCAGACACACAAACACACAGAGAAAATTATTGGTTTCTGAAAGGCTGTTTTGCAAACAGACCTTTGTTGCCTGGTGAGTTTTTCGTTTTTTTTTTAAATTTGATTTATATGCCACCCTTCTCCAGAGACTCAGGGCGGCTTACAATGCGTTAAGCAATAGCCTTCATCCTTTTGTATATTTATACAAAGTCAGCTTATTGCCCCCACAAACTGGGTCCTCAATTTACCTACCTTAGAAAGGATGGAAGGCTGAGTCAACCTTGAGCCTTGGCGAGATTCGAACCTGCAGTAATTGCAGGCAGCTGGTCTTAATAACCAGTTTAATAACAGGGTGCCTTAGACCACTGTACTACCAAGGCTCTTTCACATGAAAACGCTTTCCTAAATTCTAGATGGGATTAGGAAAGAGATTGGACTTTGTTTCTTAGTCTTCCATTACGTTAAGAATTTACACCGGGCTGGCTTGATCCCACAGTTTTTGGTTAAATTTAATTGATTTTAATTGGGTTGTTTTAAATTGTGGCCAAAAATATTTAATTATTTTTAAACCGTTTTTAAATTTTGTATGTTCTGTTTTATTCTGGCTGTTCACCGCCCTGAGTCCTGCTGGAGAAGGGCGGTATACCAATTAAAACAAACAAACAAATAAATAAATAAATAAATCATAGACCGAGAATTTTTCTTTTTCTTTTAAAGACCTTGTAATCCCTTGCATCGGGGTAGAGTTGGGGTGGCTGAATGGAGCTGAGCGTTTACTGGACCGATGCCCTTCCTGACGCCTATGCCGTGTTCACAGCAGACAATTATAACACGTTGCACCCAGAGAGAGAAATATCTGTCGCTACCTAGGATAGAACTCACAGCCCTTGGATTGTGAGGCGAGAGCGTCACTTCTAGGCCGCCAGGCTGTTCAATCTTAGATGGCGCATAATCACTACAAATCTGTTAAATTTGTGTTATGTTTTACTCAACGCTTAAAGAATTGATTCTTGATAAGGCTACACAATACTCCCTATTCAATTTGAAGCATGTGCTTCAGAATATAAGCAAATATATTCTGAAGCAATAGATAACCAGTCCAAAATGGCCCCTTCTAGAACGTCTTCAGGCAGCCAAATCTTTTCCTAGCATCATGTAGGACTTCAAAAGCCAGTGGTATAAACCTGGGAAAAAGACACAGCTTCTTTAAAACATCAGAGACTAGGCTGCGTTCATGCTCCTACATACTAATCTATAGGTAAAAGTTCCCCTCGCACATATGTGCTAGGAGCGGTGCTCATCTCCGTTTCAAAGCTGAAGAGCCAGCTCTGTCCGAAGACGTCTCCGTGGTCATGTGGCCGGCATGACTCAATGCCAAAGGCGCACGGAACGCTGTTCCCTTCCCACCAAAGGTGGTCCCTATTTTTCTACTTGCATTTTTTACCTGCTTTCGAACTGCTAGGTTGGCAGAAGCTGGGACAAGTTATGGGAGCTCACTCCGTTACGTGGTACTAGGGATTCAAACCGCTGAACTGCTGATCTTTTGGTTGACAAGCTCAGTGTCTTAGCCACTGAGCTCCCGTGTCCCTTACTAATCTATATCTATGTCTACAGTATGTTTGTCTGTCTGTCTGTCTGTCTGTCTATCATCTATCTATCTATCTATCTATCTATCTATCTATCTATCTATCTATCTATCTATCTCATGATTTCCAAAGCCCAACTACTCACCCTAGGGCAAGGTTTCCAATTTTGACAACTTTAAGACCTGTGGACTTCAACTCTCAGAACTCCCCAGCCAGCCGTGCATAACTCACAACCTATGCACACGGGGTATCACACATTAACTGCCTTGCTTAGGAACAGAAATATTGAGTTGTGCGTAGGATACAACAATGAATGTACAAAAGGAGGCTAAATTTGCATCACAACAGCACAGCGGTTTTATTTTTATTTATTTTTTATATTTGTCATTTCCATTCTTCCTCCTCTTCTCTCTTCCTGCCCTGCAAATACCTCGGCATGAAGCATATTGATGATCCTGCAAATTGCTGTTTGACATCGATCGTTATGCTTTTAAGTGGCCATCGTGTATTCAAATGGATGGTAGCTCAACATATCCACTGGGTAAGGGAAAGTCTGCATGGATGTTTATTTGAATCATCCAAACAGCCTGCTTCCTTTTGACTTTTCACTTAAAAGTATATCTTGACTTCATCTTCATACTCTCAAAGCCCAGGGATTGTATTAGAGGCAGGTAGCTAGCATTGAAGCACAGACCTCACTGCCAGGAAATTTCTCCCTAGTTCTAAGTTGCTTCTCTCCTTGATTAGTTTCCATCCATGGCTTCTTGTCCTATCCTCAGGTGCTTTAGAGAATAGATTGACTTCCTCTTCTTTGGGGCAGCCCCTCAAATATTGGAAGACTACGATCATGTCACCCCTTGTCCTTTTCATTAAACCAGACATACTCTATTCCTGCAACCATTCTTCATAAGTTTTAGCCATTCATTTGTTCATTCATTTATTTTAATGGTGTTGGATGAAAAGACCTTTACTCTACCTTGTTCAATGTTGCCCAAAATTAGCCTAACAGTTGCTCTCTCTAATTTCTATCTATCAAAGCCCAGTATCAAAGCCCCATTCAATTGCTATTTACTCATTATGCCTCATTATAATGTAAAAAACACGCTCAATGAATATGCAATTAGGCATTAACAAGATCATGCTAAGAATATTACATTTCATGTAATATGAAAAGAAGGACTAGGGGAGACATGATAGCAGTGTTCCAATATCTCAGGGGTTGCTACAAAGAAGAGGGAGTCAAGCTATTCTCCAAAGAACCTGAGGGTAGAACAAGAAGCAATGGGTGGAAACTAATCAAGGAGAGAAGCAACCTAGAACAAAAGGAGAAATTTCCTGACATTAAGACCTGGGCTATTCCCAGGCCATTCCAGCAGTGGAATAGGATTCTCTTGAAACTCCCCCCAAAAAAGTGGTGTTATTAGCCATGAAACCTCAAAAATACACTTTTCCCAAAAGGTTTCCACAATTTTGGCCACTACTGTACCTTTCTGGCTCGGATCCTATTTAAAGCAAAGTCACATTAGACTAAAGAACTTTGCCTGTTAATTTTGCCAATTTTACTGGCTAGTAGTGGTGGCATTAATTAATCCTTTCCTGTTGGATCCACTGCCAGTGACATAGAATTTATCAATTATCCCTTAATAAATCATAAAAGCAGCACAAAGCTAGTAAAAAAAAAATCCCACACATATTTAAGATGATATAAAGCTGTTCCACCATATCGGTGTTGTACTGTACCCAGGTGTGAAATATTAAAAAGAAATCAAGAAAGCAGAAATGCATTGATTACCTTTGATTTCTAAGGGGCCATTAATGCATTGTTTGGCTTTATTCCTTTTCTTGTTGCTGCTTTCCCGTTCTGGAGTAAGGTCTGACATTTTGTAAATGCCTCTCTTTACTTCATCGAAGACTGAAAACATGTTGTAAACACGGGCAGTGTAGCCGGCTAATTCTGCCACCTGCAAAACAACACAACGATCACAATTCAAAGCCATAACGATAAGTGGGACGGATTTGAGCGCCGAAAAGAAGGCTGTGCTCATGATCGCAAAGGCTTATGTTGAATTTACATTTTGTAATCTGGTTTTTGAGGAAGAACGAGATCGCTGAATCCCGTCCTGATACATCATCAGATATTTTTCTGTTCACAAAAGAAGGTCGCAAAATCCCAAGTTTCAAACTAAAGCAACCTATGGAACAATATTTCCATTAGTTAGATGGCTGAATTGGTAGACCTTTTTTACCTTTTTATTCACACACTTTCTTTGGCCGCAGACATGTAGCAGTTAAACTCTGGCTTTACAAAGAAATGTGGAGCTTAATTGGCTGTAGGGAAAAGCAAGAAAGGAACAGGAAACGTAGGAGAACGTTTTGGATCTAATTATATCCTAAGAATTCCCTTTCTATCAGGATTGATTGCTAGTCTCGAGAGGGTAATAAATTCTGCTTGCAGACAAATAATCTTCAGCCTTTCTCTCCAATCGTAGGATTCCTTGAAACGGCAGCAGCGGATTTCTGAGCCGGAGGATCTGATGAAATTACTCCACTGAAGTGTTGTATCTTATGATTTAAGATGAATGTATTTTTATGATGACCATGATCATGATTTATCACTTATAGCTTTGATGTACAATGAGAGTTTATGAACCGAAGATAAATTCCTTGTGTGTCCAAATACACTTGACCAATAAAGAATTCTATTCTATTCTATTCTATTCTACTCTGCATTCTATTCTATTCTATTCTATTCTGTTCTGTTCTGTTCTGTTCTGTTCTGTTCTGTTCTATTCTATTCTATTCTACTCTATTCTATTCTGCATTCTACTCTGCATTCTATTCTATTCTATTCTATTCTATTCTATTCTATGCTATGCTATGCTATGCTATTCTATGCCATGCCATCTATTCTATTCTATTCTATTCTATTCTATTCTATGCTATGCTATGCTATGCCATGCCATTCCATGCCATGCCATGCCATCTATTCTATTCTATTCTATTCTATTCTATTCTTTCCATTCTATGCTATGCTATGCTATGCTATACCATTTTTTCTATTCTATTCTACTAGTCTAGTCTAGTCTAGTCTAGTCTAGTCTATTCTATGCGATGCTATGCCATGCCATGCCATGCCATGCCATGCCATGCCATCTATTCTATTCGATTCGATTCGATTCTATTCTATTCTATTCTATTCTATTCTATTCTATTCTTTCCATGCTATTCGATTCTATTCTATTCTTCTATTCTATTCTATTCTATTCTATTCTATTCTATTCTATTCTATTCCATTCCATTCCATTCCATTCCATTCCATTCCATTCCATTCCATTCCGTATTTGCTGCTTGGTTCCATTCCGTTCCATATATTCTATTCCATTCCATTCTTTCATTCAAAATCCTGCCTGTTGTTCAGAAGCTCAAGGTGGCATGCATATAGCTCCCATAGACAGTGATTGGCCAAAGGTTAACTAGTGAGCTTCCATGGAATGGAATGGAATGGGGGGGGGGGGGAGGGAGGGGGGGGGAGAGAGAGAGAGACCCAATTGTAAAAATGTAAATGTTCATGCTCCTACAGGAAATTAAGAAAATATTGTTTGTTTAATTGAGTGGTCATTATATTTATCCTAACTGATCACTGGACGCACCACAATTCCAAAAACGTTTGAGAAAGTTTTGCCGTGCCTGTTCTCATTTTGCAAATACTGCACAAAAATGCACCCGGAAAACCTGGAGATTGGCCATCTGAACAATTGGACTGGCTTATCTCCACTTAATCCCGATGCTGTGGCACCCGGCTTCAATTGAATGAAGAGCACCATAAGTGATCGGTGAACCTTGCTATCTAGCTTGAGTGCGCACAGGCCTGGCTTTCTGCAGAAAATAGCACCATTTCTTCGGAAGGGATCAGGCTCCCATAAATCATCTCCAATGAAGACTGACCGTTTTCCCTTTGGCAAACTGACCTTAGAAAGAGGAAGCGAGGTCAGCCAATGTCTGGTGATCAGCTTTGAAAGTTTAAGGAGCCATTTTTTTTTAAAATCCTTTTTCAATTCTTCTTACAACCTGCAACTTTTTCTGCCGACTTTCAAATCCTTTGAAATCCAGGCGGTCCTCGACTTAGAACCCCAACGGAGCCCCAAATTTCCGTTGCTAAGTGAAATGTTGGTTGTGAGTTATGTCCAGGGGTGGGATTCAAATAATTTAACAACTGGTTCTCTGCCCTAATGACTGGGTGGGCGTGGCCATGATGGGCGTGGCCAGGGGGTGTGACAGGCAGCGCTCAGCCTCCTGTATCCCCCTGGGAGCAAAAATGGGCCACCGGGGGGGGGGGCGCCGCTCCCCCGTGTACCCCATTTTGGGCCTAGTAGGCCTCCCTGCATTTACCTGGGAGCCAAAATGGGGCACGTGGGGACTCCTGGAAGTGTCGGGGCCAGCCAGAAATTTAACTACCAATTCATCCGAACCGGCCCAAACCAACCCGAACCGGCTGAATCCACCACTGGTTATGTCCCGTTTTAAAATCTTTCCTGCCATGGTTGTTAAGTGAATGCCGCAGTTGTTCACTTAGTAACACAGTTGTTAAGTGAGCCTACATTCCTCATTGACTTTGTTTGTCGGGTTGCAAAAGCTGATCACATGACCCTGGGGACACTGCAACCGTCAGTGCCAAGCCTCACAAGAAAAGCTAGATTCAGTTAATAACCGTGTTACTGGCTTAACAACTGCAGGGTTTTGCTTAACGGCTGTGGCCAGAAAGGTCATAAAATGGGACTCAACAATTGTCTTGCTTAGCAACAGAAATGTTGTGCTCAATTGTGGTCTTAAGTCGAGGACTGCCTCTTCTTGGGACTCTCTGATTTCTATTAGCTTCACATTATTTATCCTTGCTTTATAGCTATATAGGAGCCACTAGTATCCAAACTAGTCACATCAGAGGATCCTAAAAAGACTTTTATTTTCCCCCGAATTTAACTCTAGAATGCATCCAAGCATTGACAGCATAATTTAGGAGTAGTGTGGTGGCCTAGAGGTGGAGCTCTCGCTTCACAATCAGGAGGCTGTGAGTTCAATCCTAGGTAAAGGCAGATATTTCTCTCTCTGGGCACACTGAGAATGTATCTGCTGAACAAAACTCCGCACTGGTGACAGGAAAGGCATCCGGCCAGTAAACGAACTCCACCTTGCAAGGGATTATGGGGTTGTTAAAAGAAGAAGATTGACAACGTAATTTAAACTTTGTTCGGTTTTCATTTTCATATAAATTTAAAACAGTTGCCCAGCATACAAACTTTATATTTAGGAGTGTCTTATGATGTTTACAATATATTTCTGCTAATCCAGACTAAGATAATGGAGTACCTCTTTGTAGGAAGACATAATCCGTTCAATGGCATCTGCTCCAGAAACTAATAAATTTCGTGAGGTAGTGAAGGTTTCCGTTCGCTCGCTGACCATGGCTTGTTTCTGGCCATTGTCCAAATCTATCGAAGAGAGAAACAGTCAATGGAAGCAATTGGATCCTGCAACATTATCCTGGGACACGTATATTCGCCTTCCTTCGGAAGCAATATTTTCCGTGTTTTCTTGGAAATATTCTAATACAATAGAAGAAAAAAACATGTCTGGGAGTAGACTCTGGCTCTTCAGAATTTCTTTTATAATTATTAAGACATTTCTAGTATTTTGAGGACAGAAAAATATTGACATGAATAAGAGGATGAGCCTAGAATTAAGATTCAAACAGGTTAATTAAGTTTACATTTTATGTGGAGATCTGCACCTACAGTTAAGGTTAGATTCCTACGAAGCCTGGTTGAAAAATGACTATTATAGTTCGATTCAAGGTGAGAAGTGGTGCGCTGGCCTAGAGGTGGCGCTCTTGCCTCACAATCAGGAGGCTGTGAGTTCAATCCTAAATCAGGGATGGCTAACCTTTTTGCCATCGTGTGCCAAAAGCGGGAGCATGGTGGGGTCGCGCTCGCGTGTGCCCACACCCATAATTCTATGCGCCCTGCCCGCTGCATGCTCCCCTCTGTGCTCCCCCCGCTTTTGGCACGCGATGGCACAGTGGGCCTGGTAGGCCCAGGCTCCAGAGGCTTTAGGTCCCACCGAAAGTTGGCAAACGGGCCGTTTCCTGCCTCCAGAGGGCCTCCGGGGGGTGGAGGTGGGAAAGGCTGTTTTCGCCCTCCCCAGGCTCCTAGAAAGGCTGTGGAGCCTGGGGAGAGTGAAAAACGGGCCTTCCCCACCTCCCTGAGGCCCTCCAGAGGCAGGAAACAGCCTGTGTCCCTACTTCCGATGGGTCCAGAAGGCCCGAAAATCAGCTGACCTCACGTGCCCACCGATATGCCATAGGTTCACCATCACGATCCTAGGTAGAGGCAGATAGTTCTCTCTCTGGGCACAATGAGAATATATCTGCTGAACAAAACTCCGCATTGGTGACAGGAAGGGCATCCGGCCATTAAAATGCTCCGCTAGCTCCGTTCAGTTGCCCAGACTCCACCCCGCAAGGGATTATGGCGTCGTTAAAAAATGATGATAATGATGATGATTCGATTCAAGGTGGCTTTTCATGTTTAGGGGGCTTCTGACAGTGAGGTGGGCTCTCCATTTTTTTTATTCTGGGGAAAATTCATGGCACAATCCTTCAGAAGAATTTTCTGGACCTAGGGTTGGGTTTTGGCTTCCTTGATGCTGACAGCAGGGGAATGTTTGGGTCATTTCTCCATGAGGTCCAGGTGAAAATGGACACTTTACGCATGTCAGGAGAGAAAGTTGAACACCTTTCATACGTGCCGTCTCCGACAAATTCTTGGCATCACCTGGCAGGACAAAGTTCCAAATAGCGCAGCCTTGGAACGTGCTGGAATCTCTAGCATGTATACCCTATTGAAACAGCGACGTCTACGCTGGCTGGGGCATGTCGTGAGAATGGCTGATGGTCGGAGTCCGAAAGATCTCCTGTATGGAGAATTAGTGCAGGGAAAGCGCCTCAGAGGGAGACCACAGCTGCGATATAAGGATATCTGCAAGAGGGACCTAAAGGCCCTGGGAATGGACATTAGCAACTGGGAAACTTTAGCTTGGAGGCTAAAGACGCAGCATGGCCTTCTCCAATTTGAGAAGACACTTGTTCGGCAGGCTGAGGCAAAGAGGCAGCCCGGAACCAGCGAAATTTGGGGGGTGGGCAGGGGACCGAATGTATCTGCCCTCAGTGTGGAAGGGATGGCCACTCTCGAATTGGCCTTTTTAGTCACACCAGATGCTGTTTTAGGACCTCTTTCCAGAGCACGATACCATCGTCTCTTGAGACCGAAGGATGCCAATGCCAGGTGAAAATAGAAAGTCATGAAATGCATGCTTCAGGGAACATCTGGATGTACTAACTGGTTGCATCTGGGTTTGTGGGCATTCAGGGAAGATCTTGATGTTGGCCTGGTGTTAAAGGCAGTTTATATAGCAATAGCCCTTAGACTGATATACCGCTTCACAGTGTTTTATAGCCCTCTCTAAGCGATATACAGTCAGCCTTTTGCCCGCACCAATCTGGGTCCTCATTTTACTGACCTCGGAAGGGCGGAAGGCTGAGTCAACCTCGAGCTGGTCAGAATCGAACTGCAGGCGGTGTTTGCCTGCAATACTGTACTGCATTTTAACCAGTGTGTCACCATGGTTATTATCATGGTTATTATCTATGAATTGAATGAATGTCCCATCTCTTATTTTCACAATGGATTATATCACCTGTCCAGTTTAGTGAAAAACAGCTATGCACAATCAGATGTAATTGAATGGGATACTCAATACATATCATCCTAATCCAAAAAAAGGAAAAGTTGGGATTTTTTTTTAAAAAAAGAAATACTAGGTTAAAAATAGCAAGGTACTTCTAATGTCAGTGTGATTTGCCATATTTTTATTTCTCAGATTTTTTTTGACTTCCTGGTCTTGTTCACAGTCAACAGGGAAGTTAGGCGAGGGACATGAATTAATCTTACAGTAAACAATAATGATCCTTCACTCTTACCAAGATATCAGGTAATAATAATCATCACTGGTTTAAAACTCAACTCGTTTACACAGCAGTAGTATTAAATTTATGGGCATAGTAACTACAGGTAGTCCTCGACTTACAACAGTTCATTTAGTGGCCGTTCGAAGTTACAACAGCACTGGGAAAAAAGTGACTTATGATCATTTATTTTACACTTGCAACCGTCCCTGTTGGTCATGTGATCAAAATTTGGACGCTTGGCAACTGGTTCACACTTATGACCGTTGTTGTGTCCAGGGTGGATTTGATTTAAATCGAGTTGATTTAAATCACAATTTAAATCATGATTTAAATCACTAATAAAAAGGCTTGATTTAAATCAACTCGATTTAAATCTTAATTTTTAAAGAGCAACTGTCATCTCTGCTACTCCTTTGACCCATTGTTGACTCACCGATGGTCCCAGTGTTGCAGAATATACAGCCTCATGCTACATAACTAAGCTCCATTTCATGCTGAATAAACTAAATTATTTATGTATCTTAAATAGAAAACTATCTTACGATAGATTTTTACCCCAAGTTTTTTATTAAAATAAATTCGATAAAAATCAAAAAAATCCGATTTAAATAAAAAAATCCGATTTAAATTTTAAAAATCTGATTTTTTTGATTTTTTAAAAAAAATCATTGATTTTTATCCACCCTGGTTGCGTCCCAATATTACGTGATCCCTTTTTTGCGACCTTCGGACGAGCAAAGTCAACGGGGGAGCCGGATTCACTGAGGGGCCCAGTTACTGACTTATCAGCTGCAGCGATTCACTTAGCAACTGAGGCAAAGAAAGTTCGTAACATGGGGAGAAACTCACTTAGCACGTGTGTCTCACTCAACAACGGAAATTTTGGGCTCCGTTGTGGTCGTAAGTCGAGGATTACCTGTTAATGGCCTAGAAAGAGAAGAGATCTCTTTCTTTTATGCCTTTTCTTCCCAGTTTCACAAAAATTCAAACCCAAGCGTTTTTACCACCGTCCGCAAATGCTGTTGCCGTGATGATGGGAACCGCTACCATAATCAACCCGCTGCTACTCCAGACGTATTTCATCAGGAACTGCTCAAGCATGATGTACCATAAGCGCTTGGACAAAATGATGTTCATTTGCTCTTCCAGAGCTTTGTAACTTTTCTGAAGTTGGGACATTTCCACCTGCAAATTTAAACAAAAATAAATCATCCAAATTCTACAAGAACGTCATCTGTCAGGACACCCCGTAAAAAAATTGATCGGACGTGCCCTTGCAGGTAGTCCTCGACTTACAACAGTTCATTTAGGGACCGCTCAAAGTTACAACGGCACCGAAAAAAGGGACCCAGGACCGTTTCTCACACTTACGACCGCTGCGGCATGCGATCCAAAGTCAGACGCTTGGCAATCGACTCGTATTTATGACGGCTGCAAGGGGGTCACATGATCCCCCTTTTTGCGGCCTTCTCCCAAGCAAAGTCGACGGGGGAGGCCCGATTCACTTAACAACCGTGTGACTAACTCAACAACGGCAGTGATTCGTTTAGCAGCTGTGGCAAGGAAGGTCGTAAAACGAAGAGAAAAATTCACTTAGCAAGGGTTTCACTTAGCAGCAGAAATTTGGAGCTCAAATGTGGTTGTGAGTCGAGGATTACCTGTACGTGTTTTTTTATGTGTTTATAAAGTAATGGCCAAAATTGTGGAAACCTTTTTGGGAAAAGTATATTTTTGAAGTTTGATGGCTAATAACACCAACTTTTTTTTTTGGAGTTTCAAGATAATCCTATTCCACTGCTGGAATGGCCTGGGAATAGACCAGACCTTCACCCAATTGAAAATCTAGGGAGCCGACTAAAGAAACTTGTTAGTCAGAAGCGACCCAGCAATAAAACCCAGTTAATAGAAGCCATCATTCAATCTTGGTTTCCCATTAGAACAGCTGCAGAACTCAAAGACTTGGTTGACTCCATGGGAAGACGTTGTAAGGCCGTCATTCATGCTAAAGGTTACCCAACGAAGTATTAACTGACATGGGGATCATTTTTGTATATTTCGTTTTTTCCTACCTGTTTCACTTTTCTTCTTTATGCTGTATCTGCTATTCTAATAGCAAATCCTTCATCAAAGTTATTGCATTACATTCTTGATTCAATTATCTTTCCATTGATATATAATGTTATGGTACTACACCCCAAAAAAGTGGTGTTGTTTGCTAGTTTTAGAAAATACGCTTTTCCCAAAAGTTTTCCACAATTTTGGCCACTACTGTATTTGTGCGATGATATTTCATCCTTTGGTGTGGAATAGTGACTCTTCCTTCTAAGACTGCAAGGAAGAGGCTTTTTATGGTCGATTTCCAAACAGCTGAATCAACTAAAAAGTGTGGATCTTAACTTAAAAGACATCCCATCTTGGAAGGAGCTTCATACAAGAAGTGCATCACTCACAAAGCCAGCTCTAAAATCTAGCACTGCGATTTTTATGCGCCAATAGATTTTTTTCCATTTGAAACTAAGACACCTTGATATCTGATGTCTATGGAGATTCTCGGTCATCCAAATCATGGTTGGTTTCTTTCTCTTTCTTTCTTTCTTTCTTTCTTTCTTTCTTTCTTTCTTTCTTTCTTTCTTTCTTTCTTTCTTTCTTTCTTAGTTCGATTTATATGCTGCCCTTCTCCGGAGACTCAGGGCGGCTTACAATGCGTTAAGCAATAGCCTTCATACTTTTGTATATACCTGCTTAGTAGGGCTTTCGGCCCCCCCTAAGCTTATTGCCCCCACAATCCGGGCCCTCATTTTACCTACCTCGAAAGGATGGAAGGCTGAGTCAACCTTGAGCCTGGTGAGATTTGAACTTGCAGTAATTGCAGGCAGCTGGCAGCTAAGTGCTACTTTAATAGCACTTAGTCCACTGTGCCACCAGCTCTATGAGATGAAGAAACTTCTTGGATGAGAAGCAGAGGTGGGTTTCAGCAGGTTCTGACCAGTTCTGAAGAACCGGTAGCGGAAATTTTGAGTAGTTTGGAGAACCGGTAAATACCACCTCTGACTGGCCCTGTCCCCATCTATTCTGTGCTTCCCGAGTCCTAGCTGATTGGGAGGAAATGGGGATTTTGCAGTAACCTTCCCCTGCCACGCCCACCAAGCCACGCCCACCAAGCCACACCCACAGAACCGGTAGTAAAAAAGTTTGAATCCCACCACTGATGAGAAACTAAACTTCTTCAAAGAAAAACCATAAAGTCCAGTTGCCTCTTGGAAAAAAAAGCAGCTTTAGGTAATAAGCTCTAAAGACCTTATTATTTCACCAGGTGGGCCTGGCCTAATTTTCTCCCTCTTTTATAAAAGATTTTTAATTTTTTAATATCTTTTAGTATTTTATATATTCAAATTTTAAAATTGGTTTTAAATAGTTTGGGGTTTTAATTTGTCTGGGCCAAAACTATTTAATTTGATTTTAATTCTACTTTTAAATTTTGTATGTATGTGTTTTATTGTTTGGCTGTGCACTGCCCTGAGTCCTTCGGGAGTAGGGCGGTACAGAAATCAAATCAAATAAATAAATAAATAAATAAACTTGATATCTGATCCAGACATTCTAGGTATCAATACATATTATGATAGTCAAGAAGCAGTTGCAGATAGAGATAAAGATTCCAGAGAAGAAGGTGGGAGGCAAACTATAAAAAGTATAGCAACTAAAGTATTGAAGCGGGCAAGAGACGATGGATAGATGAGCTCTTTTTTTGTAGTTGTTCTGATTTGCTTTTCCTTTTCTCTCGTCTTTTTTTTTTTTCTTTCCTTTTTTTTTTTAGGTAGGTGACACGATTAGAAGTTAGGTAGGATAGAAAGAAAATGTAAAAAGTGATATGACCAAAAGTTAGAATAAGTGATAGAAATAAGAGAAGTGGGAAGGTTAGTGTAGACGCTTTTATATAATAAAATAAAGTAACAATAAGAGAAAACACAGAATAATTGAACAATGACAGATTGCAACTTGCTATAATTGTGTATCATTATTAGAAATATATAAGTTGACTGAATGTAATAACTATGATTAACTTTACTAGTTTTATTTGTATTAGAATGTATGACATTCAGGTGCCACACTCTTCACGCATTGATTTGATTTGTTTGTAAAAAAAATAAAAAAAACATTTTAAAAAATACATATTATAATCCTAAGGGATTTGAAATCCATTACTCTTAATGAGCATTTTATAAGAATAATAGCAAATAAACACATTATTTTTAGGGGTGGAAGGAATACTTTCAAAATGTAGGATAAGGTATTTTACTTTTGTTAAATTTGCTTCGTCTATCTTTTATTTCATCATCATATTATATAATCACAAAAATTATATATGCTACCTAATAATACAATGGAGATCTTAATGCTAAGTATTTCGTTTCAGACTGAAAGTATTGTCACATAGCTACTGTTTTGATATGCTATGCAGCGGCTTTTTTAATGTTACAATAATTGGATAAGGTTAAATAATGCTATGCTTGCATTAGTGATGTCCAGTATTGATAGAATTTTTACTGCTTTCCTCTTATTTTCAATACTTTAAACTTTCTAAATGATAGAATTTCCCTGTTTAAAAATCACATGACATAAAATATTATTGCATTTAAAAAAAATTCTCACTGCAGTCAGCTCAGTGAAGTGTTTATCCTGAAATGAAAAGGTACAGGATTACAACAGACTGGTTGGGAGAGTATTTAAAGGGCCTCTGTAATCAACTAAATGTCTACATTAGAAGATTAATGTGCAAATTACAGAGATGGGTAGAGGAAGAATAATTAGTAGGGAACCCACAGGAAGATAACAGATTAGAGTACATTCTTCACTCAAAGTCCACACAGCTGCTTTATAGCCACAGCTTGAAGAGCCTTAGTGGCGCAGCAGACTAAAGTGCTGTTAAGTAACACCAGCTGCCTGCAATTACTGCAAGTTCAAATCTCACCAGGCTCAAGGTTGACTCAAGTCTTCCATCCTTTCGAGGTAGATAAAATGAGGACCCGGATTGTGGGGGCAATAAGCTGACTTTGTATAAAAAAGAACACCGCTTGGGGAGGGGGGGCCCGAAAGCCCTACTAAGCAGGTATATACAAAAGTATGAAGGCTATTGCTTAACGCATTGTAAGCCGCCCCGAGTCACCGGAGAAGAGCGGTATATAAATCGAACCAATAAATAAATAAATAAATAAACAAATAAATAAATAAATATTGCTTAACGCATTGTAAGCCACCCTGAGTCTCCAGAGAAAGGCGGCATATAAATTGAACCAATAAATAAATAAATAAATAAATATTGCTTAACGCATTGTAAGCCACCCTGAGTGTCTGGAGAAGGGCGGCATATAAATCGAACCAATAAATAAATAAACTGCTGAGAGAACAGATATCCTGCTAGTAAATTTAATTTCTGTAAAGAAAATACTTTACAGTATTTTGGGGGGGTGGGGAAGGGTTTACCTAACAAATTCTAACCTACGATTGCTTTCTCCTGCCCTCTTCCGAAGAGCTCTGCTAGGAATTTTAAAAAAAAAAACCCACACAATTAATATTGCTAACCAAGCAGAGAGAAAAGAGCCAATTTGGCAATCTCTAGATCAGCGTTTCTCAAACTTGGCAACTTTTAAGTTGTGCGCCCTTCAACACGCTGGACTGAGGAATTCTGGGAGTGGAAGTCCATACATCTTGAAAGTCCCAAAGGTGCTTTTTCAAGAGGCAACTGGACTTTCTGGTTTTTCTTTGAAATGTTGCCAGAAAGTCCTCTTGAAAAAGCACCTTTGGGTCAACCATGACTGAGAATCTCCATAGCCATACATCTTGAAAATTGCCAAGTTTATAGCATTGCTTTAGGTCTTGGATACCACATTAATTCAGTGGGGTGGGGTTTTGGGGGTTTTTTTTTTGCCCTGAGCAGATGTTCCAGATCATCACCTTCGTTTAACGACCCCATAATCCCTTGCGGGGTGGAGTCAGGGCAACTGAAAGGAGCTGAGTGTTTTACTGGCCAGATGCCCTTCCTGTTGCCAATGCGGAGTTTTGTTCAGCAGATATATTCTCATCGTGCCCAGAGAGAGAAATATCAGCCTCTACCTAGGATCGAACTCACAGCCTCCTGATGGTGAGGCGAGAGCTCCACCTCCACCTCTAGGCCACCGCATCACTCCAGCAGATGTTCCAGATGTTCCTGGGAAAAAACCTACCAACTACAGCAGCAGCAACAAAACCACCTTAGGTCAGTGGTGGGTTGCCCCCGGTTCAGACCGGTTCGTAAGAACCAGTAGTAAAAAACTGGCGGGAAGCCCCGCCCACCATCCCAGATGTCGTCATCGGCGATCTGCACATGTGGAGAAGCGTGCGATCCCGTTGCGAACCGGTAGTAAAGGTAAGTAGAACCCACCCCCTGCCTTAGGTCCCTCTCTTTCTCTCCGTCCATCCCTCTTCCGTCCTCTTACCTTGTGCCCTCTATAGAAGGCGATCTCTTCCCCGTTGGCAATGATCCGCGAGTGGAGGTAGCGCAGGTAGCCCTTCCGGTGGGCCTCCTCCGCCACCAGCTTTCCAAATTTGGGGGAGCAGGCTCTCAGCACTTTGGCCGTGGTGTAGACCACCAAGCCGGCCAGCAGCGTGGGTCCCACGGGACTGGCCCCCCTAGCTTGGGCCGTCCGGATGAGGGTGTAGGAGGTGAGCCCCACATCCAGGATGGGCTTGGTCAAGTTGGAGTAGAGGTGAGCCACCGACTGGGAGAACATCATGATGTCCTCGGTCAGCGACTGGTCGGGGTTGGCCAACCTGCCGTCCATGTTGGTCACCTTGTAGTAAGTCTGGTGGTCGAAGTAGGTCAGGTAGGCGTGATCCACCAGGCGGGTGCGGCAAGCCAGAGCCAGCTTGCATTCCAGGTAACGGATGGCGCTGTTGACGAAGGTGGCCGGGATGGCCACCAGCAGCCACTTGAGCAACTTGCAAGCGAAGCTGCGCGGACGCTTCTCCACGATGCTCTTCACGATCTGACCATCCAGCCTCGCCACATAGATGGAGAGGAAGGTCCTGGAGACCAGAGCCACCGAATGAAGGCAAAGCCAACCGCTTTCCGGGCTGACCAGCCTCGGGAAGAAGATCTTGCGCAGAGCCAAGAGCTGCCGGAGGAACTGCGCATTGGCTGCCGGCGAGGCTTTGCTGCTTACAGCCGAGCCGGGCCCTTGCAACGATCCGGATGCTTCTTTCTCCTCCACCTCCATTCGCTTTGCAGCATCTTCCGATGCCCGGACGGTCCGTTGTATCGAACCCGCCCGCCGCACCAGCCGCTTGCAAAGCAACGGCCAGAGGATTTTCAGCCCGTAAGCCGCTGCAAGCAAAACGGCAGCTCTCTTGGCAGCGCTCGCTCGGTTCCAGCGCCCAGCTCGCCCGGGGACGCTTGGCAACGCCGGGCTCATCGTCCCCCCCGGTTCCGGAGAGACCCGCAGAGGCGGCCAGGGAGGCAGATCTCCGGCTTGCAAAGAAGATCCCGCTCCGGTGCGATCGCAGCCAAGCTCCACCTCCGCCGTTCATTGGCCAAGCCGGCAAGGTCGCTCCAGTTTCCCCGCGAGCAGCAGATGTTGCGGGCCTCTGGCCGTGGGAAAAGCAGAGCCTGGGATGCCGGGAGCGGCGGGGACGCAGGTGCGGGGCTGCTTCTTCTGCTTCCCCTTTCCAGAATGGGGGTCCTCCGCCCTCCCCCACCCGGGGGGATTGGCCCGTGCAAAGGGGTTGGGGGGGGCGGGGAGAGAAGGAAGGAAGGAAGGAAGAGCGTGGGAATGCGCACACCCGCTAGCCTGCCCGGTTCCTTGGCAGCTGGGTTTTCTCAGCCTGGGCAACCTGAAGTGGGGTGGACTTCAAGTCCCAGAATTCCTCAGTTCAGCATGCTGGGGAGGGGGGGATTCTGGGAGTTGAAGTCCGGGCATCTTAAAATTACACTGGCTGGGGAATTCTGGGAGTTGGAGTCCATCAATCTGAAAAGCATGCTTGTTGGGGAATTCTGGGAGTTGAAGTCCAGGCATCTTAAAATTACACTGGCTGGGGAATTCTGGGAAGTTGAAGTCCAACCACCTGAAAAGTATGCTGCTAGGGAATTCTGGGAGTTGGAATCTACCCATCTGAAAGCATGCTGACTTTTCTGGAAGTTGAAGTCCATCCATCTAAAAGCATGTTGTTGGGAATTCTGGGAGTTGAAGTTCAACCACCCGAAAAGCATGCTTGTTGGGGAATTCTGGGAATTGAAGTCCAGGCATCTTAAAATTACACTGGCTGGGGAATTCTGGGAGTTGAAGTTCAACCATCTTAAAATTACACTGGCTGGGGAATTCTGGAGTTGAAGTCCAACCACCTGAAAAGTATGCTGGCTAGGGAATTCTGGGAGTTGGAATCTACCCATCTGAAAGCATGCTGACTTTTCTGGAAGTTGAAGTCCATCCATCTAAAAGCATGTTTGTTGGGGAATTCTGGGAGTTGAAGTTCAACCACCCGAAAAGCATGCTTGTTGGGGAATTCTGGGAATTGAAGTCCAGGCATCTTAAAATTACACTGGCTGGGGAATTCTGGGAGTTGAAGTTCAACCATCTTAAAATTACACTGGCTGGGGAATTCTGGGAGTTGAAGTTCAACCATCTTAAAATTACACTGGCTGGGGAATTCTGGGAGTTGAAGTTCAACCATCTGAAAGCATGCTGACTTTTCTGGAAGTTGAAGTCCACTCATCTTAAATTACACTGGCTGAGGAATTCTGGGAGTTGAAGTTCAACCATCTGAAAAGTATGCAGGCTAGGGATTCTGGGAGTTGAAATCTACCCATCTGGAATTACACTGGCTGAGGAATTCTGGGAGTTGAAGTTCAACCATCTGGAAAGCATGCAGGCTGGGAGTTCTGGGAGTTGAAGTCCATCCATCTGGAAAGCATGCTGGCTGGGGAATTCTGGGAGTTGAAATCTACCCATCTGAGAGCATGCTGATTTGAGGGATTCTGGAAGTTGAAGTCCACCCATCTTAAATTACACTGGCTGAGAAATTCCGGAGTTGAAGTCCAACCATCTAGAATAACACTAGCTGGGGAATTCTGGAGTTGAAGTCCAGACATCTGGAATTATACTGGCTGGGGAATTCTGTCTCGTGTCAGAAATGAGGAACTAGGAAAGGGGAAATTATGAAGTTAATACTTTAAAATTTTAAAAGCTTGAATAAAATATAGATTTATATCGCTCTAGCCCAGTACTGGGCCACATTTGCAGTGAATATCCTCATCCTTAGGGAGAAAGCCCCATTTTCCCATTTAATCTTCAGTTCTTTAGGTCATAAACTGAGGACTACCTGTACAGCTATTCCTAACAACATAGTCCCATCTTGTAAAAAATAGTACTAAATGCAGGAAGTCCTCGACTTATAACAACAATTGAGCTCAACATTTCTGACACTGAGTGAAACATTGGTTAAGGGACTTTGGCCCAGTTGTGAAATCCAATTTTTTTTACTACTGGTTCTGTGGGCGTGGCTTGGTGGGCGTGGCAGGGGAAGGATACTGCAAAATCTCCATTCCCACCCCACTCCAGGG
Source organism: Pantherophis guttatus (assembly GCF_029531705.1). Next base: position 3,169,847 of record NW_026844039.1, on the reverse strand, counting down.
GAAGGATACCATAAAATCTCCATTCCCACCCCACTCCAGGGGAAGGATACTGCAAAATCCCCATTCCCACCCCACTCCAGAGGAAGGATACTGCAAAATCCCCATTCCCTCCTCACTCCAGGGGAAGGATACTGCAAAATCAACATTCCCACCCCACTCCAGGGGAAGGATACTGCAAAATCCCCATTTCCTCCTCACTCCTGGGGGAAGGATACTGCAAAATCCCCATTCCCACCCCACTTTGGGGCCAGCCAGAGGTGGTATTTGCCGGTTCTCCGAACTGCTCAAAAGTTCCACTACCAGTTCTCCAGAACCTGCTGTATCTTACTTTATAACCTAATGAAATGTTTAAAACAATAAAATAATAATAATAATTTTTAAAAATCCTTCCTCACTTCTCTTCCGCCCCCCTTTCCCCCCGCACTGCTTTCCTATTTTTTTGACTTTTGACTTGTATCTTATCTTATAACCTAATAACATGTTTAAAACAATAAAATAATAGTAATAGTAATTAGTCACTTTTTTCAGTGACATCGTAACTTTGAATGGTCACTAAATGAACTGTCGTAAGTCAAGGACTCCCTGTGCTTTTGGTTCAGCTACAATCAAAGAAGTTGGGGCTGGAAGAAACAATTTTAGAAATCAAGATTTATTTTTTCCAGACAAAATGAGACAAAGCAATTATTTCTGACGTTAATACAGCATGGCATTTACCTACCTGGAACTTCTGACTTGCATTAAATAGTTCAATGAAGGCTCAGGTGTTAACAATACCCCAGAGGGGTAATTATCATCAGGGAAAAAAAAGAAGATATATATCTGTATATTTCCATTCACGAATGATGGAGACATATAAACGTCTATTCTGGTTTATCAGCTAAATAAGAATCCATGTCAAAGCTTAACGCTGTCTCCTTTTGTAAATTTATCATTTGAGGACTGATCAACACAACACAAAAAAGTGACATTTTTTTTGCAGATAGTCCTCGACTTACGATCATTTGCTTAATGACCATTTGAAGTTACAACAGCGCTGGAAAAAAAGGGGGACTTATGACCGTTTTTCTTACTGATTGAAACATCCCCGTGATCATGTGATCAAAATTTGGGCAACTGGCTCGCATTTATGACGGTCGCAGTGTCCCAAGGTTACATGATTCCTTTTGCGACCTTCCGACTGGCGAAATCAACGGGGAAGCCAACTTAACGACGGCAGTGATTCGCATAGCAACTGTGGCAAGGAAGGTCGTAAAACGGGGGCAAAACTGGCTTAAACAACTGTTCATGCTTAACAACTGAAATTTTGGGCTTCCTTGTGGTCCTAAGTCGAGGACTTCCTGTACATCTCAAAAGTTAGCTCTCTAGATTATTTCCTCTGATTATTCTTCATATAAATATTTTTCTCCTGTTGTTTGTTATGGGCAAGTGTGTTTAGCTACAAGCATTGCTTATTTATTTTTTACTTATTTTTAATCAGATTTTTACCTGCCTCAATAGAATCTTGGTGGCTCAGTGGCTTCTAAATGCAATAAATTAAAAATGCAGACTTACAGAAAGACTAAAAAAATCATATGATGGATTTTATTAAACAGAGCGATACCTCCAAAGCTGGTAAATCTGCCAGTGCTACCAACCCAACCTCCGTTCTTCGTCTTTCATAAGAATTTCCTCTTCCTGATCATAAAACGGGTTTCTGATCCCTTGAGCTGCTTATTTCCAGCCCTGGGATTAGGAGCCTTGTATTCAGAAGCTACAAGGGATTATCCTGCTCAGGACTCAGAAACAGAGAAGCGTTGAGGGATGAGAAACATGCTTTTTATTTTCTGTTGTAAACTAGATAGATGATAGATAGATAGATAGATAGATAGATAGATAGATAGATAGATAGATAGATAGATAGATAAGATAGATACTATAGATGATAGGATAGATAGATAGATAGTTATACTGTCGATGATGATAGATAGATAGATAGATAGATAGATAGATAGATAGATAGATAGATACTGTAGATGATAGGATAGATAGATAGATAGTTATACTGTCGATGATAGATAGATAGATAGATAGATAGATAGATAGATAGAGATACCGTAGATAGATAGATAGATAGATAGATAGATAGATAGATAGATAGATAGATATAGATACTGTAGGTAGGTAGGTAGGTAGGTAGGTAGATAGATAGATAGATAGATAGATAGATAGATAGATAGATAGATAGATAGATAGATATAGATACTGTAGGTAGGTAGGTAGGTAGATAGATAGATAGATAGATAGATAGATAGATAGATAGATAGATATAGATACTGTAGGTAGGTAGGTAGGTAGGTAGGTAGATAGATAGATAGATAGATAATAGATAGATAGATAGATAGATAGATATAGATACTGTAGGTAGGTAGGTAGGTAGGTAGGTAGATAGATAGATAGATAGATAGATAGATAGATAGATAGATAGATAGATAGATAGATATAGATACTGTAGGTAGGTAGGTAGGTAGGTAGGTAGGTAGGTAGGTAGGTAGATAGATAGATAGATAGATAGATAGATAGATAGATAGATAGATAGATATAGATACTGTAGGTAGGTAGGTAGGTAGGTAGGTAGGTAGATAGATAGATAGATAGATAGATAGATAGATAGATAGATAGATAGATAGATAGATAGATATAGATACTGTAGGTAGGTAGGTAGGTAGGTAGGTAGGTAGGTAGATAGATAGATAGATAGATAGATAGATAGATAGATAGATAGATATAGATACTGTAGGTAGGTAGGTAGGTAGGTAGGTAGGTAGATAGATAGATAGATAGATAGATAGATATAGATACTGTAGGTAGGTAGGTAGGTAGGTAGGTAGGTAGATAGATAGATAGATAGATAGATAGATAGATAGATAGATAGATAGATATAGATACTGTAGGTAGGTAGGTAGGTAGGTAGGTAGGTAGGTAGGTAGATAGATAGATAGATAGATAGATAGATAGATAGATAGATAGATAGATATAGATACTGTAGGTAGGTAGGTAGGTAGGTAGGTAGATAGATAGATAGATAGATAGATAGATAGATAGATAGATAGATATAGATACTGTAGGTAGGTAGGTAGGTAGGTAGGTAGGTAGGTAGGTAGGTAGATAGATAGATAGATAGATAGATAGATAGATAGATAGATAGATAGATAGCCATATCACTTAGACTTATATACTGCTTCATTGTGCTTTACAGTACACTTTAATGATTCAGAGAGTCAGCATATAGATATAGATATTTGGGTAGAAATAAAAGTCTTAGATTGAAAACAGAGTAACACTTGTAAAATTTAAAGACACATCAATAAAGTAGTTGCTAGCCAAGCTGCAATGATCAAGGGCACTGGATTAAAAATTTTTGTCTTGCCTTAGGCAGGAAGCCAGTTCGGCGAGTTTGTGCCAGTCACTCTCTCTAAGCCCTGGAAGGAAAGCAATGGTAAGCCATTTCTAAAAGTGTTGCCAAGAAAATTCAAGCGACTTCTACAGGCCATCGACTGTAGACTGACTTAAAGAAGCATTTGTGCGCATGCCACACACATATACAAATAAAATAAAATATATTATACAGGTTCCACAGCTTGGCTAGCAACTACTTTATTGATTGAAGAATAAATTCCTGGTCTTTTTCAGAATAAAAGCCTGGTCTCTCACATATGATGTGTCTTTAAATTTTACAACTGTTACTCTGTTTTCAATCTAAGACTTTTATTTCTACCCAAATACCTATATCTATATGCTGACTCTCTGAATCATTAAAGTGTACCGTAAAGCACAATGAAGCAGTATATAAGTCTAAGTGATATGGCTATCTATCTATCTATCTATCATCTATCTCTCTATCTCTCTATCTACTCTACAGTATCTATATCTATATCTCTCTACAGTATCCCCCCCCTCTCTCTCTCTCCCTCTCTCTCTCTCTCTCTCTCTCTCTCTCTCTCTCTCTCTATATATATATATATATATATAATCTACAATATCTATCTATTTATCTATGTACCCACCCACCCATATCTATCTATCTACCTACCTACCTATCTATCCACCCACCCACCCATCTATCTATATCTATATCCATCTCTCTCTCTATCATCTACAGTATCTATCTATCTATCTATCTATCTATCTATCTATCTATCTATCTATTCTATCTATCTATCTATCATCTATCTATCTATTTACAGTATCTATCTCTATCTATCCATCTCTCTTTGTCTCTCTATCATCTACAGTATCTATCTATTTATCTATCTACCCACCCATATCTATCTATCTATCTATCTATCTATCTATCTATCTATCTATCTATCTATCTATCTATCTATCATCTATCTATCTATTTACAGTATCTATCTCTATCCATCTCTCTTTGTCTCTCTATCATCTACAGTATCTATCTATTTATCTATCTACCCACCCTATCTATCTATCTATCTATCTATCTATCATTTTTTATCTATCCAAAATCATTTAGGGATGAGCAATATATTAATTTACAAAATAAGTGCCTAAATTAATACATCCTGATCCTATTTACTGTAGATCCTGTCTCATACTTTTTTACTTTTTCATCTGCTTTTCCGTTTAAAACGATATAAAAGATAAGGCCCTCCTTATTCCATCTGTTTATTAAATCAGCCGTGTAAGCATGTTTTACTTGGTTGTCTTTCCTGTTTTATTGAATAATCAATAACTCCTTCTATATTTGGAATAGAATTACGACTAATGGGCGTCCGTCGAAAATAAAATAAAAAAAAGATTGATGCAAGCTAATTGTAACCTTTAGCTTCCTCCTATTTAAATATTAAACTCTGGGGGGAAAAGCAGCATTTAAAGAAAAAAGTTTAAACACTGAAAAAATTGGTAAGAGTAATTGGTTTGGGAAGAGTCAGGAGCATCAAGAAGAACAGAATATTCCATTTTTTACAGGCCGGTCCAAACTATGGGAAGAAAGAAAGGAGAGAGTGCATTAATAAAGTACTGTACATACATTTTAAAAAATCCAATTAAACAATACAGGTTTTATTCCTATCTTACCCATTCCTTTGAATAACCCTGATGCAGATATGGACAGGGGCAGATTTAGCAAAGTACATACTTAACTTACAGAGAGTCCTTGATTTTACCACCACAAATTGCGACCTCTGTCACTAAGCAATGCAGTTGTTAAGTGAGTCATCATGCAACCATGGGCAATTTTGCTATAGTCACTAAGTGAATCCCGTGGTCATTAAGAATATCCATCTCATCCCATTAATTTTGCTTGTCAGAAGCCCTTTGGGAGGGTGGCAATCACTTGGATCCAGGACGCTGCAGCCACCATCAGTAGTACCCTGGTTCCCAAATTTTGATCACATGACTGTGGGAACACTTCCACGGTTATAAATGCAAGGACTGGTCATAAGCCATTTTTTTTCAGCAGTCGTAAATCGCCAAATGAACAGTCATAAGTCAAGGACTACCTGTACTTTTTTTTGCAATGGATTCATTTGGCTTACTCAAATGGGAATTTTTATATGAGGACTCCAGCGATGTGAAATACATCTAGCAAGTTCCATTGATTTGAGAGACAGGAATCAGACTGGCCTATTCCAGGAGGAGCCTTCCGCATCTATAGCATAGCATAGCATAGCATAGCATAGCATAGCATAACAGCAATAGAATAGAATAGAATAGAATAGAATAGAATAGAATAGAATAGAATAGAATAGAATAGAATAGAATAGTGAAGGTTCCCCTCGCTATGTGCTAGTCGTTCCTGACTCTAGGGGGCGGTGCTCATCTCCATTTCAAAGCCGAAGAGCCAGCGCTGTCCGAAGACGTCTCCGTGGTCATGTGGCCAGCATGACTCAACGCCAAAGGCGCACAGAATGCTGTTCCCTTCCCACCAAAGGTGGTCCCTATTTTTCTACTTGCATTTTTTACGTGCTTTCAAACTGCTAGGTTGGCAGAAGCTGGGACAAGTCACAGGAGCTCATCCCGTTACGCGGCACTAGGGATTCGAACCGCTGAACTGCAGACCTTTCAATCGACAAGCTCAGCGTCTTAGCCACTGAGCCACCACGTCCCAATATAGTATAGAATAGAATAGTACAATTAATATACTATAGCATAATATAGCATTATGTAATATAACATAATAGATATAATAATATATATTATAGCATAATATAGCACAATAAAATACAATATAGCATAATATAATAATACAATATAGAGTAGCATAACAACGTAACATAACAATATAATATATATAATACAATAATATATAATACAATAATATACCATAACACACACACACACACACACATATGGAAGAAGTTGTGTTGATATGTGACTGCTTGAATTATTTGTAAAAATAATAAAAGGTGGGATACCAATAAATAAATAAAATAAAATAAAATACGATTTCCCCTCTGTAGGTGAGATCAGCCCCAGCCGTGTTGGCATTTAGTAAATCTGATCGATGATCTCCATGCCCCTGGGGAGGAATCCACCCAGATCTTTTTTTTTTTTTAAGTGGGGGGGCTTTAAGGGACCCTGGATTTTCTCTGGGGTGGTGGGGGCTCAGCCTCTCCGTAAGGACCCCAAAGGGAGGAAAGGATATTAACAGGGATTCGAATTCAGCCCCTTCCCTTGCAAGGGGTTGCAATTCTATGCCTGTGCCATGGAGGGAGTTTGGTTGCAAGTGATTTTGCTTGCAAATGCCAAACGGGGAATCTGGAAAATTTGGCTCGTGCACCTCGTTTTTGCAAGCCCTTCCCCAATTCTTTGTTTCTCTTCTCTTCCTTCCCACCACCCATTTTGCTCCTTTTCATTGCCTCTATTTATTTATTTATTTATTTATTTATTTATTTATTTATTTATTTATTTATTTATTTATTTATTTTTAATTTTTCATTCCTGAATTGTTTACTGAGGCCCCGGGTTCAGGAAGAGGCTGACAGCCTTTCCCTCAGCCATTCTTGTGATCCCCACTGGATTTGTGGGGGTTGATATTTCCCCTCAGGGGCTGCCTCTTTTCCTTCCTTCTTTCTTTCTTTCTTTTTTCCTTTTCCTTCTTTTCAGGCCGGTGGCCGTCTGGGTGGCCTGCCTGTCAGGGGTGGCATTGGCAGGACGAAGGAAAAATGAACTGGGTTGGGGGATCCCGGTGAGTGAAGCCAAAAAGGCCTCACAATGACACAACTTTTTGTTGTGAGGGGACATATTGTCTGCTTTTAAGGTTGACACTCTTCTTCCAGGCTGGGTTATTTTATTTTATTTTATTTTAATTTAATTTAATTTATTTTAATTTAATTTAATTTAATTTAATTTAATTTAATTTAATTTAATTTAATTTAATTTAATTTAATTTTTTATTTTATTTTATTTTATTTTATTTTATTTTATTTTATTTTATTTTATTTTATTTTGTATCCAGCCTTTATGGATTTCACAAACCATCCTAAGGCCGTGAATGTATCCAATACGCCTTCCTTCCTCTTCTGATTTGATTTATTTATTTATTTTGTTTTATTTAGAAAATTTATATTGCCGACTCAAGGCGGCTGACAAGGACACAAAAACCCAATATAAAAGAAATGAAAATAATTTAAAAAGACAAATAATAAAATAATATAATAACCCCACCCCAATGATATTATTTTATTAATTGTCTTTTTAAATTACGTTTATTTCTTTTATATCGGGTTTCCCCCACAACATCAATACAAAATAAAACGATTTTTTTTTAAAAAAAAATTCCAATTATTACACTTCAAGGCCTGCAAAGTAGTATGACAGGCGTAGAGGAAAAAAAAAAAGGAATAATTTCCTTTGGATTTTCAAAGCTGTGGTAGATCTTTCCCTTTTGAACTTCTGCCTGCTCTTCAGGATTATTATTATTATTTTTAAAGCCAGCTCTGTTCGGGCTGGATAAATTCCCCTGTTTTATTGACTTCCCTGTTCATTATATTCTTTTTTTTTTTTTTTTTTTTGCAAGGCAGGGAAATGCAGTCCATAAATATTTAAAAGTATTGGCATGAGGGAAACAAGGCACCTAGGAAAATAAAACCCCTCAGATTTCTCCATTTTGAAGTCAGATCAACACCTCATGGCCTCCATTATGGTCTATTTTATGGGGATATTCATCTCTGTCCCAAATCCACAATATCTCTGGTTCTTAGACTCATTTTTCTAAAATGCTAATTTTCCAAAAACAACCAAACATATCTCGGTATCACAACAAGGAAATGTAGAAATAGGAAACTATAATGTTAGTGATAATACATCCATGCTTTTAGTAGTCATCCTTCCTTCTTCTTCTTCTTTTTTTAAAAATATTATCTTCCCAACCCAAAAAGTAATGGAAACTTTGTCTCAGAGATTTAAAATCTAAAAATGATGTATTTATTAACGCGTAAATATATTTGATGGTAATAAGCTCTGTTTGTGATGCAAATCGGTAGCTATAATTGAGATACATATGCCTATTTTAGACAATTATTTTTTTTATTTAGTTTTTTAAAATTGTTTTAATTGTAGTGTGCATTTTTTAAAAATTGTATGCTGGCCAGGATCATTGAGTGAAATGGGCAGTTATAGACATAGAATGAATGAATGAATGAATGAATGAATGAATGAATGAATGAATGAATGAATGAATGAATACCTACCTACCTACCTACATACATACTTACATACTTACTTGCATTCATGCATGAATTCATACATCATAGTGAATTTTTATGATGCCAGGTATACATTAATAGCAAATGATGATTAAAATAATAAAATAATATGCAATATTTATTATGCTAATCATGCCAATCAATAAACATAGGATGCATATGTCTGTTTACTTTGGATAAATAATAATTTTGTTTCATACTTTTATTTAGTTTGTTTATTGTTTTAAAATGGTTATTGTTTTTTAAATGTTTTCATTGTTTTAATTATATGTATTTTCAGTTGCAAGCTTCAGGTTCATTGGTTGAGATAGGTGGCTGTATAAGTTGAACAAATAAATGCATCATAATGAATTATGCCATGCATATATAAATAGCAAATTATTACAGCAGGATAATATGCAAGATGCATAATAAATAAATATGCAATATTTATTTGTTATGCTAATCATGCTAAACAATCATCGTAAATTGAGATATTTTATAATAATACCATGCAGGAATTAATTCTAAATTAATACATTATGTTGAATGCAATAATATAATATGCAATATTTACTATGCTCATTGTTGGCATGAATTGTTATCATAAATTATACATGATGAAAATCTGTGATGATAATAATAGAAGCTAGTTGGTATAGTAGTTAAGATATTGGTAGAGCAGTTTGTGATCGTGAAAGCTGTCTGGGTGATTTTGGCCCAGTCACTCTCTCAAAAGAACCTACTTTGCAGGGTTGTTCTGTCAAAAATGGGAGGTAGGAGTATTAAGTATGTTTGCCACCTTGAATATAGAGATGGGAAAGAGAGAAAGATGGGATAAAAATCTAATAATAAGAGCAATAGCAATAAGGAAAGAAAAGGCCTGAAAAAATGATGCTGTAAACAGAACAGTTCCGAAAACATCTAACAATATTATTCAAATATTCTCACTTCTTTGAAACCCTCCCTTCCACCCCACAAATTTTAAGTCTTCAGAATTTTGAATTAAGTGGGCAAGAAATTTAATCAAAGGAAAAACACACCATTAATAATAATTTCTGATTTAGTAGTTGAATTTTATAAACTGTTCTAAAAATGCTTCTTCTTTTCTCTCTTCCAACTTCTAGCCGAAGAATCATGCTTACCAAAGAGAGAAGAAAACAGAAGGTAACTATTGATTACACTTTAAAAATATATGTGAGCTAGCCAGAAATCTTCATCATCCTCATTGTTGTCATCACAATAATTTTATAATAAAAAATTTATGAACCAAATGCAGAAGTTTGCATATTCTATAACGATGGAGCCATGGTAGCTATTTTCAGATATATTGAATGCTGTTTTAAAATCATAATCATTGTTGTGCACATGTTTAACTACTAGATCTAGGAAGATCCAGGAATCTACTATAAGATCCTGAGTGATTTTTGACCCATCACATTTCTCTCAGTTTAACTACAACAGAAGGTTGCTGTTGTAACCTTCATGTCCATGTTATTTCCAAGAGGAAAAGTCAATAATCAATCGTATCAATATATTTGCTAGAGAGGATATATATCTATATATCTATATATAACTATATCTATCTATCTATCTATCTATCTATCTATCTATCTATCTATCTATCTATCTATCTATCTATAGATTTGTTAGAAGGTCGCAAAATGTCCTATATGAACATATATGTATAGATAACTGCTACCTCTTCTCAATAGGATTTTTTTGAAAAGGAAAAACTTAAGTCAAAGATGAAGTTACTGGGAGTATCTCCTTTGAAAAGCTCAGCTGTCAGTTTGGACCTTCTCAATCTCTACGTTGTTAATCAGATCTCTACAAAGAAAGAAAATGCTGGTAAGTACAAATTTCACAGACACAGTTTAATTTTCAAAGACTAGATTAGAGAAGAATAGAATAGAATAGAATAGAATAGAATAGAATAGAATAGAATAGGAATAGAATAGAATAGAATATAGAATAGAATAGAATAGAATAGAATAGAGCTGGAAGAGACCTTGGAGGTCTTCTAGTCCAGCCCTCAGCTCAAGAGGAGAATTTATAAAATCTCAGACAAATGGTTGTCCAATCTCTTCTTAAAAACCTCCAGTAATGGAGCACCCACAACTTCTGGAGACAAGTCATTCCACTAGTTAATTGTCCTTACTGTTAGGAAATTTCTCCTTAATTCCAGGTTGCTTCTCTCTTTGATCAGTTTCCAACCATTATTTCTTGTCCTGCCCTCTGGTGTTTCGGAGAATAATTTGACCCCCCTCTTCTTTGTTAGGACATCACCAAGTCCTAGCTGCCCTATAGCCTCAGTATTCATTTCATCAAATTTCAACTGTATTTTTCATCCGAACTACAAGTTTGCTGCTGTAATTAGAAGTAGAAATTGGGCACAAAAAGCTGTAACCCATAATATCCTATTTGCCAATTGCTAGTGGGAATTAGAGCTGTACAATCATTTGAATTCAGTTCCAACAAGGTGCTTTAGAACACAAGATCATGAGTAAAACAAATGTCTACTTTGCATAAAGTAGCTGTCTTTTTTTCCCTAAGATCTCGTGGCAATTACCACCAGGCAGGAAAAGACACAGTTGCTTTTAAAAGTTGGGGACAGGTGCTATGTTTGCATTTCCAGGTAGCCCTTAGTACCTATTTGGTTCTGAATCTGAAAAATTGGCCAGGTTCTGCGCCTTTAGATATAAATATAGAAATACAGAGATATAAAGATTAGAGATAGAGAGACAGAGATATAAAATAGAGGGCTAGAGATAGATAGATAGATAGATAGATAGATAGATAGATAGATAGATAGATAGATAGATAGATACTGTGTTCCTCTTTAACTCATGGTAATCTTGCTAATAATCTTCATTTTAATTACAGAGAATATTCGAAAGCCAATTCATGTAGATATTAACAGAGAAACTAAAATTCCTTTGAGAAAGCAAAATGTAGATTTCCCCAAGTCACCAGAATGCAGACCAGCTAAGCTGTCCCTTGATGACATCCAGCACAGGTGCATAAAATGTCAATTATCTTTTCACATTTTAGTAAAATGCTTTCATTTCTGTCATGGGCTGCATTTTCAAGTGCAATTTTTTTCCCCCAGATAACTGTCACTGCCAATTATTTTCCCATCGTATGCTTAAAGTACTAAGATTTCCAGATCATTTCCTTTTTGCAGGTATTGCCTTGCATTAAAATTGATGTGAACCTATAAAGAAGGATGAAATGTAATGAAATCTTAGGGCTGTTAATAGCCATAAGATATACTGTAGTCTTCATTAAAAATCTCAAACATTTCCATGTATCTAAACTGGGTGTCGGCAACGTGCGGCTCCCGAGCTGCATGCAGTTCTTTCATCCCCCTACTGTGGCTCCCTGCCACTGGCCCCGCCCCTTACCCTCCCACGTACTCATTACGTGGCCTGAGAAGGTAAGGGCAACGGTGGGGATAGAGACTCGCTTCATATTCCAGAGTGGGAGGAAAGTGCCCCTGTACTTGCCTCATCTCGCGGGCGCTTCTGGCACTTCTTGGTGCTGCGTGCATTTCGGTCGCTCGGGGAGTCGCACGACTTTCTCTCCGCCTCGAGACATTGGCCCGGCCCAGCTGCGGCTGATGCTTTGCATTGTAATGAGCTCGAGGAGGAGGAAGGGACCCCATTTCCCCCATTGTGAAGCACACTAAATTTAAGTGTGCCGCACAAGGCGCTGCGAGAGCAGCGAGCAGGCCATGGAGGTGGCGAGAGCAAGTTGCAAGTCTAGAGCACTGGCCCAGCCCGGCTGCGGCTGAGCCACAAAACCCAGGTAGGCATGGTTGGGGGGGGTTTCATGTGACTGGGTGGATGTGACATTGAGTTGGCCACGCCCAGCCAGGTTTTGTGGCTCCTGGTGTTTTCTTTTCTGTGGGAAAACAGGTCCAAATGGGTCTTTGAGTGTTTAAGGTTGCAGATCCCTGTCCTAAACTCATGAGAAAGTAGATTACAGGACATCAAGTTGCTATCAACTGTTAAATGCAAACTTGCTAGTTCAGAACTTTCAACCTCATTTCTCTTTATGGAAAGTTAGAAGCAACTAGCTATACATTCTTAACTAAAAACTTGCAAGTTAATTTGCTGATTATCTTCCTCAACAATCCCAGATTTAGACCACAGGTAGTCCTGTAGCAATTTCTATTGCTAAGCGAGAGAGTTGTTAAGTGAGCTTTTGCCCCATATTGCAACCTTTCTTGCCACAGTTGTTAAATGAATTGCTGCACTTGTTAAGTTAGTACCATGGTTGTAAAGTGAATCTGGCTTCCCCTATTGACTCTGCTTGTCAGAAAGTTGCAAAAAGTGATCACATGACCCTGGGACACTGCAACCGTCATAAATATGAGTCAGTTGGCAAGTGTCTGACTTTTGATCATATGACCATGGGGATGCTGCAAAAGTCATAAGTATGGTCATAAGTCACTTTTTTCAGTGCCGTTGTAACTTCAAACAATCACTAAATGCAAAATCACTAAGAGCCTTGATAGTACAGTGGTTTAGTGCACCCTGTTATTAACACAGCTGCCTGCAATTTCTGCTGGTTCGAATCTCTCCAAGGCTCAAGGTTGACTCAGCCTTCCATCCTTTCTAAGGTAGGTGAAATGAGGACCCAGTTTGTGGGGGCAATAAGCTGACTTTGTATAAAATATACAAAAGTATGAAGGCTATTGCTTAACGCATTGTAAGCCGCCCTGAGTCTCCGGAGAAGGGCGGCATATAAATCAAATAAAAAAAAAAAAAAATGAAAGGTTGTAAGTCAAGGACTACATGCCCTTACTGTACATAATATAATAAAAAGATAACTTGCTCACTTTTGTACAAGTATGGGGTATTTATTTTAGGTAATCCTCTCACAAAATGGATTTTGAACCCACAACACGGTTGTTAGTCTTGATGTTACTCCCAGACTCTTCCTATTGTATCAGATCTAAAGGAACATTAAATTAGTTAACTATTAGCAGAATTTTATGCACATTTATTTAAAACTGGAGACAACAGGATTTAAATCTAAGTAGAGCTGAATAGGATTATCCTACAGAAGTAAATGTTTTAAATTTGTTTCAAAACAAATTTGCCTCTACCTGAAAATGCATAAATCATATGTTGTTTTTTTTAAATACACCAATGACTTACTTTGCTTTTTAAATTATTTTCTTCATAGAATACAAGAAGAAATCTTGGATAGTAGAAGAAAATACCTCTCTGAAAAAGCCAGCATTCATTCTGAAGTAAGGTCTTTTCAGGAAAGATCGATCACTTGTATCTCTGTGTCAGACATAACACAATGGTTTGAATTTATGGCATGAATTTTAGAGCAATTCTAATGTCAGCTTGTAGAATAGAAGACTTTTAATATAAGCCTCGTCTTCATTGTAGAGCTCTAGTCAATCACCCTTCTCAAAACAATACTAAAATGATATACAAATCCATCAGTAAAATAAAAGACACCCCCCCCCCAAAAAAACCTCCCAATAAAATACAGGATATAAATTCCTTCATGCATATTACTAGACAATTCCATGAAGTAAAAGAATAAACTGTTTCAGTTCGCCAGTTCTTCTCTAAAGAAAAAAGGTATTCCTATCATTAAAGTCAAAAAAGTTTATAAAATGAACAAATTTCTTAGAAGATGTCTAATCTGTCTTGAAGCCTTTTTCTAATGTATTGACAGGAGTTAGGATCTTCTTGGCCAGTAAATAATAATAAAGATGAAGACTTCTGGCTTTCTATGACAGCATACAGGCCAGAAGAATTCTCTGCATCAGATTCAGAAACACCCGTTGGTCTATATTTCCAGCAACTGACTAGGTAAAAATAGATTATTTATCAATTGTATTGCTGTACTTTTAAATGCATAATCTGTGGGGGAAACCCCTTGCTTTGTAATAGTGTTTTTTCCATGTGAATCTATATATATAAAAGCGAAATACCACTCACGCATCATCACAAAATCTCCAGAACTGTAAAGCCTACAAATTTGAAATTTGCCACATATGTTTCTCTTGGCTTCTAAGTGCTCACTAAGAAAGGATTTTTCGAAATGACCGTCAGAGCATTAGTATTTCCTATATTATTTTTAATAAAGTTACAGTTTCTTATAAAAAGTGGGGGTTAATCACTTATTATTTCATTTTATTTCACATAAATATACAATTATATTGTTGAAATCTTATGCTATTGTTTGAGATTATATGCAGGAAACAGATCAAGCTATAGTTTTCCTCAGTCCCCAAAAAGTGACTTGATGTCAGCACTCCAAACTATATTCGTTCCAGTGCTGACATAAGGAGGAGAAGAGGGGGCAGCTGGCAAGAGGACATTTGATTTTTCACCTGCTTATTTTCCCTGAAGATAATATCACCTAGGAGATGGACTGGGAGGGGGGACATTCCTGGGAGCTGAAGTAGTAGATATGGGGAGAGTGACTTGGAAGATGGCCAGTGAGATGCAGAGAATTGGGGAACGGAAAGGGAAGGTTTGGGGTCAGGAAGTCAGTGTTGGCTACGA
Source organism: Pantherophis guttatus (assembly GCF_029531705.1). The sequence goes on along the minus strand of NW_026844039.1, from coordinate 3,154,618 downwards.
CATAATCGGGGACAGATTGTCATGCTTAATAAATGAAAGATTTCATCTTTTGGAAATGCAATTTATTTGAGATGACATCGAAACCTGACACCTGTTTTACTGAAAATAAACAAACACTTGCAGCCATGTCTGATGTAGAAATCAGAATTGTGCTACCTTGCTGGACTATTGTATTTACAAATGAGCTTAAATACCTAAAGCTAAATGTATTTGAGCACTACCTAAATAATGTCCAAATTAAAGAGAATATTATCAAATGTGACAGAGTATGGTAATTCTTTTTTCTGAAATATACACATTCAGATAAATGAATGGATGATTAAATACAGTATTGTTGGTTCTATTTGATTTCTTTAAAATATTAGGTATAACACCAGTGATGGTCCAAATCAAAACATTTCAAAACTCTTAGATGTTTCATTAGGTATTTTATGCTCTGACATCATTTCCTGTGACTTTTATTACTCCTCTTTTCCTGACATTAATGGAGCCACAGTGACATACAGTGGTTAGACTGGGTAATCACAGTTATTGAGCAATATTTCAAATGAAATATAGGAAACTCAGATTTCCAGTTTTGTTTAAGAATAAAAATCTATAATTATTGCAGAATTCTAAAACCCAACACAATGTCATGTGAGCAAGAAGTCTATCTTTCATATTAAGTAAAAAATAAAATTTAAAACCTTACACTGTCTGTGACATACCAGCGATTCACATTTTACCCTTTTTCCTTCCCCAAGTCCAGGATACGGTATCTCCATTGATAAGGATTCTGGAAAGAGCCAAGCAAATGGAGAAGAATCATTGTTTGATACTATAAACGACCAGATAAAGACTAACCAAGATGCAAAGTTCCAGCCAATTGCAAGTTTGTTTGAAGAAGAAAATCAATTTCTGACGTTTCCTCCTTCTCAATCTTACTGCTCTTTTGCTAACAAAAGCCATGTTGACCAGCTATTCACAGATTTTGGAGATGCAAAAGAAATATTCGGTAAACCCAGCCTGTATGACGGTGAAGAAATGCATGAGATGATAGGTCCTGCCCACTGTGTAGCTGAGAGGGACCTCTCAAGCATCCTCACGGCTCCAGAGATGATTTGCTCCCTTAACAACCGAAGCTTAAATTCAGTAAACCAGAATCCAAACTGGAATCAGTTCAAACACGGCAGTATCCAGAAAAAAAATCCTGTAGAGTTATCCGATCAGCAAAAACTTACTACGTTCTTTGATAATATAGGTAAATATCCACAGTGCAAGTGGCAAATGTAACGAGGAGGGTTTTATGTTTAAGAGGTTGATTAACATTTGATTAATATGTTTTTTTTAATTTTATTAAGGCAGGCATTTAATGTTACACATTGCAGGGATGTCTTGCTGAGCTATATTTTATTTATTTATTTATTTACTTACTTACTTACTTATTTATTTATTTATTTATTTATTTATTTATTTATTTATTTATTTAGAAAACGTATATTGCTGCCTACTCTCAAACATAGAAGCACAATATAAAAGAAATAAAAGTAAAAATAAAAATAATAAAAATAATAAAAAATAAAAATAATAAAAATAATAAAACAATAAGCCCCACCCTGATGATAACACACATTCATACCAGCCATTTAACGGGTTCCAGATGGTGCATCATTGCACTCATTTGCAATATATTGCATTCAAATAATACCACTAGCCATAGGAGCAATATTATATATGATTTCCCAAGCATGCAAATGGCAACCATGATTAACCAGGGAAAAGAGAGAATGCAGTTGTGCTTGGATCCTGAAGATTCGGCCTAGAGGAATGAATCTCTTTCTGTATCCCAAAAATCGGCCTGTTTGTTCTGTGAAACCTGAATGAGATGAGAACCAAACTACCCCTTTTTTGACATTGTTTCTCATTCTTCTCCATGTGATGTTGGAGGACCTTATCTTTAAAATGTTTTGACTATCTGTCAGGCACAAACAATCAAATCAGCGTAGAGTTCAAAGTAGCTACTTTATTGTTCTCTGCCTATAATACAGGAATGTTCCCAAACTGGCAGATTCGCCTGAGAGACCTTATAAGGCTCAAAGGCATTTAAGGAAGATCTTGCCCTTTTGTGTTTACATAATGAGTCCAGGCTAATTCCCCGTTTGATCCCTCCTCCTTGACTGGGACAGTTCCTCTCCAATAATATCGGTGTACGTATAGCGTTTGACAGATTTGAAAGCAGAATTAAAAACATGCCTTATAATATTGAGGGCCCAACTGATTAATTAGTGTCATGTTAAATTAAACGACTGAAATATATTTTGATCTATAAATGATCATAAAAATGAATGTTTCTGTAGAAATTAGGGGAGGTTCCCTTTTCATTTTAGTAGCAGGCTAGTGAACTTATAAGTGACTGAAATGAATGGAGAAGTTGCTGAAGGAGGGAAAAACACACCGCTGAATTACGGTCCGTGTGTTCTTTTTAATGTTACCGTGTAAATGTATTTTTAAGATTTTTGTTTTGTTTTGTTTTGTTTTGCAGGAGGTTTTAAAAACCAAATGAAATGTACTAAGGTACCAAAACCTATAAAGAGTTACTTAAAGAACAGGTGAGTTTTTTTTTTTTAAAAAAAAGAGTTTCATTCACGTAAAGAATGGTATTACAGAATGAGAATTTTTTTACATAGTTCATGAGAAAGTACTCTTATAAAATGGATATGAGGTAAGCATGATCGAAGACTGATTACAGGAAAGCAGCTCTAATATGCCCACATGCACAGAATTTCTGCCTTCCAAAATTATTGTTCCAAAATTACTTCAAAATAATGCAGAACTATTACAGCTTAATGTTTATTTTCATAACTAAACGACTAGTTTGATTACTTACAGTCAAAGTGTATTTTAATGTATCTTATTATAAAGAGATCCAGTTCATTGTTGAAGGTTCTGGCCTAATGATTCGGAGATTCTGAGTTCTAGTCCTGCTTTAGGCAGGAAAGCCGGCTGGGTGACTTTGGGCCAATCACCAGGAGACAGTGAGTTCTAGTTCTGCCTCAGTCACAAAAGCCAGCTGAGTGATTTTGGGCCGGGCACTGTCTCTCAGCCCAACCCACCTCATAGGATTGTTGTTGTGTGGGGAAAAGGTGGAGGAAGAGTATTGGATGTGTTTGCCGCTTTGAATTATTTGTAAAAATCATAAAGGCAGGATCCGAAGAAAGAAAAGAAAGGAAAGGAAAGGAAAGGAAAGGAAAGGAAAGAGAGGGGGGGGGAGAGAGAGAGAAAGAAAGAAAGAAAGAAAGAAAAAGAAAGAAAGAAAGAAAAGAAGAAAGGAAGAAAAGAAGGAAGGAAGGAAGAAGGAAGGAAGGAAGAAAGAATGAGAAGAAAGGAAGGAAGGAAGGAAGGAAGAGAAAGGAAAGAAGGAAGGCACAAGCTGAGGAGACATATCTATGATAGCAATTACTGGCACCTATTATGCAAGAAAACTATTCTTCAGTGCTGATTTAGTTTTCCAAGCCAACTTTGCAGTCATTGTGCAGTTGGCCTGGATTATGTGTCCTGAACCACAAAAAGTTAGAGGACGTGGATGATATCCATTAATATGTTGTATTTAGGACAACATCGGTTCTTCTATTGCAACAACATTTCTCCACTCTTCTTTCATCCAGGATGAAAATAGCAATGCTTTAAATATAAGAAATGAAAATAGATTTGCCTATTGCTAGCAAATACATTTTTATGTATTAGGTCAGGGCCTAAGTATTTATCTCAGCATTACTGTTGTGTTTGTTGTGTTATATTTTATACTGTAAAGGGGCAGTCCCCAAACTTTTTGGCACCAGGGTTTCACTGAAGACAATTTTTCCACGGACTGGAGGCGGGGAGAGATGGTTCCACACACAACATAGATCGGGGTGAAATCTACTTACCTTCCTTACTAGTTCGGAAGTTCTCACTTCTCTCTCACATGCGTGTGTGTCACATGCACGCACACACCTTCTGTGCATGCAAAAAAAATTACTTCCTGGTTAAAACCAGGAAATAATGACACCCGGGCGACGATTGCTACCGGATTGCTGAACCACAGGGAAAAATCGCTACCGGATCGGCCAATCCGGTCTGATCCGGGAGCATTTCACCCCTGACATAGATCACACAGATGAAGCTTCACTCGCTTACCTGCAACCCAGTTCCTAACAGGCCACGGACTAGTATCAGTCCGTGGCCCAGGGGTTGTATTCTTCGAACATATTAGAATAGTTAGTTCCTATTGTTAGATTTTCCTAGTTCTAAAAGGTGTCAGATATTTACTGAATGCTTATTTATTTATTATTTTTATTTTATTTTATTAGATTTCTATACCGCCCTTCTCCCGAAGGACTCAGGGCGGTGAACAGCCAAAAGATAAAACACAGGAATACAAAATTTAAAATAGATTAAAACAGATTAAACAATTTGGCTCAATTTTAAAAATATCCCATAATTAAACAAATTAAAATTAGTATTTAAAATTTAAATTTAAAAAAATTTAAAAGGGAGAAGATTTAGGCCAGGCCAGCTTGATGAAATAAAAACGTTTTAAGCGCGCGGCGGAAGGTGCTTATAAGATGAACTTGCTAAGAACAAGGATTGAATTATATCTTACCTAATTTACTTAAGTTTCCTAAACTATATTGTACCCTAACATTGATATTTTTAACTTGCGGAATAAATCTGGCTTATTTTCCAGCAGGAAGAAAGGCCATTCAGATCCCGATATGGATTATTTGAAGATTTTCGAGCATGAAACGGTAAAAGTTGATATAAGTTGTTCAAAGAAATGTCTATGGAGATTCTCAACCATTCAGGTCATGGTTGTCCCAAAGGTGATTTTTCAAGAGGCGACTGGACTTTCTGATTTTTTTTCTTTGAAGACGTTTCTGCTTCTCATCCAAGAAGCTTCTTCAGTTCTGACTGGATGGTGGGGAATGGAAGGATTTATATTCCTTGTAGACCGCTGGTCATTTGCGTTCTTTGTAGGGAATCACTGAGGCCACTTGGAGGTTTGTCTATGTTCTCAGTCCACACCAGGGGTAAAATTCACCTACCTTCGCTACCGGATCGCAAATATGAGTGTGCGCACCTCCTTCACACATGAACAGAGTCTTCTGCACATGCGCAGAGAGTAAAAAAACGGAACATGATGACGTCCAGGTGGGTGGGCGGAGTCTTCTGCCACCGGCCCTACCGGATCGCGTGAGCTGGATAGATCCGGCTGAATTTCACCACTGGTCCACACCCATTTGCACTACTCAGGTGACCCCGAAGACACAGACAAGCCTCCAAGTGGCCTCAATAACTCTCTAAAAGGATGCAAATAACCAGCTGCTGTCTGCAAGGAAAATAAATCCTTCCATTCTCCACAATCCAGTCAGAACCAAAGAAGCTTCTTGGATGAGAAGCGATCGTTCAAAGAAAGCTGCCTGGTTACATTTTCCCCGCTGCTTGTGATTATTTCTAAAACAATTATTCTTATTTATTTATAGGAGCATTTTTAAAAGAAACCCTTATCATCTTCCTTGCTCTTCTCCGTACTGTTTCAACACCTCTTTTACATTCTGTTTTTTGTTTTACATTTTGTCAGCTTGCCACCAGAACAAGGCTGAGTTATATAAAACAAATAACCTCTCGAGCCGATTTGCGTGCAGAGCATATGAGCAGTCAGCAGCTACACAGCAGATGCCAAACAATCTGCCCTTTGCATACTAAAAGATCATTTGTACGATCAGCAGAGAAGACACATTTGCTGTTTCTTGCTAACCAGATGGGGCAATTTTAATCCTAAACCAAATAGGAAAGAAACTTGGGTTCCCTTAATTGGAATGATTGTGTAATTACATTAGTGAAGACTTCAGAAAATGTATTCTTGCGACAGGCATACAGATAGTGCTCAATTTACAATAGTGCTCATTTACTGGACTGTTCAAAGTTACGACGGCACTGAAAAAAGTGACTTATGACTGTTTTTCACACTTACGACCATTGGAGCATTCCCATGGTCACATGATCAAAATCCAGACACTTAGCAACCGACTCATATTTATGACGGTTGCAGTGTCCTGGTGACATGTGATTCCCTTTTGCGACCTTCTGACAAGCAAAGTCAACGGGGAAGCCAGATTCACTTAACAACCATGTTACTAATTTAACAACTGCAGTGATTCACTTAATGACTGTGTCAAGAAAGGTGGTAAAATGGAGCAAAATCACCTAATAACTGCCTCATTTAGCAGCAGAAATTTTGGGCTCATTTGTGGTCGTAAGTCGAGGACTACCTGTAGTTGAACTAACTCACCGAGAAACAGCATTTCCTTCATGTAAGGAAAAAATTATTTCTATATTATGTTGTAAACAATAGAACATTTTTGAGCAAATTACTTATACCGTGATGTCAAGTTCTGAAAGAGAAGCTAAATAAAAGCAGCTGTGGCAAAAATTATACTAATACCATTTTTTTAAATTTTTTTTAAGCTGGATAAGGAAGTTTACAGTGACTTTGATCAGCATTGGAAGCAAAGCAGGCAAAACGGTTAGTTTTAATTTTGAAATCCATGAATAGCTCTCTTCTCATTTAGGTATCTTAGCTGTCTTAAATTTAATGATGAAGGAAAAAAAGAGACCTTCAGTTCTTTGACTTTAATATCCTCTTTAAGAATAGAAAAATCTAACAGGATGAGTAAGGTACTCCTAAATCATCATAAAGAAACGTCTTCCAAACTTGGGTAAATTATCCAAAATTGAGTAAAAGTGATTTTTTGGGGGGAGGTCATGACATCCAAACCCATTACCCAATCGCAATAGGGATGGCCGTGTTACATTGGATAAAAATAACTTTCTGATCAGTGGTTTTTGGAAAACGGTTACAGGGGTGGGATTCAGCCGATTCAGACTGGCTTAGGCAAACCGGATGTTAATTTTAAATCTGGTTTAATCTGGAAAATGGTAGTTACAAGGAGTGGCTGACCCCGCCTGCCCCACCCCTCCCAGGAGTCTCCACGTGGCCCAATTTGGATGCCAGGTAAGTGCAGAGCCCGCGTGGAGGCTCTGGGAGGGTGAAAAATGGGCGTAACAGAAGTACCAGAAGTCAGGAAATGGGCCCGTTTCCAGCCTCTGGAGGGCCTCCAGAGCCCAGGGGAGGCTATTTTCGCCCTCCCGGAGGCTCAAGAAAAGCCTCCGGAGCCTGGGGAGGGCAAAAATGCCCCCTCCACCATGGTGCAGGAAGCCACACTCCCATGGTCACGCCCATCCAGCAACTAGGCAGAGAACCAGTTGCTAAAATTTTTCAATTCCACCCCTGATAACGAAGGAAAAAGTTTGGGAAGCACTGTCTTAAGGCAGGGGTCCCCAACCATCAGGCCACGGACCACTCCCGGGCTGTGGCCCATTGGGAATTGGGCCATGCAAGCAGCGTGCAAGCGCGTTCTTTATTTGCACACACGCGGGAGCTAGGTTGCCTGCACAAAACCATCCCTCTCCCGCCACCCCCCTCTGCTGTCGCCAATCCATGGAGTAAGAAGGTTGGTGGCCGCAACCTTAAGGGATCATACAGTGATTAACCATTTCATATCTTCATTGTTTTGTTATTAACTTTTCATAATTTTAAATTATTCATATCTGGCCTTACAGAAGTAGGGTCCTCCTATGCCTCATCCCTGTGTTTTTAAGAGTCAGAAATAAGCTATAAGCCGCAGCGAGTTTTCCCATTTCATCTGGAGTTATCCTTTGCAACTTTCCTAAGGAGCTTCTGAGAAGCAAAATCAATGGGATGAAGCCTGATTCACTCAATGCCCGCGTGATTCACTTACCAACTGTAGTGATTTCTTAACCACCATGGAAAAAAAGTTGCAAAATGGGGCATGACTTACTTCACAACTGCCTTGCTTAGCTATGGACATTTTGGGCTCAATTGTGGTTCTAAATCGAGGACTACCTGTATCACTGTTTAGAGTTTCTCGAAACAAACTCAGGAATTTTGTTGTTGTTCTTCAGATGATGATTCCCAGTTAAGTAGCCAGTCACCCACATATTCTCCAGAGCAAGCAGATCGACATACCAGTTCTTCCTCTGACGAGGTGAGGACAAGGCTTCCTTGAAGTTGTTCAAGTACTTGCACGCTGCAGATTTTGAATCCTCCTGCAAATTATTTTAATGCATAGAAGCCCTCTCTATAATACACATGAAAATAGCAATAGCAATAGCACTTAGACTTATATACCGCTTTTCAGTGCTTTACAGCTTTCTCTAAGCGGTTTTACAGAATCAGCCTATTCCCTCCAACAATCTGGCTCCTCATTTTACCACCTCGGAAGGACGGAAGGCTGAGTCGACCTTGAGCCTGGTGGCATTTGAACTGCCAAATTGCAGGCAGCTGGCAGTCAGCAGAAGTAGCCTGCAGTACTGCACTCTAACCTCTGTGCCACCGTGGCTCAAAATAGAATAGCTAATAGCATCGTTGACATTACTTCCAGCTAACTTAATGGAGTAATGGAAAACAAAAAATATTGGCTGGGCTTTGAAGCTGGAATCGGTTCTCTTCCATTATATTACCATTTTTATTCCATTATACTGTTCTCTTCCATTATATCATCATTTATATATATTTGACAGGGTCATACGAATAATAAAAAGGACTCCTTAACAACCAGAGTGATTTATTGGCCACCGTCAAAGAATTACACTGACTCCAGGGGTGAAATTTGACCGCATCGGACCGGATCGGGCGAACCGGTAGGGACGATTTGAATCAGTTCGCCGAACCAGTAAAAATCACCCCTGGTTGGCCCCACCCACGGCCGCCCGATCGCCACTCACCTCTTCCAGCCGCTCGCTCGGCCCTTTCGGCCACTTGATATTCCACAGAATTCAACGTTAAATGCAGCAGAGAGAATTTGAACTTTTCTCCCTTCATTCACAGCGGAGCTGCTGCAGCCTGTCCCTTTAAGGTAGTTCGACCCCCCGAAAGGGAGGGGGCCGGGGGGGAACCATAAAGGGAGCAGCAGCTCCGCTGTGAACGGAGGGAGAAAAGTTCAGCTTCTCTCTGCCACAGTATTCACCATGAGCCCTTCTCGTGCTCATGCGCACATTTTTTTCCTACCGGGTTCTGTGGGCGTGGCTTGGTGGTGGTGGGTCATGTGACTGAGTGGGCGTGGGCGTGAGTGACATCGTGTTGGCTACTCCCATGCAGTCACAGGACCTCCCCCACCAAGCCACACCCACGGAACCGGTAGGGAAAAAAATTCACCACTGACTGATTCCGATTTATTTCAACAGTCTAAACCAGAGGAGGGCAATGAAGGAGCGTCATCGGATTCTGAAGTCTCCTATTCAAGGACTTCCAGCCATCCCTGCTCAAGATCAGGACATCAAAGATCAGAATATGTTTGCCAATTCGATGGGAGGCACCGGAATACAGCTAATATTCGATCCCAGGCAAAATCCGCCGTAACTCCGAGAAAGAATACGTTGCACAGAGCTGGACTGCTGTTGTCAGGCCTGAACGATAAGGGGAAGCACGAGGCTTCATGTCAAACAGAGGTATGGGCTGAGCCAGTAGAAAAATCCAATGCAGCTGTGCAGTGTGACATCATCCAGAGGTGCCCCTGTAAAAAGGAGCTGTCCTTCTCCCACAGTGCTGAAATGGTGACTTCGACTAGCAAGGTAGACGCCACTGGAGGGCAGAACGTTCCAGCAAATAGTGCAGCCTTTCAGCCTCCAAATAGCAATTCTTTGTCGACTAATGAGAATTTGTCTCCCGAAACGGATGGTTTCATAGCGGCAAGGTCAGCCTAGCTCGGTCTAACAAATAAAAAAAAAAGGGGGGGGGGAAATTGCATCTGAACGTACATATTTATTGGCAAGGCAGTCAAGGAGCTTAAATTAATGTGTTCCTTCCGACATATATATTTTCCAGCTCTATTTCATGACACAGATTGAGGGATACTTAAATACAGGTGTCGCAAAACGTTGGGGAATTAAGCAACTATAATAACCGCAATTCAAACAACATATATATATATAATATTGCTACTCTAGTGGTTTACTAACTTCATCTTCTCGGTAACTCCTTTCTCCGTCCCTTGACTAAATATCTCTTCCTGTGCCTTCCATTTTTGTTAAGGCAGTTTAATGTAAATGTCTCTGTGAAAACAGCACTTAATACATTTGCATTTTGTCCTTCCCTTCCTGAAGCCAATGCACAGTGGCCCAATTCTGTCATAATGAGTCCTGCCGGCCAGAATTTGTTGGCAAGCTCATTTTGTCCTCTTCAGCTGAGCTTGGAACAGAAGGAAAGGAATCCTCATTTTAAAATGATGTCTGCATCAGAAAATTATGGATGAAGAGTCCCGCCCAGAGCCCCATTTGCCAATTTGTTTTTAAACCATCTTTAAACCGTAGTTTCCTGGTTAATCTATGAATAAGCGTACAAGAAGAAAGAGAAGAAGGCACACGTCATCCTGTTATTTATTCATAGGTCAAGAAGCAGGTTTCCCATTTGGATCAAAGATTGAGGCATTGGATCCATAGATTTCCATCTTATCGTAAACTCTTATCAGAAGCTATATTAGAAATGAAGAATATTCTGGAAATTGGGAGCTTTAAGAATGCTCCTGATTAGTTATATTTCAGCCCTCCTTTTAGACAGGGGTTATTAATTCACCAGTTCTTGTTTTTATATCCAGCATCTTCTGGTTTAAGAGATTTTGAAATTTGCTGTCGTTTTCTTTGTAGTTACGGCATGTTGCCGGCAAACTCAGGATTGACAGCTTGTTTTATTTGTACTGTTGGAACAAGTGGGCTGATAGGCCCTTTTTAAATCATCCCCGCCTTTCGTTTGCCATGTTCCTTGTGGGTCAACCTGGACTAGCCGTGGTTGAAAGAAAAGCTTCCTTTCTAATTTTAAAGAAGAGTCTTAGGATTGTCGATATCACTCCATTGGATAACGAAAGAGAGAGATACCTATGAAAGGAAAACACGCCTTCAAGAATTGTGTTTTTCAAATTGTGTTCTAAAGTACCAACATCTCACTAAAATAAACATCGATTTTAAAGTAAAAGTCTTCGACTTAACAACAGAAGAGCCTGTAGTACAGTGGACTAAGCACTGTTATTAAGAACTGCTGCTTGCAATTACTGCAAGTTCAAATCTCTCCAAGGCTCAAGGTTGACTCAGCCTTCCATCCTTTCTAAGGTGGGTAAAATGAGGAGCCGGATTGTGGGGGCAATAAGCTGACTTTGTATAAATATACAAAAGTATGAAGGCTATTGCTTAACGCATTGTAAGCCGCCCTGAGTCTCCGGAGAAGGGCGGCATATAAATTAAAGCAAAATAAATAAAATAAATAAAAAATAAACAGTTCGTTTAGTGACTGTCCAAAGTTACAGCAGCACTGAAAAACGTGACTAACGACCGCTTTCCACACATACGACAGTTGCAGCACCCCCATGGTCACCTTGTCAAAATTCAGAGGCTTGGCAATTGGTTGTGTATGTGTGTATCAAGTGATCTCCTTTTGTGACCTCACAAGCAAAGTCAACAGGGAAGCCAGATTCGCTTAACAACAAAGTGTTATTAATTTAACAACTGCAGTGACTCACCTAACCACGATGGCATGAAAGGTCGTAAAATGGGTGCAAAGCTCACTTAATAAATGTCTCACTTAACAACAGAAATGTTGGGCTCAATTGCGGCCATTAGCTGAGGAATACTTGTAGTTGTTTCTTATTGAACATGTTAGCTATGCTAGTCTGCCAAACGAAGCATTCAATCCACATACAGAGCAGGGGTGAAATGCTCCCGGTTCGGACCGGATCGCCCAATCCGGTAGCGATGGCGGCGGGTGGTTCGGAGAACCGGTAGCAAAAATCCCTGTGCCCCCCGCCCATGCCCAGCTGAGCCGTACAATCATCAGAGGCTTTTTTTTTACTTTTAAAAGCATTTTTTCTACAAACTTTTCCAACGAAAAAATGCTTTTAAAAGTAAAAAAAAAAAAAAAGCCTCTGATGATCGCACGGCTCAGCTGGGATCGTCAGAGGCTTTTCAAAGCATTTTTTTTCTGCAACCTCTTGGCCGAAGAGGTGGTAAAAAAAAAATGCTTTGAAAAGTCTCTGACGATCCCAGCTGAGTTGCCTGATCGGCAGAGGCTTTTCAAGGCATTAGAAAAAATGCTTTGAAAAGTTAAAAAAAAAAAAGTTGGGCACGCCCACACAGTCACATTACCCCCCCAAGCCACGCCCACAGAACCAGTAGTAACAAATTTTACATTTCACCCCTGATACAGAGTATATTCTTGATTGTACTGTGGCTCTTTTTAAGACTTTCTCCAGCAGAAAACCAACCTATTGCAATCCCCTCTCGTAGCATTCACAGGTCTTTGCAGCTTCTCGGCAGACGCAGAATTTAGAACAAATAACCAAAAACTGCTTTTCTGAAGACTCAAGAGAGAGAGAGAGAATGAGAGATGGATGGCTAGTGAAAGGATGGGAAAGAAGCAGTATAGACATTTACAGGCCGTTCTCAACTTACAACCTTTCATTTAGTGACCAAAGTTACGACGGCACTGGAAAAAGTGACCGAGGACCGTTTTTTCACACTTACAGCTGTTGCAATACCCCCCCCCAAGGTCATGTGATCAAAATTCAGACGCTCAGCAACTAGCGTGGCTTTCTGAAAGTGTCCCGGGGGTCATGTGATCATCTTTCGCGACTTTCCGACAATTGCTACCACCAATAGCCTCCCACCAACCAGTACGCTCCCATAGAGAGGGGTTCCTCCGGGTGCCGTCGGCCAAACAATGTCGACTGGCGGCCCCCATGGGGAGAGCCTTCTCTGTGGGGGCACCTACTATCTGGAATGAGCTCCCCCCGGAGATACGGAGGATCCCGGATCTGCGCACCTTTTTTTGTTATCAAAAAAAAAAAAAAAGGTGATACGGCACAAGAGAGGTTGTCATTGTTCCGTGATACGATTTGGAGAAGGAAAGTTGCTCGTATACAGAATCGTTCTCCAGCAGGAAGCCACCTAACTAAATAATCCTTTTTCTGAAATTCAATTTCCTTGCAAGATGATGACATTTGCAAGGCACATTCACCACGCTTTCGTCAGCTGTGCTGGCGATCTCGAAAAAGGACATTCGTGCTTTCTAAAATACAAGGGAAGACAATTGTGGGCCTTTCCTAATCACCCACCAAATGCCACCACAAGGGCGTTGAAGTAGCTGCCATCAGTGGGGGTGGGGGGGAGAGAAATAATTTGTGAAGTATTAGTATCTAATAGCGGTTTTTTTTCATTAATGTCTCTAGGACTATTTCAAATCACAGAACAGTGAGAAGTCTACCTGTAAACGTGGCAACAGGAAGTAAAATAGCAAAAGAAAGAAGAAAAATGTGAATAGGTTAGCAAAGGAGACACCAGTCCAGGCAGACAATAGACATAGAATAGAAATAGAAATAATAGAATAGAAATAGAAATAGAAATAGAAATAGAGTAGAGTAGAGTAGAGTAGAGTAGAGTAGAGTAGAGTAGAGTAGAATAGAATAGAATAGAATAGAATAGAATAGAATAGAATAGAATAGTAGAATAGAGTAGAGTAGAGTAGAGTAGAGTAGAATAGAATTCTTTATTGGCCAAGTGTGATTGGACACACAAGGAATTTGTCTTTAGTGCATATCTCAGTGTACATAAAAGAAAAGATACGTTCGTCAAGAATCACAAGGTACAACACTTAAAGATACTCATAGGGTACAAATAAGCAATCAGGAAACAATATAAATCGTAAGGATATAGAATAGAATAGAATAGAATAGAATAGAATAGAATAGAATAGAATAGAATAGAATAGAATAGAATAGAATTCTTGATTGGCCAAGTGTGATTGGACACACAAGGAATTGGTCTTGGTGCATACGCTCTCAGTGTACATAAAAGAAAAGATATGTTCATCAAGAATCATAAGGTACAACACTTAATGATAGTCATAGGGTACAAATAAGCAATCAGGAAACAATATCACTATAAATCGTAAGGATCCAAGCAACAAAGTTACAGTCATGCAGTCATAAGTGGGAGGAGATGGGTGGTGGGAACGATGAGAAGATTAATAGTAGTGCAGACTTAGTAAATAGTTTGACAGTGTTGAGGGAATGATTTGTTTAGCAGAGTGATGGCATTCGGGAAAAAACTGTTCTTGTGTCTAGTTGTTCTGGTGTGCAGTGCTCTACAGTGTCGTTTTGAGGGTAGGAGTTGAAACAGTTTATGTCCAGGATATGAGGGGTCTGTAAATATTTTCACAGCCCCCTTTTTGACTTGTGCAGTATACAGGTCCTCAATGGAAGGCAGGTTCATAGTAATCGTTTTTTCTGCAGTTCAAACCAGAGAAAAGTTTATTCACTAATGAAGGCAAATATATGTGTCCCAGGATAATGATGCGAGATCGAATTTGGGTCAGTCACCAGGACCAGAGATTTACTCTTCCGAGCTTTCAGACTCGTGCTGGAGCCCATCCTCAGGGAATTTCTCTTTACTGAAATACATGTTTTGGGCTGTTTTGTGAGTCGTGTTTATGTGGTGCCTTCCTATTGGCTGATTGGTGTGCTGATGGCTGGCGATTGGCTGTCGCTTCCTTGTGCTGCCAAGCCCTCAGCTCCTAAGTATTTGATAGGCTGGTGGTAATTCAGCACTTCTGTTAATTGACAAGGGGCGAGTTTCCCAGGCTTCAATCATTTCCCTGGCTATTTTTGTACCTGCTCGTCCAACAATCTTAGTAGCTGCGAAATTGAATGCGTGAATGTCTTTTACTTACAGCTTAATTCACTGTTGAAAATTCTGCCAAAACTATTTGATCGACAATGGTCAACCAGATAGAAGAGAATATTAAGCCACCCAGAGTAGTAAGACAAGTGGTCAATAAATTCAATAATAAATCAATGAATAAATTTGTATCTCAGGGTTGAATTGTGGGGGTCCATGGTGATCTCTGGGAACTTGCTGATTTTCCTGCCAATGTTTCATTACCAAACTAGGTAACATCATCAGTGCTAGCAATGAAACGTCTGTCTGCAAGAAAACCAAGTTCAGAGAGTACCAAGGACCCCAAAATGCTTACCTGGGTGCATCCTTCTAATGAATGTTTCTGGAGTGTCCATCAAAGGGTGGAAATATAACGACAAGGCCTCTTCGTATTATGTCACTTGGCCCAGATACATTATTTGAACATCCAAGTTAGTTATGTGCTGCATTTCACACAGAGCTACTGTTCTGACTAGGCTTCCTGAGACAGTACAAAGCACACGATTAGTCCCAAAAACCCTCTTTTTATTTCAACGGCTGTGAATTCTGTTCATTCACAGCCCGTAATGAGTCACAAATAGTTTGTAAAGAGTCTGAGGGAAGTCTGCTACAGTCCTTCAGGATAAGGCTAATAAGCACCCACCTTTATCTCCCTTGACAAGCTGCCAAAGACCTAATTAGCAATTAGCTTTGCAAGGCCAGACGGAGCACAGAGTCAAAACGGAGCTTCAGAATTTAAACCGACCAGAACGAACAAAGTTGCTTCCTGCAAAGGCTCATGTCCTTTTGCTCCACCTTTATGTCTTATGGGAGAGGCCAATCATCTCCAAGCCTTACTCCCGAGTCGCCCCTTTTGTCTTAACTGTTCTCGCCTTCTGGCAGCTCTGCGCATGCGTGCACTGGGAACAGCCTCCTCCTGTTCCTCCGCCTCGCTGATGTCAGACTCTGCAGGCTCCGGAGGCAGCACAAAACTCCCAGATGGCCCTTTCTCTGTCTCCGACGCAGAGCCCTCATCCGAGCCTTCCCCAGATTCCAGGACTGGCCCATGTTCCTCCCCAACCTCCTCCTCACTGTCCGACTCTGCTGCCAGCTCCGCAGGCTACCGGCGGACCACATCAGCTGCCTGCAAGTTGGTGTGTGGTAGCAGTGGCCGTGTCCCTATCTGTGGAAATGGCCCACGGGAACCTTATAGGCTTGCTCAGCAGTAGCTGTGCTGCCGATTGTTTCCTAAATATTTTACAATATTGGCAAACGTGACTATTCATACGAATAGATATGCATCTTTCTATTCTATATGTGATAACATTCAGTAATTGGGAGGGAAAGAAAATAAAGAGAAGAAACTATTTTTGTTCCGACGCTTTCCGATGGAAGATTTATCTTCATTATTTGATAATCCAACATTTGCAGCCACAGGCTTCTTCTATCTCCCATCAACCTCTCTCTCTCTTTATGCACCAGCAGGAGAGACCAATTTTACAAGCCTATTTGAAGATAACAGCAAATCCAGAGGTTGTTTCCTAGGAGACTTGGGCCTACTGGCTCTGCTTTCTTCATCCAGCTAGTTACTAAATTGGATTTTTTTTTGTTTTGTTTTTGCAAATAACACCTTTCCTCAACGATACAGGGACTGGTTTGCCTTCATTAAAGATATGCAAATGACAGAATGAAAGAACAAACACATCGACTGCTTTTTGAGACGGATTCAGTCCAAAGGGGTTGCCAGAATTTACGGCGCAGAGACCAGGGGTGAAATGCTCCCAGTTTGGACCAGATCGCCCGACCAATGAAAAAATGCTTTTAAAAGTAAAAAAAAAAAAAGCCTCTGATGATCGTGCGGCTCAGCTGGGATCGTCAGAGGCTTTTCAAAGCATTTTTTTCTGCAACCTCTTGGCCGAAGAGATGGTACAAAAAGTGCTTTGAAAAGTCTCTGACGATCCCAGTTGAGTTGCCTGATCAGCAGAGGCTTTTCAAAGCATTAGAAAAAAAGAGCCTTGGTAGTACAGTGGTCTAAGGCACCCTGTTATTAAGCTGGTTATTAACATCAGCTGCCTGAAATTACTGCAGGTTCGAATCTCGCCAAGGCTCAAGGTTGACTCAGCCTTCCATCCTTTCTAAGGTAGGTCAATTGAGGACCCAGTTTGTGAGGGCAATAAGCTGACTTTGTATAAATATACAAAAGGATGAAGGCTATTGCTTAGCGCATTGTAAGCCGCCCTGAGTCTCCGGAGAAGGGCAGCATATAAATCAAATTAAAAAAATAAAAATGCTTTGAAAAATTAAAAAAAAAAAAAAGGCCACGCCCACCCAGTCACATTACCACCACCACCCCCGCTACCAAGCCACGCCCACAGAACCAGTAGTAACAAATTTTACATTTCACCCCTGGCAAAGACGATCTCATTTTGGAGTCCTTTGGGTTGCAAACTGCAGCTTTCCCCCACTTTTTTTTGCAAGGACCTCAGCAGACAGTAACAATTTTTCACACAGAGACTCTTACCCAGGGAGATATTCGAAAACCAGCAGACTGGAGCATGTGAGGTTTCTGTGTCAGACTCCTAAGAAAATTGCTTGCACCGCTGTGGTTATGTTTACATTACCTTTAATTATAAAATCTTTCCCGCTTGCACGCAAATCAGCGGGTCGCTCTCCGCTTCCAGCTTATTCTTGCCTGAAAAGTCATTAAGTGATGATGGCACGGTCCTACTGAGAGGGACAACAGAATAATAATAATGAGAATTATCTTCCAGGCAGAAGGTTTAGCCATTTGTGTGCCCTCTGCAGTGGTGAGATTCAGCCTGGTTCAGGCCGGTTCGGGCAAACCGGTAAATTGCTGGCTGGCCTATACCCTTCCAGCCCCTCCCAGGAGTCCCCACGGACCCCATTTTGGCTCACAGGTAAGTGCAGGGAGGCCTACACTGCCCAAAACATGGCGTGGGCGGGGTGCACCTCCCCTGCGATCCATTTTTGCTCCCAGGAGGCTGAAGGGAGGCCTACTAGACCCCAAACCAGGGGTGAAATCTACTTACCTTCCTTACCGCTTTGGAAGGGCATGCGCCCCCCGCGTGCATCACAGGTGCGCACTGACCTTCTGCACATGCACAAAACTTTATGCTCATGCGCAGAAGGTAAAAACC
Source organism: Pantherophis guttatus (assembly GCF_029531705.1). Next base: position 3,136,682 of record NW_026844039.1, on the reverse strand, counting down.
AGGAAGTAATGACACCCGGGCGGGTGGAGCTTTACTCCGCCATTGCTCCCGGATCGCCGAACCAACGGCCAAGATCGCTACCGGATCGGGTGATCCGGTCCGATCCGGGAGCATTTCACCCCTGCCCAAAACGGGACGCGGGGAGGCGGCGCATCCCCCCACGGCCTGTTTTTGTTCCCAGGGGGGTGCAGGAAGCCGAGGGCTGCCTGTCACACCCCCTGGCCACGCCCACCATGGCCACGCCCATCCAGTCCGTCATTAGGGCAGAGAACCGGTTGTTAAATTATTTCAATCCCACCACACGTTCAGGAAATAACGGAAATATCAAAATCTACGGCAGACGAGGAGGACGCAAGATAGGTGCTGTTTTAAAAAGAAAAAGAAATGAGATCAGATTTGGGATCAAACAATAACGCAGTTGGTCATGCATTCCTTTGTGCATTTCACCTCAGTTCTTCCAATAGCACTTTTTTGTGACATACAAACACAACGTTCGACTTAACAACGTTCAAAGTTACGCCGGCATTGGAAAAAAGTGACCGACGACCATTTTTCACACTTACGACCGTTGCAGCATCCCTACGGCGTGATCAAAATTCTGACGCTTGGCCACCGACTCAGAGTTATGACGATGGCAGTGTCCCGCGCGCGGGGGGGGGGGGAAGTCATGGGTTCCGCTTTTATGACCTTCTGACCAGCAAAGTCAATGGGGGAGCCCGATTCACTTAACAACCGGGTTACTAATTTAACAACTGCAGTGATTCACTTAACGACTGTGGCAAGAAAGGTGATAAAATGGGGCAAAACTCATTATTTAATAGGTGTCCCGCTTAGCAACATCAATTTTGGGCTCAATTATGGTTGTAAGTTAAGGACTACCTACAGTCCTCAAGTTACGATCAATTGCTTAACAGCTCTAGGAAGTTATGGCGAACTCCCCCTCCCAAAAGATACTGGTGACCTGATCCCAAAGTCCCAATGCCCCTGCATTCATTACAATTTTTTTGTTCTTTTGCTATGGATTCAAAAAAATATCTATTGACTGTACCTTAGTCTTATCTCATTTTAAACCTGGAGGCTTTGACGTCAATAAAATGGGATGTAAGTGTAAGCTGTTTATACGGATTTGTTTTGGAGCACCGCTAAAAAAGAAACTTTCCAGAAAAGACTGGCCTTCTATAATACCGTAGAACATTTCCTATTAGGGCTTGAGATTTATCTGTTTTGAAGGGTGCTTGGTGCTCTCTGAGCGTGGTTGTTTTCTTGCAGGTGTTTCATTACTCAAACTAGATAACATCATCATCGCTAACATTGATGATGTTACCTAGTATGGTAATGAAACGTCTGCAAGAAAACCAGCAAGCTCAGAGAGCACCAAGGACCTCTCATGTCAACCCTGAGCTACAAATATTCTCCTTTATTGCATCTATCTATCTATCTATCTATCTATCTATCTATCTATCTATCTATCCTATCTATCTATCTATCTGTCATCTATCTATCCACCCATGTATCTACCTACCTACCTATCTACCCACCCATATCTATCATCTATTTATCATCTATCTATCTATCATCTACCTACCTACCTACCTATCCACCCATATCTATCATCTACCTACCTATCCACCCATATCTATCATCTATCTATCCACTCATGTATCTACTATCCCTACCTACCTATCTATCCACCCATATCTATTTATCTATTTATCATCTATCTATCATCTATCTATCCACCCATGTATCTACCTACTTACCTATCTATCCACCCATATCTATCATCTATCATCTGTCTATCTATCTATCTATCTATCTATCTATCTATCTATCTATCTATCTATCTATCTATCTATCTATCTATCTATCTATCTATCTATCTATCTACCTACCTACCTACCTACCTAACCTACCTACCTACCTACCTATACACCCATATCTATCATCTATCATCTATCTATCCACTCATGTATCTACCTATTTACCCACCCATATCTATCATCTATTTATCTATGTATCATCTATCCACTCATGTATCTACCTATCTACCTATCTATCCACCCATATCTATCATCTATTTATCTATCTATCTATCTATCTATCTATCTATCTATCTATCTATCTATCTATCTATCTATCCATCTATCCACCCATGTATCTTCTCTCTCTCTCTGTCTATATCCATCCACCCATGTATCATCTATCCATCACCTATCTATCTCTACTATCTACAACGATCTACTATCTACCCCTGATGATGTTACCTAGTGTGGTAATGAAACATCTGCAAGAAAACAAGCAAGCTCAGAGCGTACCAGGGATCCCTCATGTCAATCCTGAACTACAAATATTCTCCTTTATTATTACCTGTTTTGTTTGCTTAGTTTAAATATGTGTTTTTTTTCAAAGGGGCTATTCCTGCCACATCATAAGCTTAACTTGGTTGTTTTTACATTTAAGTTTGAAGTAGAATCCGTGAACATCAAATAATGAACATCATCTTTTTTTTATTTTCTTTCCAAAAGCCACATGCCGTAATTTGGGTCATTAATTTTAAACCTTTTTCTCTTGCTGGTTTCTTACTGCTAGCGGCTGTGGGAATCTAATGAGTTTATGAGTCTAATTAGCATTATTCTAGAACTGGGAAGTTTATTATTCAGTAATACTTCCAAGAGCTTCTCCTTTCTGCATTGTATTAATATTACAGTACAGGTAGTCCTCCACTTACAACAGTTCATGTAGTGGCCATTGTTACTGGAAAAAGTGACTTATGACCATTTGTCACGCTTATATAGCCGTCGCAGCATTCCCATCGTCACGTGATCAAACTTTAGATGCTTGGCAACTGGCATGTACTTATGACGGTTGCTGTGTCCCAAGATCATATGATCCCTTTTTGTGACCTTCTGTTGTGGTCCACCGGCAGCCTGCAGAGCTGGCAGCGGAGTCAGACAGTGAGGAGGCTGAGGAAGAACATGGGCCAGTCCTGGAGGCTGGGGAAGGCCCGGATGAGGGCTCTGTGTCGGAGGCAGAGATGGGGCCAGGGTCCTCTGGGAGCGATGCACAGACTCAAGAGGCTGACAGCAGAGAGGAAGAGGAACAGGAGGAGCCTGTTCCTAGTACACGCATGAGAAGAGCTGCCAGAAGGCAAGAGCAGCTAAAGCAAAAAGGACGACTCAGGAGTAAGGCCAAGAGATGATTGGCCCCTCCCTTAAGGCTTAAAAGACCAGCAATGGCTCTTGGGCTCTTTGTCGGAAAACAACGTTGATAGATTTGTTTCTTGTCTTGCTGCATTTCTTTCTTGTCGGCGTCTTCTGCTTCTGAACTTTTGCCAAAAGCCTTTGGCAGGTTGCCAAAGTAGACCAAGGTTGGTGATAAGGCTGAAGAATTGTGTTATGAAGAGTTTGTTTTGAATTAGTTTGGACTACGCTGAGAATGAGTTAATTCTCAGCTGTTCTAATAAAATATGCTTGTTTAGAACTGATTGCGTCTGATAATACCTACTTGGACCTGGGTCACAACACCTTCTGACGAACAAAGTCGATGGGAAAGTGGCATTAGCTTAACAACTTTGTTACTAACTTAACAACTGTACTGATTCACTAAACAACCTTGGCAAGAAAGGTCATAAAAAGGGGGCAAAAATTCACTTCACAAATGTCTCATAGCAACAGAAATATTGGGCTCAATTGTGGTCATAAATCAAGGACTACTTGGATTGAAATTTGTTAAGAGGTAGGTACCCTTTGCGTTTCACAGATAACACCTTGAACAAGCAGCTCCGAAATTAAACTTGCTCTGACGTACAAACAAAACGCCACAAAAGATTCTGTAATCAATTTATCTTTTATTTTGTTCGTTTTACTATCGTCAGACCGTTTTGAAAAGATATTTAGCTTTACATACATACAGAGAGAGAGAGAGAGAGAGAGAGAGAGAGAGAGAAAGACCCAGTGGTCCGAAAAGCAGTTTGAACATAAAAACAGTCAACTTCAGATCACTACATTTTCCAAATAAAAATAAAATAAAATAAAATACACCACTTTTTTTTGTTTTTTTTTATACATTATAGGCTTGGTTGCTGGAAAAACAAAATGGCATGTGTTAAATGTCGAAAAAGGAAACCCATAGCAACGCGGAAATGTAAGGTCTTCCTAAAATGGCAAGTAAGACGTTACTTTGTACTTTTGCTATCTCCGTCTCATCGGTCAAGGTCTCTGTCTAAAATTACACCTATGTGGAAAACAGGACTTCATGACATGATAAAACAGCTTCTGGACACTAATTTCAGCTGATCGTCGGAAATACCGGTTCAGATGAACTGCTAGCTTTTTTTCCCCCTAGTAGTAGCTTTTACTAGTAGTAGTACTAGTATTTTAATATTTTACTAGTATTTTACTATTTTACTAGTAGTAATACTATTAATACTAGTAATAGTAGTAGCTACTACTACTAGTAGTAGCTAGTAGTAGTAGTTTTTATTACTACCGGTTTGCCCAAACTGGTGCGAACCGGTAGCATTTCACCCCTGGTCCACGGACCCCAGTGGAGGGGCACGTTGTCGTCATTGGGGGGGGGGGGGTTCGTGCAGACGTGAAGAAATGTTATGATTTAAATCTTGAGTTAAGTCTTGGGGGTCCGTGGCCATGTTCCTTGGCCACAAAAGTTATTTAAAAGGGGTCGTGGTGATGAAAAGTTGAGAATCGTTGCTTTAAGTGGTCCCCAGTGAGGGGGAAAAAAAACTCTCTGTAATGTCTTGGTATCTATTCTTCTACATAAAATGAATTTTTTTTAAAGCATTGTATTTAATCTTGAACAGTCTTATGCAGCCTTCTAATCTTCCCCTGGTACGTTACACGAAATTAAACCCCCCCAAAAAATGTCTATATACTCTTTTTTTTTTTTTTGGAGGGAAGGAATCCAAAAAGAAAAATGTATGTTAAGCACACATGCCCAGTTCTTGATAATTAGATATTTAGCACATACCCACCCCCCAAAAAAGGTTTGATATAAACTAGTTTCTTACATCGATTTTTACCACCTTGATAGGAGTTAAGATTAGGAAATATATACTAACAAATCTGGTGGCTAAAATAAGTTTCATATACAGTACTTTTGAACAAATAGCACTTGGTTACAAAAACACCACGGTGAGGATTATTGGCACATTAAAAAGAAAAGAAAATCTTTTGTGGATGTGAAAATAACCAAAACAAAGAACTGCTGCCTAAGAGATCCCTATGTTAAATCTACGCCATTTTACAGAAACAAAACCATGTACAGTTTGTCCGTTTTCGACACTTGTTGCGATTCAAGCCATTCCCGTAGACCAAGCCGCACGAAAACTGTACACAAGGCGACGAAAAGTGTTAGGAAATCACATTTCCAAACGGCAAAATGTGACTTGTTTAAAGCCGAAGACCCTTCAGGATCTTCTTATAATCTGTAGCTACATTTAAGCTGTAAAGTTACCCGCAATACCACACTTAAAAAAAAAAACAAAAAAAACTCATAAAGCACATATTGTATGTCTATGGAGATTCTCAAATCATCCAGGTTATGGTTGTCCCAAAAATGCTTTTTCAAAAGGCAACTGGACTTTTGTTTTTTTTTCTCTTGAAGTCGTTTCGCTTCTCATCCGAGAAGCTTCCTCGGTTCTGATTGAAGTCAGAATCAGAAATAGTGAGTCAGAACTGAAGAAGCTTCTGTTGTGGTCTGCCAACAGCCTGCGGAGCTGGCAGCGGAGTTGGACAGTGAGGAGGCTGAGGAAGAACAGGGGCCAGTCCTGGAGTCTGGCGAAGGCCCAGATGAAGGCTCTGCATCGGAGGCAGAGATGGGGCCAGGGCCATCGGGGAATGATGCGCGGACTTCGGAGCCTCCAGAGGCTGACAGTAGAGAGGCAGAGGAACAGGAGGAGCCTGTTCCTAGTTGCACGCATGAGAGGAGCTGCCAGAAGGCGGAAGCAGCCAAAGCAGAGAGGACGACTCAGGAGTAAGGCCAAGAAATGATTGGCCCCTCCCATAAGGCTTAAGAAACGGCTCTTGGCCTCTTTGCCGGAAAACAACCGTTGAGAGATTTGCTTGGTGTTTGGATAGATTTCTTTCTTGTCAGCGTCTTCTGTTCCTGAACTGTTGCCAAGAAAAGCCTTTGGCAGTTTGCCTAATTATCCCAAGGTCAGAGATAAAGTGAAGAATGGTGTTTTGAGGACTTTGCTTTCATTTCATTTGGAATAAGCTGAGAATGAGTTAATTCTCAGCTGTTTTAATAAAATCTGTTGGTTTTTGGAACTGTTTAGCATTTAATATTAACTACGTGGGCCTGGTCACAACAGCTTCTTGGATGAGAAGTGAAACGTCTTCAAGGAAAAACGAAGTCCGGTTGCAGTTTGAAAAAAAACACATATTGAGGGGGAAAAAAAACAACAACTCCACAGATCAAAGGGATGATTAAAGTGCTTCTCAGGTCTGTAAATCTTCATATCAAAATAAAACTTTTAATACATTCTTTCCGACGTCTTAAAACACTGGTTTTGTTTTCTCTCTCGGCTTCCTGTACATAAGCTTGGGAGTCTTTTTCAGTTATAGGCAGAATTTGGGAATTAACACCACACTGGAAAAATAAACCTGCTTTAGATTTTCCAAACACTGGAATAAGGATGATCAGGGATAGGAGGAAATTGGCACGTTTAGCAGTCTCACTGAAAGTCACAGAAGCTGTAGGGAAAAAAAAAAATCTAATGGCATCTGCAAAAGTTCATTTACATCCAAAGGTGTTGGCGATCACCTTTAAAGCGCTCCATGGCTTAGGGCCAGGGTACTTACGGGATTGTCCTCCGCCACCAATTGCCTCCCACTGGCCAGTTCACTCCCACAGAGAGGGCCTCTTCAGGGTGCCGTCGGCCAGACAATGTCGGCTGGCGACTCCCAGGGGGAGAGCCTTCTCTGTGGTGGCACCTACCCTCTGGAACAATCTACCCCCAGAGATACGAGTGATCCCAGACCTCTGGACTTTTCGTCGGGCCCTTAAAACCTATTTCTTTCAGTTAGCCGGGCTGTCCTGATTTTATGGTGGGTTTTTAAAATTTGAAATTGGTTTTAAATTGAAATGTTTTAAATTATGGGCCAAACTTATTTAACTATTTTAAATCTATTTTAACTTTTGTGTACAAATGTTTTACTTTGGTTGTTCACCGCCCTGAGTCCGAAAGGAGAAGGGCGGTATAGAAATCTGATAAAATAAAATAAATAAATAAATAAAGATCCCCTGGTTAGCATTGGATCTTTAACTCTCCACTGCCCAGAATTAAGAACTGAATCCGGTCTATCAGCTCTTTCTTACTTCCTTTTGGAAGGAAAGAGTAGAATAGTTAGGGTTAGAACAGTGATGGCGAACCTTTTTAGCACCGAGTGCCCAAACCGGAACGCATGTGCATGCTTGCGTGCCACAGCACTGGAGATCCAAAGACCACTTTGGTCTTCAGATTTCCAGCATGTGCGCCGGCTAGCTGGTCTTCGTGTGCGCCAGAAATCCGAATACCAGCTGGCCAACACGCACATGCTAGTTTTTTGGCTGTTTTCCAGCTGTATTTTGCCCTGCAACCCAACAACGATAGAGTAACCTGGGATTTAAATCCTAGATGGTCTATGCCAGGGGTCTCCAACCTTGGCAACTTTAAGCCTGGAGGACTTCAACTCCCAGAATTCTAGGAGTTGAAATCCTCCCAGGCTTAAAGTTGTCAAGGTTGGAGACCGCGGTTCTATGCTATCTCAAATATGAACTGCTTGGACATCTTTGCTTATATGAAGTCAGTAAATATCTGGATTTAACATCTCAATTCTTTCTAGTCCAACGTACGTTCTCTATATGGTAGAGATCCTCTCAGTCTCGTGTAGACCTGCTTCTAAAAAAAAAAAAATCTTACATTTCTCTGCTTAAGAAGATAGCTTCCATTTGACATGATCAGAAGTGGGTTTCACATTGTCACCACCGGTTCGCCCAGCACCAGAAATGTGCGCATACGCCGTCCATACATGCGTGCGACATCAAACATGGGAATTCACGCATGCGTGTGGTGTCGAACACCGGAATTCGCTCGTGCGCGCCATCCACACATGCGTGTGGTGTCAAAACCACAGCGATATAGGACGGGGATTGTGCCCAGGTGGGTGTGCGGGCCCACCCGCAGGTCGCTACTACCGGTTTGCTTGAACCGATCCGAACCGGCTGAATCCCACCTCTGGACATGATTATTAAATATATCCAAAATAGCTTATTTCTCCGAGTTTACTGAATGGATTTCCAAATTTACTACTCTTCACTTTTAAAATAGCTCAGAACATCTTCGCTATGACCATTGGTTGGTGGGTATCAGTTATAAGCATTAACCCAACTGGTTTTAAGGATTTCCCTATATATATATATATGTGTGTGTTTTCTCAGGTTTTCGCGGGTGTTTGTATGTAGGTCTTTGGTTATTCGGGTCTTCTCCCACGTAAAATTGGAAGTGTCTTGGCGACGTTTCGACGAAGTCTCATTCGTCATCTTCAGGCTGGTGTTTTTGGCTTTATTGCTCCTGGAAGCACGAAGCCGAGAACACCAGCCTAAAGATGACGAATGAGACTTCGTTGAATATATGGTAAATTTATTTTTAATCACATTTTACAGCCTGAGGAAAATACTCGAGAAAATAATAATGCACATGGACCACTCAAAAAGCTGCTGGAACGTTGAAACAAATAGGATTTTGATGAATTAAATGGAAGAGTAGAGTTCAACTACCTAAACTGGAATCGGTTTAACTTCTGTTACGTTCTGGATATAACAATATTCGGTCCTGTATAGGTAATGGTAAAAACATGATGGCTGCAGGCAATTTAAGAATTTGATTCATCAAGCAGATCTTCCCATTAGTAGATTGTTTTTGACAGATCGAGACAACTGATAAATAGAAGCAGCAGCAGAAATATTTAAATGTTCTCTACTAGCACATCACTTGAAGCTATCGTGTCTTTTAAAAACAGACTTCTAAATCCAACAGACATCTAAAAATAATTAAACATTGGAATGTGTTGTGCTTCAGCTTGTTGTTCGTAACATTATTAAAAATAGACATTTTCGGTCGACGGAATTAATTCAATATCCTCTAAGTCTACTCTATTTAGAATCTGAGATCTGTAACGTAGCTTTCTTGAACTTAAAAAATACCGCTTGCAAAATATAAAGAAAACCCTTGCTAAATATAAGTACTCCACCTTTACTCATTCGTGTATAAACATAGATTCCAAAAAATAAAACACCCAATTTGTAGAGGGCTTATTTCAAGTATTCATTTAATTCAGCAGTATTAGAAATAAACTCTTTGCCATGAAGGATAATTTCTTTGCGTAAATGACTAAGGCAGGGCTACACGATAAAGCGATATCCAAAGGAAGACATAAACCAGTAATCCTGGTTAGAATACAGGGGCAAGGAACCTTGTGCTCTTGTATATATATATATATATATATATATATATATCAGGGATATATATATATATATATTAGGGGTGAAATCCAGCAGGTTCTGACAGGTTCTGGAGAACTGGTAGCGGAAATTTTGAGCAGTTCAGAGAACTGGCAAATACCACCTCTGGCTGGCCCCAGAGTGGGGGTGGGAATGGAGATTTTGCAATATCCTTCCCCTAGGAGTGGGGTGGGAATGGAGATTTTGCAGTATCCTTCCCCTGCCACGCCCACCAAGCCACACCCACAGAACTGGTAGTAAAAAAGTTTGGATTTCACCACTGAGATATATATATATATATATATATGTTTTCTCAGGTTTTCGCAGGTGTTTGTATGTAGGTCTTTGGTTATTCGGGTCTTCTCCCACGTAAAATTGGAAGTGTCTTGGCGACGTTTCGACGAAGTCTCATTCGTCATCTTCAGGCTGGTGTTCTCGGCTTCGTGCTTCCAGGAGCAATGTATATATATATATTACGTGAGAGAAGACCCGAATAACCAAAGACCTACATATTTCTGATAAAGAAATATATATATATATATTTCATAAGGAGACAATAAGCTTCCAAAGGATGCATGACTTGAACGAAGGCCAAAAAAATTAAAACAATGATTAATACTTTTCGATGGACAGAAGTTTCAGCCGAGTCTGAATAATAAGAAGGTTAAATCTAAACGGGGAACGTAATTTGCAAAGCGCAGCATGCGGCTTTCTGACAATATTTAATCATTTTCAATAAATGAAGGAAGCCATGCACAACTCTTGATGCCCCAAAGTAAAATAAGTGAAGCGGAAGAGAACACTGAATTTATCCCATTTGGCTTTGCGCTCAAATTTTTCATAGCGGCCGATTTCCACAGATCTGTTTCCCACGTGCTGGATGTCCTATTCCCCCCCCACACACACCCAGTTTAAGGCTTTAGGCAGGGAAACCAGTAAAAGGCATATATATATAAGGGCAGCATTTTGTAACGACTTCTTAAGTTAGTGGTAACCCCGGGCTTCCAAATTCCGTGTCGACGCCGCGAAAAGTCAGAACACGACCGGCACAAAGGCAGAAACCAGTTTCATCCTAAAAGCAAAACCTGGTGTCATTTTAGGTAGGAGGAAGGCGGATTGGCGAGTGGGATTAAGCGGCATCGGGATGCAAGCCCCGCCTCTTTTCTCCAGCCCAAAGGGGGCGGAGCTTGGGCTTTCGTCTTTTCCGTTCGTAGAAGCAGCCGATCATTACAGAAGATGGGGAGGTTGGTTACTTTAAGGCAACACTTGTCTCTTTATTTATTGGAACTGGAACGGAAACGCTTTCTGAAATATCCAAGTTAGCTTTGACACAAGGAGAACCGTGAATCGTAGGTCTGTGCCCCTTTCAATTTTCGTAGTTTTGCGTCCAGTAAAAGAAAATACGAAATAAAAAAAATAAGGTACAGCCAGAGCTTCCAGAAGGCTAAAAAAATATATAGTCCGGCTGTCGAAACAGAATAAGAGAGTTGAAAGGGACTTTGGAGGTCTTCTAGGTGCTCAAGGAGGAACCCCTATACCATTCCTGACAAACGGCTTTTCCAATCTCTTCTTGAAAACCCCCAGTGATGGAGCACCCACAACTTCTGAAGGCAAGCCAGATCCTATAGCACCGTGATGGCGAATCTATGGCGCGAGTGCGACAGGTGGCACATGGAACCATATCGGTGGACACGCGAGTGTTGCCGTACCTCAGCTCCAGCACACATGCATGTGCCGGCTAGCTGATTTTTGGGCCTTCCGGTTCCACAGGAAGTTGGAAAATGGGCTGTTTCCGGCCTCCAGAGGGCCTCTGGGGGCGGGGGGGAAGGCCGTTTTTGCCCTCCCCAGGCTCCTAGAAAGCCACTGGAGCTTGGGGAGGGTGAAAAATGGGCCTACTAGGCCCACCGGGCCATCGCGTGCTAAAAGCAGGGGGGAGGGGCGTGAGCGGGGCGCATTGAATTATGGGTCATGCGGGTGACCTCCTCGCACTCTCCCAGCTTTTGGCACACGATCACTGTCCTATAGCATTTTAAAGAGGCAAATAGGAGAAATTAAAAGCATCTGTATACCTCCTTCTGGCAAAGAACTTGATTATTATAACAATTCCCTCATTTTATATTTCTCTCCTAGGATATTTAACCCTACTTATTGTTCTCAGGCCTAGGAATATAATCTCATGTAAGAAGACAGAATAAATGACTTTATTCCACATGTTAATCCCAGAGATTCTATTTAGCTAATTTATAGCTACTTACATACAGATCCACGTTTTCTCATACAGGTAGTCCTTGACTTACAACTACAATAGAGCCCAAAATGTATGTTGCTAAGCGAGAGATTTGTTCAGGGAGTTTTGCCCCGTTTTACGACTCTTCACGCCACAGTTGTTAAGTATATCGCTTCAATTGCCAAGTCAGGCACACGGTTGTTAAGTGAATCTGGCTTCCCCGTAGACTTGGGCTTGTCAGAAGGGCGCAAAAGGTGATCATGTGACCTTGGGATGCCGCAACTGTCATAAGTACATGCCAGTTGCCAAGCATTCATCTGAATGTAAATCACGTGACCCTAGGGATGCTGCAACGGTCGTTAAGTGTGGGAAATGATCTTAGAGTCACTTTTTTTTGGTGCCGTTGTAACTTTGAAAGGTCACTGAATGAATTGTTGTAAGTCAAGGACTACCTGTATCCTACAAGTTGAAGGTTCACCGAGATCAACATTGGAATATGGCAGCAGGACAGAACTGAAGAGAATTCTAGTTTAATCCTCATGAGCAGGTGAACGGTTTGTGGGTCAGATGGTCCCAAATATCTTACCTCATTTGTAGGGGTATCTGAACTAGTAAGGATGCCCTCCTTCATATCCATGTCAAGATTGAATCGCTTCACTTTTTCTGAGCTTCTATCGCTCCTCAACTTGCCAAACGGGAGGGAGGGAGGGGAGGAAATGGAATGCTAAGTTTTCATCTACGGGCTGCGGGAGCCTGAACCTCGCCAAGGTCACTGCTGCAGGTGTTAGGCGGTGACACGGACTGTTCCCATAACAAAAGGAAGCTTTATAATTGGACCATTTGCGCGGGGAAAATCAGAGCTGGTTTTGCTTCTGCAGTTCCGAGATGGTGTATTTATACTGTAACTGCTATTCTAATATACTGTAACTGCCTTCCTAAAAGTTATTGCATTACATTGATTAAATTATCTTTCCACTGATATATAATTTTATGGTACTACTCCCCCCAAAAAAGTGGTGTTATTATCTAGTTTTAGAAAATACACTTTCCTCAAAAGATTTTCACAATTTTGGCCACTACTGTACAATAGATGGGATCGGTGGGAAGCTTTACATCTTATATGAATACGATCTTTCATTAATCCTTGGATTTAATGGACTGAATTTTAATCCACGAAACGGATTAAAGGAAAAAATTAAGACGATATTTTAATCTTGAATTTGTCATCTACTAATTGACGTCCCCAAAATTACTTTTTAAAAATACTTTTAGTGAAGGAAGTTATAGGATTTCTTCCCCGTTTGGGAGGGTTTAAAATTGACTGTTATATATGATAGTTATAACCTTCTTTTTACTTTTCCTGTAATCCACAGGGGAACATTATTTTAAAAAAATAGCAAAATAATAATTATTTTTTTCGTTCGGTCTACGATGGATGGAAACACCTTCTCTTTGCTCCCTGCCACCTCTAAGGAAACACTGGCGTTGTTGTGAGAGACTCTCTCACAACAACGCCAGTGTGAGACTGTTCATCACAAATCCTGAAATGAAATCTTCACACTTAAGGACCCACAGGTATCCTTTAACCCACCTTATGCAGCTCCCCAAAACTTGAGAAATTTTGCTAACAAGAGTCAAATAACGTCCTGCCCAGAAGCAAAACTAAATTGCTTCTGATCTGTTTTTTTGTTTTTTTTTAAAGCAGGAAGAATGGTGGTGAATTACTTTCGTTTGGGGAAGCTTCTTTCTAGGTTTGACATAAAACCATGATAAACCGGATCACTTCCCTGAAAATTCACTTCCTTCGTGCCCCGGGTTCCCTAAATACTGGAAGAATATCTGCCCTTAACTACAAGGCCTCAACAGGTTTACTTAATTCAATTAATCAGTGGGACAACTTGTCCCAAAGATGCTTTTTCAAGAGGCGACTGGTTTTTCCTTTGAAGACGTTTCGCTTCTCATCCAAGAAGCTTCTTCAGCTCTGACAGGATAGTGGGGAATGGAAGGGTTTATACTCCTTGCAGACCGCTGGTCATTTGCATTCTTTTTATAGAATCGTTGAGGCCACCTGGAGGTTAATCTAGAGCAGGGATGGCTAACCTTTTTGCCATCGCATGCCAAAAGCGTGGGGGAGTGTGGGGGGGTTGCGCGCATGTGTGCCCACACCGATAATTCAATGCCCCCTCTGTGCCCCGTCCCCTGCGCATGCATCCCCCCCGCGCTCCCTCGTGCATGCACGCACGACCCCCCCCCACATCCCGTTTTGGGCCTAGCAGGCCTCCCTGAAGCCTCCGGAGGCCAGAAACGGCCCGTTTCCAGACTTTCAGTAGGCCCGTTTTTCGCCCTTCCAAGGCTCCAGAGGCTTTCTTGGGGAGGGCGAAAACGGCTTCTCCAGCCCCCGTGGAGGCTCTCCAGCCCCTGTGGAAGCCAGTTTCCTGACTTCCGGTAGGCCTGGCAGGCCTGTTTTTCACCCTCCCCAGGCTCCAGAAGCTTTCCTGGAGCCTGGGGAGAGCAAAACCGGCCTCCCCCATGGCCCTATCCTCCCGGAGGCCCTCCGGAGGCTGAAAACGCCCTCCCAGAGCCTCCGTGTGAGCCCTGTACTTACCTGGCATCCAAAACGGGCTGCGTGAAGACTCCTGGGAGGGGAGAGGCAGCTTGGGCGGCAGCACGCGCATGTGCACTGGAGCTGAGCTAGGGCAACGGCTCGCGTGCCCGCAGATATGGCTCCGTGTGCCACCTGTGGCATGCGTGCCATACGTTCACCATCATGGATCTAGAGGTTTAGCACCACTCAGGTGACCCTAATGACACAGATAAACCTCCAGGTAGCCTCAACGACTCTCTAAAAGGATGCAAACGACCAGCTGTCTCCAAGGAATATAAATACTTCCATCCTCCACCGTCCAGTCAGAGCTGAAGAAGCTTCTTGGATGAGAAGCGAAATGTCTTCAAAGAAAAACCAGAAAGTCCAGTTGCCTCTTGGGACAACCATGACCCGGGTGACCGAGACAGAATCTCCACGGACAGTGGAACAAGTTGCCTCCAGAAGTTGGGAATGCTCCATCACTTGAGCTTTTCAAGAAGCGACTGGACAGCCATTTGTCAGGAATAGTGTACGGTTTTCCTACCTGAGCAGGAGGTTGAACTAGAAGACCTCCAGGGTCCCTTACAACTCTGTTATTCTGTATTCTGCTTAACAAATGCCTTTCATTCTGCAAAAAAAAAAAAAAAAAAATCACCGCAAGTAAAATCTGAAAACTCAACATGGACGACAAAGTTGAACTGCAAGAATCTGATGACAAAATTTATCTCCGCGGAAGGAGGCCAATCCCTTCCTTCTTAAGAAAAATGGAAGCCATCCCATTCCAGTTCATCCTTCAACCGTTCCCTCGCTTTGCTTCCACTCTAAACCGAATCAAATTCGGTTAATTCCAAGCCAAATTGTTTGCTTAGAAGTCATTCTGATGAGGTTCTCACATTGGTTTTTTGAGATTTGCAGGGTCAAAAAAAAAATAAAAAAAAAATATGAATTTCTGGCAACCTAGACCAGGAAGACACCCGCCCGCCCCCCCTCAAAATGAAGCAAAATCTTCTCCACAGGCCTGGTAGAACCCCAGAGCCCACAGGCCACAAATCATTTAAAATGTTGTAATTCTAAGATCTCAGCTTTCCTTGTGCAAAGGACCGTCGGTGGGAAAGAAAGATTTCTAAAGATAATCGCATCCACGGAAAGTAAGCACCAGAAGAAGCTGTTTTCTCTCATTGCACACAACATCAGTGGAGTATTAACGTTACAATCAGTTTACAATTCCCCCACCCCCAAATAGACATGATTCTTTCCTTCCTTCTGTTTTACTCCTAAGAGGCGGGGTTACGTTTGTTCCCAAGTCTCGGGGTTCCAGGTTAACTGCTTTTACGAATCGCCTGGTTTCTGACTTCGTTGTTCTTTTTTAAGCATTTTAATTTTTCGAGCCGGTCAACTAAGACGCCACCTCATCCCTCGACTCTCATTCTGAAGTTCAGCAAGCGTCCAGAATGGAACTCTTAAAGACCTCAAGAGAGTCACTTCCACTCTGCAAGCTCTTTCCTTCTTGCCAATTCTTCTCGGCGATCGCCTCTTGGCTAGCGGGTAAGAGGATGTGGGATTTTTATTTCTATTTCCCCCCCTCCCCCGAAGGGCATGGTTTAAAAATAGGGAACCGTTTCCACAGAGGCAGTAGGAAGCAGACCAGAAACAGGCCAGTGAGGTCATTCAGCGCAGCTCCTTCAGCATCCCTCAACCAAGGCTTTCGAAAGATCTAACCGATCGGCGGCTGAGATTTATTCCACGTCAGAGGCGTCGTTGTCGGAGAGATGGTAATTACTTCCCTTCACCCGGATGTACTCGATATACCTCCCGTCCTCCGATTCGGGAATGCCACATGTACATAGCGAAGTCTCAAACAAGCATTCAATTTCCTCCAGTTTTTTGCCTTTGGTCTCTGGAAGGCAGCCGTACAGAAAAAGGAGTCCCACGAACGCAAATCCGGCATAAAGGAAGAATGCTCCTGGAGTTTTAAAAAAACCAAAGAAACAAAGAAACACGTCACCCCATTTAGAGTTAATATATAGGTTGGGAATTTTTTTTTTTTTAAAAGGAAGTTTCTAAGGCTGTGGGTCTCAACCTGTGGTCCGTGGATCCCTGGAAGGGGGGGAGGGCACAGTGTCATCACAGGGAGTCCGCGAAGGTTTGGAAAAAGATGTTATGATTTAAATCTTGCGTTAAGTCTTGGGGGTCCATGGCCACAAAAGGTATTTAAAGGGAGTCCATGGTGAAGAAAAGGTTGAGAAACACTGTTCTAAGACTTCTCTTAAGATCCATATTTCAAAAATATTACACAGGTGGTTTCGTTCAAAGCATTATATATAAAGTCAAGGACACCCGTACAAACCTAATATTCATTCATTAATTCATTCACTTTCTACACTCACCCATCTCAGTCCTTCCTTCCTTCCTTCCTTCCTTCCTTCTTTTCTCCCTCCCTCCCTCCCAGAATCATTGACTGGGTGTAGAAATTGAATGAATGAATGAATGAATGAATGGTAAGGTAAAGGTAAAGGTTCCCCTACACATGCTTGCTAGTCGTTTCTGTCTCTAGGGGGCAGTGCTCATCTCCGTTTCTAAACCAAAGAGCCTTGCTGTCCAAAGATGTCTCCGTGGTCATGTGGCCGGCATGACTCAACACCGAAGGCGCACGGAACGCTGTTCCCTTCCCACCAAAGGTGGTCCTTATTTTTCTAATTGCATTTTTTACTTGCTTTCGAACTGCTAGGCTGGCAGAAGCTGGGACAAGTCACGGGAGCTCACCCCATTACGTGGGCACTCGGGATTCGAACCGCTGAACTGCCGACTTTTCGATCGACAAGCTCAGTGTCTTAGCCACTCAGCCACCGCGTTCCTATATATATGTAGTCCTTGGTTTATGGCCACAACTGAATGCAAAATTTCAGCTGCTACGTGAGACAAACATTAAGTGGGTTTTGTCCCATTTTACGACTTTTCTTGCCACATTTGTTAAGTGAATCACTCCAGTTGTTAAGATAGTAACACCATTCTTAAGTGAATCCAGCTTCCTCATTGACTTTGCTTGTCAGAAGGTCGCAAAAAGGGATCACCCTGGGACACTGCAAATCGTCATAAATGTGAAACAAGCATCTGAGTTTTGATCACATGACCACGGGGATATCGCAACGGTCGTTAAGTGTGAAAAAAGGGTCATGTCACTCTTTTCACTGGCGTTGTCATGTCAAAGGGCCCCTCAATGAACGACTGTAATTCGAGGACTACCGTATATGACAGTTAAAAAAAAATATTAAGAACGTTTTAAAACGTGTTAAAAACATTTCGAAACAATAAAGCAATTTAGGATGCCAAGGCAAATAATTGAAAATTGAAAAACGAAAACCCCAATGTATCCGAAATTAAATTGTTCTGGGTCTTGTTTTAAGAGGAAAAATAAAAAAAAATAAATTCTTACCATAATAAGTCAGATATTCAGCTGTGTGCAGGAAAGTAAGTGATACCAGAACGTTGAAAATCCAGTTGACGCCAGAGGAACACGCATTTCCTGTACTTCTCGCCCAAAGGGGATAAATTTCAGAATTGATGGTCCACGGCATTGGCCCCATTCCTTTTGACAAGTAATTGAAAAATAACCGATTAAAGTTTTTAACTTCAGTATTCTTAAATGATCTATCAAGATGGAAAGTTAAGAAATGATTAACATGGGTGAACCAGGGACTTTGCGGTGTCCCTGGGATTGTCAGGATGTGCCCTCCACTATCACAGTCAAAACGAGACTGTGAGGTCCAAAAAGGACCATCCAGCGGTGGGGTTTTCGGCAACGATCCTGGAGCCCAGGAATCCTCTGACCATCCCGTCGCAACGTCAGCTCCTCCCCCTTAAGAAATGATTAACATGGGTGGAAGATGTCCTGAATAATATTTGCCTTCAATATAAATGCACGATGTTAAGAATGTTCACCCTAATATCGCTTGTTCTCGACTTGCAATCGTAGTTGAACCCAAATACAGTTGTTAAGCGAATCATGCGGTCGTTAAGTGAATCCAGTCCTCCCCCCCCATTGCCGTTATGTGTACTGTTCAGTTCAAAGTAAGATTCGCCGTCTAGAGGAAAGTGTACATGGTTTTTTTCATCGTTCAATTCACTGGAATTGATTTTACCCAGGTGAAAGCAGAATCTGCTTCCCTACCCTATAAAATTACAAGGCTAGATGGTTCAAGGAGATATAGTAATAGAAAACATAGAATAACAGAGTTGGAAGGGACCTTGGAGGTCTTCTAGTCCAACCCCCTGCTTAGGCAGGAAACCCTACACCACTTCAGACAAATGGTTGTCCAACCTCTTCTTAAAAACTTCCAGTGTTGGAGCATTCACAACTTCTGTTGTTCCACTGATTAATTGTTCTAACTGTCAGGAAATTTCTCCTTAGTTCTAAGTTGCTTCTCTCCTTGATTAGTTTCCACCCATTGCTTCTTGTCCTACCCTCAGGTGCTTTGGAGAATAGCTTGACGCCCTCTTCTTTGGGGCAGCTCCTGAGATATCGGAAGACTGCTATCATGTCTCCCCTAGTCCTCCTTTTCATCAAACTAGACATACCCAGTTCCAGAAACAGTTCTTCGTATATTTTAGCCTCCAGTCCCCTAATCATTTTTGTTGCTTTTCTCTGCACTCTTTCTAGAGTCTCCACATCTTTTTTACACCATGGTGACCAAAACTGGATGCAGTGTTCCAAGTGTGGCCTTACCAAGGCATTGTAAAGTGGTATTAACACTTCACATGATCTTGATTCTATCCCTCTGTTGATGCAGCCTAGAACTGTGTTGGCTTTTTTGGCAGCTGCTGCACACGGCTGGCTCGTATTTAAGCGATTGTCCACTAGGACTCCAAGATCCCTTCTCACAGTTACTACTATTGAGCGAGGTACCACATATACTGTACCTGTGCATTTTGGTTTTCTTGCCTAAATGTAGAACCTTCCTTTTATGATGGGATATTTAGATGAGATATTCAAACAGGGCAACCAGTGCTTTCAATTTTATTTTACACAGAAAAATAAAAAATTCAGACATCTAAGATTTTTGACCAGGGTTACTGAGTTTTCCCAGCTGATAACAGCCAATTTCTTTTGGTCAAGGAAAGTTAAGTTCGTCACTTGGGCTTACCTGGTGCGAAGAAAACCAGGTACAATATGAGTCCCAGCAGCGCGGTCCATGAATAGGGCGTTGGACAGAAGTTATAAGCCCAAAAGAGATCTTCGGTTTTGAGTTTGGTTTCATTGGAGCATCTGGAAGGAAGGAAGGAAGGAAGGAAGGGGAAGAGAGAAAAGAAAAAGAGAAAGAGAGAGAGAGAGAAAAAGGGAGGGAGGAAGGAAGGAAAAAGAAAGAGGAAGGAAGGAAAAAGAAAGAGGAAGGAAGAAAGAAAAGAAAGAAAGAGAAAGAGAGAGAGAAAGGGAGGGAGGGAGGAAGGAAAAAGAAAGAGGAAGGAAGAACAAAAAGAAAAAGAAAGAGAGAGAGAAAGAAAGGGAGGGAGGGAGGGAGGGAGGAAGGAAAAAAAGAGGAAGGAAGAAAGAAAAGAGAAAGGAAAGGAAAGGAAGGAAGGAAGGAAGGGGAGGAAGAGAGAAAAGAAAAAGAGAGAGAGAGAGAGAGAGAAAGGGAGGGAGGAAGGAAGGAAAAAGAAAGAGGAAGGAAGAACGAAAAGAAAAAGAAAGAGAGAGAGAAAAAAAGGGAGGGAGGGAGGAAGGAAGGAAGGAAGGAAAAAAGAGGAAGGAAGAAAGAAAAGAGAAAGGAAAGGAAAGGAAGGAACGAAGGAAGGGGGAGGAAGAGAGAAAAAAGAAAGAGAGAAAGAGAGAAAGGGAGGAAGGAAGGAAGGAAGGAAAAAGAAAGAGGAAGGAAGAAAGAAAAGAGAAAGGAAAGAAAGGAAGGAAGGGGGAGGGAGAGAGAAATGAAAAAGAAAGTGAGAGAGAGAAAGAAAGGGAGGGACGGTGGGAGGAAGGAAAGAAAGAAAAAATAAATATTTGAAGATAAATGCAATGCTTATTTGCACCAACACAAAATTAGAACAGACGTAACTCATGATTATTAAGCCCCACTCTTGTCCTGAAATAAATTGAGTGGCTTCTGCTTAAAAGTAGATAATGGATCACTGGGCATGTTCAGTGTAAAATCTCTGGAACAATATCAGAAATATACTTTATTGTGAAATGACTCGGAGGTTAAAAATCATATTCCCACTACATAATTCCCAATGCAATTATGTTGTTTTTAAAATGATGCTTATTTCCTTTCTCAATCGATAGGGAGATATCACTGAATTCTGCAACCTATTTAAATTGAAGAACCTTAAGGCAAATGTCAGGGACGCGGTGGCGCAGGGGCTAAGATGCTGAGCTTGTCGATCGAAAGGTCGGCAGTTCAGCGGTTCAAATCCCCAGTGCCGCGTAATGGGGTGAGCTCCCGTGACTTGTCCCAGCTTCTGCCAACCTAGCAGTTCGAAAGCACGTAAAAAATGCAAGTAGAAAAATAGGAACCACCTTTGGTGGGAAGGGAACAGCGTTCCGTGCGCCTTTGGCGTTGAGTCATGCCAGCCACATGACCACGGAGACGTCTTTGGACAGCGCTGGCTCTTCGGCTTTGAAACGGAGATGAGCACCGCCCCCTAGAGTCAGGAACAACTAGCACATAGGTGCGAGGGGAACCTTTACATTTACCTTTAAGACACATGCAATTCTTTTGGGATCTACAATTTGGGATTGTAACTCTTCCAATATCTAAGGGGCTGCCACAGAATGGGAGGGGGTGTTCAACCTATTCTCCAAAGCCTCACAAGGCAGGAGAAAAACCATCGGATGGAAACTAATCAAGCAGAGAAGCAACCTAGAACTAAGGAGAAATTAATTCTTAATTAGAACAATTAATCAGCGAAAACAATTTGCCTCCAGAAGTTGTGGCTGCTCCATCACTTGAGTTTTTTAAGAAGAGACTGGACAGCCGCTTATCTGAAATGGTATAGCGTAGTGATGGCGAACCTATGGCACGCGGAGCTATATTGGTGGGCATGTGAGCATTGCCCTAGTTCAGTTCCAATGCGTATGCGTGTGCTGGCCAGCTGATTTTCGGGCCTTCCGGGCCCACCGGAAGTTGGGAAACAGGCTGTTTCCGGCCTCCGGAGGGCCTCTGGAGAAGGTGGGAAAGGCCCGTTTTTCACTCTCCCCAGGCTCCAGAGCCTTTCTAGGTCCCACTGGAAGTTGGCAAACGGGCCATTCCTGGCCTCCAAGAGGGTGGGGAAGGCTGTTTTTGCCCTCCCCAGGCTCCTAGAAAGCATCTGGAGCCTGGGGACGGCGAAAAATGGGCCTACGGGGCCTGTTCTGTCCCCGTCTCACACACGCACACAAACAGATAGCCAGGGGTTAAATAAAACTGGCAGACAACAAATTCTTTCGATAAGAGGATTGGCAGCAACCCAGTAGCTGCTTGCCAAGAACTTTACTCATAGAGGGAGGGGTTGTTCCTCCGTCAGATAAACCCAAACAAGACACACACAGTTCAAGAATTGTCAAGTCCAGTCCGTATTAAATCCAAGGCAGATAACGTTGTTTCAAAGATACAATGTGACTCGCTAGTAGTTAGTTTTGTCCGTCACAGAGTCTGAATGGCCACCTCACCCCCTTTTATCCCCTGTGGGGTGTGGTCCAGTGACTCAGCTTATTCTCTGGCACGCCTCCTTTTCTGCTGCGTGCGCTTGTCTCTCCGACGCTGGTGTGGATCCAGCCAAGACTTATCTCCATCACTGTCCGACTGCGAGGAGATACCTGGCTCCTGGCCAATCTCTTCTCCTTCGGGAGACACCTGAGGCATTGCCAGAGAGGAGGGTCCTGGAGAGGGAGGCCTGGCCAACTCCTCTCCTTCATGTTTGAAGCCTTCTCCCTCCGATAAGTCAGCCTTGGGGGTCGGAGTCACAACAGGGCCCACCATATGATCGCGTGCTAAAAACAGGGTTTGCGCAGGGGGGTGGGGTGCATCGAATTATGGGTGTGGGCACACGACCTCCCACGCTCCCCCAGCTTTTGGCACGCACTGGCAAAAAGGTTCGCCATCACTGGTATAGGGTCTCCTGCTTGAACAAGGGGTTGGACTAGAAGACCTCCAAGGTCCCTTCCAACTCTGTTATTCTATATTCTATACTTTATATGTAAAACCATGCAGGTTTAGGAGTTGGAAACTGAAGCTTTATCAAGTGATGTCTTTGATTGACTTGTGAATGCAGCAGGAATTATCAGAATCTGGTGGTATATTCAACTAGCTGATAACCCGGCGTTCCTGAAATTGCTCAAGGCGTTCCAGAGTTATGCTGGAACATATACACCCTATATCCTACAGCCATTGTTCTAAACTACCACAAATAATAGCACATTTAAAAAGGCCCCAATCATCACGGACAGCCAAATTTCCACCTTGACGTCAGTTTAAAGTATGGACAATAGGAAAGCAACTTCGCGGCACAGGAGTTAAATTCAGGATTGCTTCTTTAGAATTTTTTTTCCCCCTGCAGGTGTGCCGTGTTGAATGGAGGCTGATTATCCCCACTCAAGTGTCTTGAAGGCAGCAAAAAGGATACTATAATTGGCCTAGTACATTTTGGAAAGTGCCTTCAGCTGCCCACTCCATTTAATGTTTTCTTGGGAATTGCTCCTCGCTTGATCGTCTTGCAGTTCCCGTAGGGATCGAAGACACCGAACAGCTGACAATCTGGACTAAGCCAAACATCCCTCATTAAAACGGACACTGTGTGCAAAACGCAAGGGCACCGTAAGCTCAAAAGTTGTGAAGATGCTGGGCTGCCACAGAGAAGAGAAGAGGTCAACTTACTCTCCAAAGCCCTTGAAGGCAGGAGAAGAAGCAATGGATGGAAATCAATCAAGGAGAGAAGCAACCTAGAACTAAGGAGAAATTTCCTGACAGTGAGGACAATTAACCAGTGGAACAACCTGACTCCAGAAGTTGTAAATGCTCCAACAATTGGAAGTTTTTAAGAAGATGTTGGATAACCATTTGTCTGAAGTGGTGTAGGTTTCCTGCCTAAGCAGGGGGTTGGACTAGAAGACCTCTAAGGTCCCTTCCAACTCCTATTCTATTCTATTCTATTCTATTCTATTCTATTCTATTCTATTCTATTCTATTCTATTCTATTCTATTCTATTCTATTCTATTCTATTCTATTGAAAAGAAGGACTAGGGGAGACATGATAGCAGTCTTCCAATATCTCAGGGGCTGCCCCAAAGAAGAGGGAGTCAAGCTATTCTCCAAAGCACCTGAAGGCAGGACAAGAAGCAATGGGTGGAAACTAATCAAGGAGAGAAGCAACTTAGAACTAAGGAGGAATTTCCTGGCAGTTAGAACAATTAATCAGTGGAACAACCCGACTCCAGAAGTTGTAAATGCTCCAACACTGGAAGTTTTTAAGAAGATGATGTTGGATAACCATTTGTCTGAAGTGGTGTAGGGTTTCCTGCCTAAGCAGGGGGTTGGACTAGAAGACCTCCAAGGGCCCTTCCAAGCCTGTTATTCCGTTACTCTGCTTTTCTAAATGCTTTGCACTCAGGACTAGCACTGATACATATATATATATATATATATATATTTACTCTGTTCTGTTTGGCCCTTGTAGAGTTAATATTCATGCTTGCATATAAAAATGATTCCCCCACTTAAGCTCTGAAAGAGGCAGCATCGTTTCATCCAATGTTGGTATAGTGTTGGCCGTTTGATGATGTCGAGGGATGCAACTTGCGTCCCAAGGCAATATATATATATATACACTAAACGGGTCGCAGTAGCACCAGGCAGCTGGGAAACAATTTAGACAGAAAATCGAACCTATATGACAGCGTTAAATATGGGTATGTGGAAAGCAGTGGGGTGCGTGGCGACCAGCAAAATCCCTCTGCAGGAGCTGGGTCGGTACCTGAGAGAGCTCGGAGGTACTTGTGAACAGAAAGTGTTTGTAAAATCCCACATTGATATTCCTCTGAAGCTCAGATCTTGGTGTACCGAAGACTTTATGCAAATCGAAACTTCATTCAGGTCATTAATATAAATTGTGGATGAGAGCAGGTTGGAAGGAAATACGCAATGCGTTTATTTCTATCACCCTTTCTAAGCTGTAGTTGTTCTAACCTAAAGGTAAAGGTAAAGGTTCCCCTTGCACATCTGTGCTAGTCGATCCTGACTCTAGGGGGCAGTGCTCATCTCTGTTTCAAAGCCGAAGAACGTTGAAGATGTCCAAAGACATCTCCGTGGTCATGTGGCCGGCATGACTCAACGCCAAAGGCGCACGGAACGCTGTTCCCTTCCCACCAAAGGTGGTCCCTATTTTTCTACTTGCATTTTTGACGTGCTTTCAAACGGCTAGGTTGGCAGAAGCTGGGACAAGTAACAGGAGCTCACCCCCATTACGCTGGACTAGGGATTCGAACCGCTGAACTGCCAACCTTTCGATCGACAAGCTCAGCGTCTTAGCCACTCAGCCACCGTGTTCTGATCTGGGCTCCTTTAAAAAGCAGGAAGCAGAGTCTTGGTCCCGGCAAAACCTCTTTTGTTTACAAGACTGTGAATTCCTTTCCTTCACAGTCAGCAACACCTGTCTGAACAGTTTTTCAAAGGAATATTTATCAACACAGACCTTATCTCGCTTGGAAGGCTGCCAGGTAGCTAATTTCCAAGCACAGTACAAGGCAAAACTTGGCACAGAGTCTCTCAGAGTCAAGGAACGAACGAATTGTTTCCTGCAAAAGCCCACTCCCCGTTTGCTCCTCTTTTGCTTCCTATGGGAGGGGCCAATCACCTCCAAAGTGTGGCTTTACTCTCGAGTCGACCCTGCTTTCTTAGTTGTTCTTGTCTTCTGGCAGCTCTGCTCATGCGCACACGGGAACGGGCTCCAGCTCTTCCTCTGCCTCGCTGCTGACTAGCTGCTTCTCTCGGCCTTCAACGCAGAACCCTCATCCGAGCTTTCCCCAGCCCCCAGGACTGGCCCAAGTTCCTCCCCAACCTCCTCACTGACCGACTCTGCAGCCAGCTCTGCTGGCCGCCGGCGGACCACAACAGTAGTCCTTGACTTACGAACGCAACTGAACCCAACTTTTCTGGTGTGGAGACATTTATTAATCGAGTTTTGTCCCATTTTGCGACCTTTCTTGCCTCCATTGTTAAGTGAATCACTGGAGTGGATAAGTTAGTAACCCAGTTGTTAAGTGAATCTGGTTTTGCTGCATTGACTTTGCTGGTCAGAAGGCCGCAAAAGGGGAATCGCGTGACCTTGGGATGCAAAAGCATCATAAATATGAGTTCATTGCCAACTTTTCTGAATTTTGATCCGACCCTGGAAATTCTGCCACGGTCGTTAAGTGTGAAAAAAGGACATAAATACAGAAGGGGATCACAGGACCCCGGGACACTGCAATCGTCATAAATGTGAGTCAGTTGTCGAGTGCCTGAATTTTGATCACGGGTCCGCGGGGATGTTGCAATAGTAAAATGATCGTAAGTCCCTTTTTTCAGTGCCGTTGTAACTTTGGTCACTAAATGAACTGCTGTAAGTCGAGGACTATCTGTATATGTATCCAAGAAGTATAATCAAAATTGCCATCTCTCTTTAACCCTGTTACAAATCAAGTTAACCCAAGAGCCATGGTGGCGCAGTGGTTAGAATGTGATATTGCAGGCTAATTCTGCCAACTGCCAGCAGTTCGATTCTCACTGGCTCAAGGTTGACTCACAGCCTTCTGTCCTTCCGAGGTCGATAAACTGAGGACCCAGATTGTTGGGGGCAATAGGATGACTGTAAAACCACTTAGAGAGGTCTTTAAAGCACTGGGAAGTGGGTATATAAGTCAAAGTGCTATTGCTGTCTCCGCCATGGTGGCACAGTGGTTAGAATTCAGTATTGCAGGC
The DNA here is from genome assembly GCF_029531705.1 of Pantherophis guttatus. The sequence continues at coordinate 3,110,445 of NW_026844039.1, read as the reverse complement.
TAATTCTGTCGACTGCCAGCAGTTCGATCCTCACTGGCCCAAGGTTGACTTAGTCTTCCATCCTTCCACATGAGGACCCAGATTGTTGGGGGCAAGATGCTGGCGCTGTAAACAGCTTAGGGAGGGCTGTAAAACACTGTGTAAGTCTAAGTGCTATTGCTATCGTCTCTTCTATTGAGTAACAAAATTGTGGCAAGAGTAGCAGACATTTTATGAAATATGGAGTCCTTTCTGCGCTTGGCTATTTGTTGGCAGACATTTTATTACACAAAAATAGGACGCATAAATACAAATATAGAGGGATGCGGTGGCTCAAGGGCTAAGACGCTGAGCTTGTCGATCGAAAGGTCGGCAGTTCAGCGGTTCGAATCCCTACTGCCACGTAACGGGGTGAGTTCCCGTTACTTGTCCCAGCTTCTGCCAATCTGGCAGTTCGAAAGCGTGTGAAAAATGCAAGTAGAAAAACAGGAACCACCTTTGGTGGGAAGGGAACAGCGTCCCGTGCGCCTTTGGCGTTGAGTCATGCCGGCCACATGACCACGGAGATGTCTTCGGACAGCGCTGGCTCTTCGGCTTTGAAACGGAGATGAGCACCGCCCCCTAGAGTCGGGAACGACTAGCACATACGTGCGAGGGGAACCTTTTCCTTTATATATACACAAAATGCACTCCTGTCTCTTAATTCCTTGTCAAAAAAAAAACCCTGTGCAAGTGAATGAAAGTTATTTCTCCTAAGGAATTAACCCCCTTTCAATTGCCCTTAAAATAAGATGCTTTTAAAAGGGGGGAAAAAAATAAATAACCCATCGACAAATCTTCTCTGACTTTAAACTGGTGCCTCGATCCTTCTCGGCTTTTAATTGCTTTGCTGATCTTGTTTCCAAGATCAATTCCCAGCTTCCTGTCTCCCAGGATCGAAAAGTCAAAATAGCAGGCAGTTGTTTTCCAAACCTGTCACATTTAATTAGCTTCTCCCTCTAATGTAATTCCCAGAGCTGCTGCAATCCCTCCCAAAAGTTCACAGAGCTTCTGAGCATATTTGTTAGAGCTGACAGTAAATTGACAGGTCAGAATTTTTGCAATTTCCCTCCCAACCTATATTTAAAAAACAAAAACAAAAACTCTGGAGATGTATCAATAAGATGATATTTTAGCTTTAAATCAGTGTAGTTGTTGCAAAAACTGACCCAAATCTCTCTCTCTCTCTCTCTCATTCTCTCTCTTTTTGGAATAATTATTATTTTGGAATACTGAATTATCAATCTTTTGAAGGGAGCAGATATTAAAAGTCTTATTTGCAGAAAAAAGGAATACATACACACATATATATATACAAGACACTGGCCTGCTGCAGCCTCTTTGCCCACGCGAGGTGCCCCCACGCCCCGTTTTGGCTTCCAGCTTGGTGCAGGAGGGTTTCCAGGCCCAAAACGGGGCATGAGACAGTAGTGAAATCCAATTTTTTTTTTTTACTACCGGTTCTGTGGGCGTGACTTGGTGGGCATGGTGTGGCTTGGTGGGCGTGGCAGGGGAAGGATACTGCAAAATCTCCATTCCCACCCCACTCTGGGGGAAGGTTATTGCAAAATCTCCATTCCCACCCCACTCTGGGCCCAGCCAGAGGTGGTATTTGCCAGTTCTCCGAACTATTCAAAATTTCCGCTACCGGTTCTCCGAACTGCTCAAAATTTCTCCTACCGGTTCACCGAACTGCACAAAATTCCCGCTACCGGATCTCCGAACTGCTCAAAATTTCCGCTACCGGTTCTTCAGAACCTGTCAGAACCTGCTGGATTTCACCCCTGGCACGAGGGCACCCTCCGCGCCCCGTTTTGGGCCTGGAAAGCTCCCTGAACCAACCTGGAAGTCAAAATGGGGCACGGGGCACGTGTGTGTAGGGAATGGGGCGGCACGCATGCGTGGGGATGCGCATGCACGTCGGCAGGGTGCATGCACAGGGGGCGCTCGCATTGCATTTTGGGGGTTCGGCCATGCACATGTGCCTTTGCGCTTTGGGCACTCCGCACCAAAAAGGATGTAGATGTAGAAGATACCAAGGCAAGTCATGGAAGCTAAACCTTGTCAAGCCACATCTGAAACCCAAAAGGCCTCAATTCCTCCCCAATTACAGCTAGTCCTCAACCTACGACGGCAGCTGAGCTATCTCTGTTGCTAAACGAGACAGTTAAGTGAGTTTTGACCTATTTTACCACCTTTCTTGCTAGAGTTCTTAAGTGAATCACTACCGTTATTAAGTGAGTCACACGGTTGTTAAGCGAATCTGGCATCCTCCATTGACTTTGCGTGTCAGAAGGTCACAAAAGGGGATCGCATGTCTTCCCCCACTCCCACCCCCTGGGGACACTGCAACCGTCATAAATATGAGTCAGTTGGCAAGCATTTGAATTTTGATTACATGACCATGTAGATGCCACAATGGAGGCATGAAAAACGGTCCAAAGTCACTTTTTTTCCAGTGCTGTTGAATGGTCATTATACGGAACTGTTGTAAAGCGAGGACTAAGCTATATTTTTAAATAACAGCTGCTCCCACCCACACATTACCCATGGATGAAAAAATCCGATACACGTAAGCAAAGCAATATTTTGCCTGAGGCTGCGCAGACAGTCCTCGACTGAACGACCATAACTGAGCCCAAAATTTATGTCGCTAAGCGAGACACTTCTAAAATGAATTTTGCCCCATTTTACGACTTTTCATGCCACAGTTGTTAAGTGAATCCCTGCGGGGATTAAGCTGGACGTTGCTTGTCAGCAGGCCGCAAAAGTGGACCGCAAGACTTGCAAATGTTGTAAATGCGAGGCGCCAAGCGTCTGAATGTTGGATCACGAGACAACGGGGGTGTGAAAAATGGCCATCGGTCACTTTTTCCACTGCCGTTCTAATTTTAAACGGTCACTAAGTGAGCGGTTGTAAATTTGAGGATTACCTGTATGAGAGAGGAAGTCCCTTTTTTTTTGATGAATAAATATTTCTTATCCGATTGTGTAAGCTCTCCTCTGGCACGCAGCACGGATCATTTGTCCTTTTACAAGACGTGACACGTTCATTACACACATGCGGCAAACCGTTGCGGGTATTTTGTAGTGCCCTTCAAATTGTGTTGTGATGATGCAGTTCAGTAGGCTGCCACCTGTTTATAAAGCTGCCAACTGAATAAGGAGTCTTTGATGTTTAATTTTATTCACGTTGCCCAGAAAGGATTCATTCTTGGATTTCATGGATAAAACAGGGTTATATTAGATTTTTCTCGGTGTGGTGCGGTGGCCTAGAGGTGGAGCTCTCGCCTCACGATCAGGAGGCTGGGAGTTCGATCCTAGGTAGAGGCAGGTATTTCTCTCTCTGGGCACAATATGAATATATCTGCTGAACAAAACTCCTCACTCGCAACAGGAAAGGCATCCGGCCAGTAAACACTCTGCTAGTTCCATTCAGTTGCCCAGACTCCACCCCACAAGGGATTACTAGGTCATTAAAAGACAAAAAAAAAATATTAGATTTTTCTCTAGCCTGCATACAAGTAGTCCTCGACTTACAACAGTTCACTTAGTGACCATTTGAAGTTAAAATGGTAGGGAAAGAAGTGACTTATGATCATTTTTCACACCTTTGACTGTTGCAGAGTCCACAGAGTTACATAAAATTACGGTAAAATTCATATGCTTGGCAACAGGTTCATATTTATGACCAGCGTCCCAGAGGTCACACAATCCCCTTTTTTGACCTGACCAACAACGGGTGAACCCAATTCACTTAACAACCGGGTTATTAATTCGAAAAAACTGCAGTGAACCGCTTAACAAATGTGGTGAGGAAAGCCGTAAAATGGCTCAAAATTCACTTGGCAAATTTCTTCACTTAGCAACGTAAACTCTGGGCTCAATTGCGGTTGTAAAATGAGGAGTACCTGTATTGACGCGGCATCATCAAACGAACAGAAAGTTAGCAAGGAATAACATTCTCTGGCTTGCGCGCAATTTATCATGACAACTTAAAGAAACTTGCTAGGCAACTGAAGTGCGATTGCGGTCACAACGGTGTCATTTTCATTTGCTTTACTTTATCGATGTGATAAAACCCGATAAAGAGTCGGACTGTTTAGACTGTTCAGAACATTTATCTCAAATTGATCTGACAGCAGCGCGGAAAGTGTTGATAGACCCCCAAATAAAAATAGCATCCTAGATAACTGTTAAAAACTCTGGGAAAGAAACTATAAATCGACGATGGCAACCACTTATCAAGAAAACTTGTCTAAAGTGTTCTACAGACGGCACTTACCACCAGCAAGACATAGCAAAAACGTTTAAAAATATGTCCACCAAATGTAATCAGAAAACCAGGCACATACTATCACTTGTGGTGGACATGCCCAAAAGCAAAAAAAAAAAAAGGAGGAAGAAAAAGGAGGAGGAGGAGGAGGAGGAGGAAGAAGGAGAAGAAGAAGGAGAAGGAGAAGGAGAAGGAGAAGGAGAAGGAGAAGAAAGGGCAAAATGTACATGGGGTTAGAAAAAAATGTTAAGGCAGCATATAGATTTTAAGCCAGAACTATTTCTGTTAGGCGTAAATACCAGAAAAATATGATCAAGGGAATGTATATTTGATATTACATGTTTTAACAGCGGCGAGAATCGTATTTGCACAACATTGGAAAAGCGAGGAAACACCTACGGAAGAAGATATAATTAAAAAAAATATTGGACTGTGCAGAAATGGACAGATTGACAGTGAAGTTAAAAGAAAAAGAAGACACAGAATATTTTCTAATTTGTTTTATCAATGTTTGGACAACAGGGATAGAAATTAGGAGTTTAAGAATTATTACCATGTAAACGAATGGACTCAGACAGTACACTGTTCATTAAACACATATTGTATGTAAAGAGAAAAGCAATACACACACACACACACACACACACACATATAGGAAGGTAATTTCGTGTAAGAGAAAATAAATGACTTTATTCCATATGTTTGATTCCCCTGATTGCTATTTAACTAACTTATAGCTACTTAGATACAGAGACATATTTACTCGCATACAGGCAGTCCTCCGATTTACGACCACGATTGAACCCAAAATGTATGTTGCCAAGTGAGACATCTGTTCAGTCAACTTTTCCCCATTTTTACGACCTTTCTTGCCATGGTTGTTAAGTGAATCACAACAGTTGTTCAGTTAGTAACAGGGTTGTTAAGTGAATCTGGTTTCCCCGTTGACTTTGGCTTTGTTGGAAGGTCGCAAAGGGGGATCACGTGACCTCCGGGATACTGAAACCCGTCATAAATACGAATCAGTTGCCAAGCGTATGGATTTTGATCATGTGATCGTGGGGATTATGCAACGGTCGTAAGTGTAAAAAACGGTCATAAGAAGCTTTTTTTCAGTGCCGTCGTAATTTGGAACGGTCACTAAACAAACTGTTTTAAATCATGGAACACCTGTAGTATGGAGGTAATCTTTGACCTACAACAGTTTTAGTGACCATTCAAAGTTACAAAGGCACTGAAAAAAAAAGTCAGTTATGAACATTTTTCATACTTACGACCGCTGTAGAATCCCTACAGTCACGCGGTGAAAATTTGGACACTTGGCAACTGGCTCATATTTATGACAGTCGGAGTGCTCTGGGATCACACGATTAGAAGAGATTGGACAACTATTTTTCTGGAATGGTCTAGGGCAGTGATGATGAATCTTTTCGGCACCAAGTGCCCAAACCAGAATGTACATGTATGTGCGTGCGTGTGTGCGGGCTGGGACGCCGGAAACCCGAAGACCAGCTGGGTGGCACATACATGCCTGTTTTTTGGCCATTTTTCAGGGCCATTTTTCAGGGCCATTTTCAAGCCATTTTTTGGCCCAAAGAACGGCCTGAAAATGGCCCCCAAAATGGCTTGAAAATGGTCCAGAAAACAGCCAAAAGTGACCTGAAAAATGGCCTGAAAATGGCCCCCAAAGCAGCCTGAAAATGGTTCAAAAAAACAGTTTGAAAATGGCCCAGAAAACAGCCAAACCAGTCTGAAAAATGGCCTGAAAACGGCCCCAGAAACAACCTGAAAATGGTTCAACAGTTTGAAAATGGCCCAAAAAACAGCCAAAAGCGGCCTGAAAAAATGGCTTGAAAATGGTTCAAAAAACAGTTTGAAAATGGCCCAGAAAACAGCCAAAAACAGCCTGAAAAATGGCCTAAAAACGGCCCCAGAAACAACCTGAAAATGGTTCAAAAAACAGTTTGAAAATGGCCCAAAAAACAGCCAAAAGCGGCCTGAAAAATGGCTTGAAAATGGTTCAAAAAACAGTTTGAAAATGGCCCAGAAAACAGCCAAAAACAGCCTGAAAAATGGCCTAAAAACGGCCCCAGAAACAACCTGAAAATGGTTCAAAAAACAGTTTGAAATGGCCCAGAAAACAGCCAAAAGCGGCCTGAAAAATGGCTTGAAAATTGTTCAAAAAATAGTTTGAAAATGGCCCAGAAAACAGCCCAAAAAATGGCCCAAAAAACAGTCAAAAATAGCCTGAAAAATGGTCTGAAAACGGCCCGAAAAATGGCTTGAAAATGGTCCAAAAAACAGCCAAAAATGGCCTGAAAATGGCCCCCCAAATGGCCTGAAAACAGCCCGAAATACAGCCTGAAAACAGCCCAGAAAACAGTCTGATTTTTTGGCTGTTTTTCAGGCAGTTTTCAGGCCATTTTCTGGCACTCCGGCACCTGGAAGACCAGAAGAGAAGCTGGCGACGGTGCGTGTGCCCACAGAGAGGGCTCTGCGTGCCATAGGTTCGCCATCACCGGTCTAGGCTCTCCTGCTTAAGCAAGGGGTTGGACTAGAAGACCTCCAAGGTCCCTCCCAACTTTGTTATACTGTTGTTATTCTTTTGCAATCTTTTCACAGGCAAAGTCAATGGGAAAGCCAAATTCACTTAACAACTTAAGAACTGCAGTGGTTCACTTAGAAACTGTGGCAAGAAAAGTCGTAAAACGGGGAAAAACTCACTTAACAACTGTCTTGCTCAGCGACGGAAATCTGCAGCTCCACTGTAGTCGTACGCCAAGGACTCCCTGTATTTATTCTGGATTTTCTTCCTTTTAGAGTCCAATTTTCCGGGATTATATATTCCATTCGTCAAAACGATATGCCCCTTATTGTTGTTTCTTCAGGCTAGGCTTTTTTGAATTTTTTAAAAAAGGCACGATTTATCTTTTATTCTCTTCATTCTTTTTATTTTATTATTTTAGTCTTTTATTCAATGGCCATCAGGGAAGGATCCCGACGGAAGGAAGTTTCACATATCCTTGTTTTAAACCTTCCATTGTTGTAAAAAGTTATTTCAGTCGTTAGCTGTCATTAAACACAATTATGGCAGCTGCAATCAACCGCTCCGAATATAGAAAAGAGATGTCTGTCAAAAGGACAATGATTTCATATTAATCACCCTTGATGGAGATGGTTTTCTTTCTTTCTTTCTTTCTTTCTTTCTTTCTTTCTTTCTTTCTTTCTTTCTTTCTTTCTATCTTTTCTTTCTCTTCCTTCTCCTCCTCCTCTTCTTTCTTTCCTCCTCCTCCTCCCTTTCTTTCTTTCTTCTTTCCTTCCTTCCTCCTTTCTTCCTTTTTCTCTCTTTCTTCCTCCTCCTCCTCCTTTTCTTTCTTTCTTTCTTTCTCTTTCTTTCTCTCTTCCTCCTCCTCCTCCTCCTTCTTTCTTTCTTCCTCCTCCCCCTTTCTTTCTTCCTTCTTTCCTTCCTTCCTCCTCCTTCTCCTCCTTTTTTCTTTCTTTCTTTCTTTCTTTCTTTCTTTCTTTTTCTTTCTTTCTTCATCCTCCTCCTCCTCCTTTTCTTTCTTTTTCTTTCTTTCTTTTCTTTCTTCCTCCTTCCTCCCTTTCTTTCTTTCCTTCCTTCCTTCCTTCCTTCCTTCCTTCCTTCCTTCCTTCCTTCCTTCCTCTCTCTCTCTTTCTCTTTCTTTTTTTCCTTGAATTATTTCAACTCTTTGGAAGGTGATCCAAATTTGGCTGCTTGGCAACTGACTCGTATTTATGACGGTTGCAGTGTCTCTCGATGTTTGTGTGTGCGCTTTGAGACCTGACAAGCAAAGTCAACGGGGAAACCAGATTCACTTAATAACCGTGTTACAGACTTAACAATTTCATTGATTCCCTTAGCAACTGTGGCACACTTTGAACTTCCACTAAATCAGGGGTGTCAAACTCGATTTCCTTGAGGGCTGCAACAGGGCTGTGCTTCACCTTGGGGGGGCCAGGGGGGGCGTGGCCAGCTCAATGCCACTTGTGTCGGGGTGATGGCCTGAGTGCTTTGCCAGTGAAAAGGGGCTCCTGAGCTCCGTGCGACCGTCTCCTGCAACCCTCTGCCAGCAAAAACGGAGCTCTGGAGGGCTCTGTTTTTGCTCGCAGAGGCACTGTGGACTAGTCCTTTGCTGTTTTCAGGTGTTCTGATAAAGGCTTCCCAAGTGCATGAAGCAAACTCTTTCTCCTGACAAAAACCCCTTTTTATTAATGTCTGTGAATTCCTCTCATTCACATCCAGTGAAGTCTTTCAAGGGAGAATTTATAGACACAGACCTTATCTGGCTTGGAGAGGTGCCAGGCCGATATCTTCAAAATTTGGCAAGGAGTCACGGAGAGTCAGAACCAATTAAGTGAATTAATTGTCTCCTGCAAACTCCACTCCCCTTTCGCTCCTCTTTTATTCCCTCTGGGAGGGGCCATACATCGTCCACCTGTGGCCTTACTCCCAAGTCGACCCTTGTTCTTTAGCTGTTCCCTTCGTTTGGCAACTCTGTGCATGCGCATACTGGGAACAGGCTCCAGCTGTTCTTCTGCCTCACTGATGTCCGACTCTGAAGGCAGCTGACAACTGTCAGACGGCCCTGGCCCCATCTCTGCCTCCGACGCAGAGCCCTCATCCGAGCCTTCCCCAGACTCCAGGACTGGCCCATGTTCCTCCCCAACCTCCTCACTGTCCGAATCTGCTGCCAGATCCACTGGTGGGCCGCAACACCAGGGCAGCCCTGAGGGCCAGATCTAAGCACCCCACGGGCCGGATGCGGTCCTCAGGCCTTGAGTTTGACACCCCTGTCAAACACCTCGTGTTTGTTTGGTTTTTTTGCTTTAATTTATATGCCGCCCTTCTCCGGAGACTCAGGGTGTTAAGCAATAGCCTTCATACTTTTGTATATTTTATACAAAGTCAGCTTATTGCCCCCACAATCTGGGTCCTCGTTTTACCTACCTTTGAAAGGATGGAAGGCTGAGTCAACCTTGAGCCTGGTGGGATTTGAACTTGCAGTAATTGCCAAGCAGCAGATGTTAATAACAGTGCGTTAGTCCACTGTGCTACCAAGGCTCCTTCCTGTTTGCCTTTATTCATTTGTGTGTGTGTGTGTTGCAACGAGCAGCTTTTTTTTTTATCCGCATAGCTCGTTGCTATATTAGCTTTTAAGGAAATGTCTCCTTGCTATAAAGAAAATTATAATGCAGCACAACGGTTTATTAAGGAAGGGAAAGGGGGAGGCGAGCCGGTGGAAAAATTGCCAAGGGTTTTAATGAAGCGGAGAGTAGCTTTTCACATTCACGGGCACAACAAGCGTTTGGAAAAGTTAATAATATATATATATATTTAAAGTTCATATTAGGCCAGTTGCTTGGATGTAGCCATGCAACGCTTTTCAGAATACTAATTGAGGCTCGGAGAACCATTTGATCGGTTATGCGAGTCAAGAGAGCAAATTTAATCTCAGGTCAATAACGCGGACCGCGGGTAGTTCTCGATTTACAAACATTGCTTTAGCGACTGTTCAAAAGGTACAACAGCCCTGGAAAAGGTGGCTTACGATCCTTCTTCGCACCTTCTGTTGCTCCCCTCTGGGAGGAGGTTTCGAAGGATCTATAGAAGAATTATTAGATGCTGGAACAGTTCTGTTCCTTATGACATCCGTCTTCTAAACTCACAGGATTCTTGTTTTTTTTGGGGGGGGGCACGTGTATGTGTACATTCGAACTAGGATTATCTTTTGAGAGCTGAATGCAATGAAATTTTATTTTAATGGATGCTGATTAGTGTACATTTAAAGTGACAATAAAGTTTTATTCTGTTTTACGTTCTATTCTACAGCCTAGTCTATTCTATTCAGCATTCTATGCTATTCTGCATTCTATTCTATAAAAGGTAAAGGTAAAGGTTCCCGTCGCACATATGTGCTTGTCGTTCCCGACTCTGTTTCAAAGCCGAAGAGCCAGCGCTGTCCGAAGACGTCTCCGTGGTCATGTGGCCCGCATGTCTAAACGCCAAAGGCGCACGGAACGCTGTTACCTTCCCACCGAAGGGGGTCCCTATTTTGCTACTTGCATTTTTTATGTGCTTTCGAACTGCTAGGTTGGCAGAAGCTGGGACAAGTCACGGGAGCTCCCCCCATTACGCGGCACTAGGGATTCGAACCGCTGAACTGCCGACCTTTCGATCGAAAAGCTCAGCATCTTAGCCACTGAGCCACCGCATCCCATATTCTATTCTATATGTCTTTTCTATTCTATACTATTCTATTATTCTATTCTATTCTATTCTATTCTATTCTATTCTATTCTATTCTATTCTATTCCCCAGAATTCTATTATATTCTGCACGTATTTTCTATTCTATATGTCTTTTCTACACGTCTTTTCTATATACTTCTATTCTATACTATAATCTACTTCTATAATTATTTCTATTTCTATAATCTACTTCTATAATTATTTCTATTTCTATAATCTACTTCTATAATTATTTCTATTTCTATAATCTATTTCTATTTCTTTCTATTTCTATTTCTATTCCTATTCCACTCTATTCAGAAGTTGTGGCTGCTCCATCACTGGAGGCTTTCAAATAGAGACTGGCTAACCGTTTGTCTGAAATGGTACAGGACTTCCCGCTTGAGCAGAGGGTTGGACTAGAAGACCTCTGAGACTTCTTCAAACTCTATTATTCTGTGTTCTAAGAAGCTTCTTTGGTTCTTGTCTGCGAAGCAAAACATTTTCAAAGAAAAAAACAAAGAAAGATGAGTTGCCTGAGGCGGGGCAGGGGTACCTTTGGGTCAACCATGCCCCGGATTATTAAGAATCTCCATAGATGTTTTCTCTGATTTTTTTTTAAAAAAATGTTAAATTGTATGCAGCTCAGAGAATGAAAATTAAATTGTATTCTATATCATTGTCGTTGTCTTCTATGCTTGAGCATTAGTTTCTTCCTTGGGTACAAAGAAGAATTCTTCCATTAGCCATTAGAGAATGAAATTTCTACCGGAACCCGATCTCCAGAATTTGAAAAATGCTATTAGATTCCGAAATCAATTATTCACCACCATCCAACACAACGTTAAAACTAAGATCTTAGTTGTCTTATGAAAAACATGAAATACTATCCTTAACCCATCCAAAATATCTTTTTGCGTGGTTGGACAGATGACAAGGTTTCCAGTGTGAATTCTGTTATACCCTCTTTTATTTAAAAAAATGAGGATTTTAATTGCTTACACTGTAGTTCCCTGACAGGGTGAAGGCCCTGTTTCTTCTTCGTGATCAGCTGAAAATACTATGTAAGTTTAATAGCACTATGTGTGTAGAGGGGGAAACAATCACAAATTGCAATGCTTTCTATATAATATACTAGCTGATAACCCGGCATTGCCCGAGTATTTCTTTATCCCAATCCTGAAATTGCTCGAGGAGTTCCAGAGTAATGCTGGAACACACACACACACACACACACACACACACACACACACATACAGATCTCGGGGTGCTAAGGGTGTCTCACCCCCACGGTATTTGTTTCCAGAAAGTAAGTTATCTGTGCACCAAGTTTGGTTGAAATTGCTCGAGCCGTCCCAGAGTTATGCTTGAATATACATACATACATACATACATACACACACACACACACACACACACACACACACCAGGAAGCCATTGAGAGGGGCCTTTCTTTCTCCTACTCCCATGCCCATCATCCCTGCCCTCTCCCTTCCCCCTCCCATGCACTCCTCTTTCCCACCCTGTTTACAAATCCTGGCATTTTGCCCCAAATCCACCAGGGGGCACCTTCTGCCAAGAGAAGGGAACATCAGGCGCTTTCCCATTGGTCCACTGGAGGGTGAGCGTTACAGCTGGCTTTCCAAGAGGAAGCTGCGAAGGAACGGACATCACAAACAATTGCCGCTCTAGGACACTGCACTCGCTCTCCTTAACGGCTCAGGCGTTCCAGAGTTATGCTGAAACACACACACCAGGGAGCCATTGAGAGGGGCGTTTCTTCCCCCTACTCCCAAGCCCATCATCCCTGCCTTCTCCCTTCCCCCTCCCATGCGCTCCTCTTTCCCGCCCTGTGCGAAAGCCCTTTCTCCTTCACAATCAGCTGAAAATGCTATGGAAGTTTAATAGCACTATGTGGGGGGGGGGGGGACGCCAATCACAAATTGCAATGCTTTCTATATAACATATAATCAAAATTATCCTGCATTCAGCAAACGTTTCCTGTGCCTCTAATTAAAACTTTTGCACTGCAACGTCAGAGGCTCTATTAATTCTTCTTCGGTGTGGCCCTAACAACGACTGACTGAGGAAAAATTCATCCCACCCAAAGGTTATTTAACAATTGAAACGAGAAATAGAAAAGCAACGATGAAAGCTTCCTGCCAATAGAAAGAGATACAGGTAGTCTTTGACTTACAACCTCAATTGAGTCCAAAATTTCTGTTGCTGACTGAGTTTTGCCCCGTTTTACGACCTTTCTTGCCACAGTTGTTGAGTGAGTCACTGCAGTTGTTAAATTAATAACACAGTTGTTAAGCGAATCTGGCTTCCCCATTGATTTTGCTTCTCAGAAGGTGGCAAAAAGGGGTCGATTGTATGATCCATTCCATTCCATTCCATTCCATGTTTTCTATTGTTCTGTTCTGTTCTATTCTATTCTACATTCTATTCTATTCTAGTCCGTTCCATTCCATATTTTCCATTCCGTTCCGTTCTGTTCCATTCCTGTTGTAGCCCACCAGCGGCCTGCGCGGATCATGGCTGATCCCGACGACGAGGAGGCTGGTGTGGGGTCGCGCCAGCAGCCTGCGCAGCCTGTGCTCGCGTCGGACAGCGAGGAGGCTGGAGAGGATGTGGTGCCAGAGGCAGAAACTCAGCCAGGGCCTACAGAACCTCCAGAGGCTCCTTCAAGTGGAGAGAGTGAAGTGGAGGAGCCTCTCCTCAATGCTCGAGCACGCAGGGCTGCCAAAAGGCAGGAGTGGCTACTCAGGAGGAGGAGGTCTCCTTGAGAGTAAGGTTTGAGGATAATTGGGCACTTCCTTACCCTATTTAAGTTGCACGCAGTTAGTAATTTCTTGCTGGAAACAACGTGTAATTATTACAGAACATTTTGGAGAGTGAGTGTCTTATTGTATCTTGTTTTCTGGGCTGGTTGCCAACCTTTGCCGGACTTTGTTTATTCTTGGTATGTTATAACTTTGATAAGGACCGTTGGTGTGTTTCACAATCCTTGGGAATCCGGATTTGGGGCAGTTCCGTTCCGTTCCGTTCCGTTCCGTTCCGTTCCATTCCATTCCATTCCATTCCATTCCATTCCATTCCATTCCATTCCAATAAATTTAATAGATAAATAAATAAATACTGTGGAGACTTACTTCTGAATGTTACTGTCATGACTGGTATGAAAGAACCCTACTGAAAAAGTGGCAATAAAGTAGATGGATTTGTTTCAACAAGTGAGCTTGTGTGCATTGTATACATGTACTGCATAGCTAAATCAATGCATTTATTTCTCTGTATCTGAGTAAAACCTGCCTTAAAATTTAATCTAAGAGCACCATGGAGCACCTATCAAGCTGCAGTCTTATAAATAAAAAGAATGTTAATGCGGGTTTTTTCCCCCCCTCTACAGATGATATGGAATCACAGTCACCAGGAACAATAATTCCATAATAAAATGAAAACAATCAATCGGCTTTTAATATAATAAAAATGCTTCTTGTACCTACAGCAAACAGAGGCGGTTTACAGAGTCAGCCTCTTGCCCCCAACAATCTGGGTCCTCATTTTACCAACCTCGGAAAGACGAAAGGCTGAGTCAATCTTGAGCCGGTCAGGATTGAACTGCTGGGAGCGGGCAGAGTCAGCCTGCAATACTGTAATCTAACTACTGCGCCACCATGGCAGAGACAGCAATAGCCCTTAGACTTATATACCGCTTCACAGTGCTTTACAGCCTTCTCTAAGTGGTTTACAGAGTCAGCACATTGCCCCAACAATCTGGGGCCTCATTTGACCGACCTCGGAAGGATGGAACGCCGAGTCAACCATGCTCCAGTGAGAATCGAATTGCCGGCAGCCGGCAGAAGCAGCCTGCAGTACTGCATTCTAACCACCGCGTCAACACGGCTCTTGATTTTATCTTAAAGTGTTTTTCTGAGAATTCCTTTTCTCATAAAAACACTGTAAGTACCATCCTGAAAATTAATGAAGAAACAGCAGTGTTTCTTTCTAAAGTACACCGAAAAGCATTTCTACAATTACAAAATTAAGCCGCACCAAAAATAACTTACCTGCCCCAAGCAGCTTCCATTGTCGATTTCTTGCTAACCGGAGCGCAAGACGATTCGATGACACTTGACTTGTTCAGTTTGTAGCAAAACCCACACATTGGATCCAGCATGCAGCCGTTACAATTGCTGAAACGAAGAACGAAAAGTCATCGGAATAAATAACGCCAGCCTTTTTTTAAACAGAAGCATTAATTAAAGGAGAGTGGGAGTTAGCTGGTTTCTCAAAACGACAAGCGAGAATCTTAAGGTGCTTTTTTTTCAAGAGGCAACTGGACTTTCTGATTTTTCTTTGAAAAACATTAATTAATGAATGAAAATATAACAGCCTGGCTAAAGAGGAAGTCCTGAGGAATCATATCGCAAAACGGGAGTGACAGAAGACGAGATCCTCTCCCTGAAAATCGTGAACCTTTCCCTGATTAAATCATGAGCCTCAAGCCAAGCTTCAAAAGAAATCCAGTTATCAGGAGCTTCATGTCGGCAGGTTCCCAAGTGAAGTCAGCTCTGACCCTACGTAATTTACGCCCCAATCATGACCCCGTTTCCCCCCTTCCTCCCCAAGGTGTGTCATCAATCACATTCTCCAACGGAGCAAATTCGCGGGTTGTAGAGACCACTCCCCTCCGGCCGCTGTGGGTAACCCCGGGAAACAGCCTTGAGAGAGATAAGTCTGGAATGTGCATCTGTCTTTGGCTGCCGTGCCATTTTGTTGGTTTCCCATCCCCCCCTTGCTTATGGCAACTCGAGAGCAGGCAGGGGTGTCAAGCTCGATTTCATGGAGGGCCGCATCAGGGTTATGTTTGACCTGGGGGGACTGGGGTGGCCGTGGCGGGTGTGGCCAGTTCGACGTCACTTGTGTCGGCGACGTCTCTGGTGGCCCAAGCACTCTGCCAGTGAAAACGGGCTCCCGAGCTCCGTTTTCGGTCGCGACGGCCTCCTGCAACCCTCTGCCAGCAAAAATGGAGCTCGGGAGGGCCATATGTGGCCCTCCCGGGCTCCGTTTTCACTGGCAGAGGCATCGCTGGCCGGTCTTTTGCTGTTTCCAGGGCGGCCCCATGGGCCAGATCTAAGCATCCCCCAGGCCAGGTCCGGCCCCCAGGCCTTGAGTTTGACACCCCTGGTGTAGTGGTTAAGACACCGGGCTACAATGCAAGAGACGTTGAGTTCTAATCCTGCCTTAGCCTTGAAAGTCGGCTGGGTGACTTTGGGTTGGTCATTCTCTTTCTTCCCACCTCACAGGGTTGTTGTTATGGGGAAAAACAAAAGGAGGAAAGTGTGTTGGCTAAATTTATTGCCTTGAGTTATTTGTAAAAATAATGAAGAATGCAATATAAATAAATAAAATTAAGATGCTACTTGTATTCTTCTTAAAATCATATTACATTTAGATTTAAATGAATCTTTGATATTACATCAAAAGTGCTGAAATCAAAACAAAGAACAACTTTATTCTAATTAATATATTAAATAATGGATTTTTAGCTTAGTCCTTTTAGCTTATTTGATAAGCGGATAAAGATAATTGCCAGAGGGGGGAAAAAATCACATATAAAAGGCAGATCCAAATGTTACTTCCCATAAGTATAGAAAACAATTACAGAGAGAAATGCCTTCCACGACAGACACAAGTTTTAAAGATTTTTCAGAAAGCAAGCTGTGGAAAAGGGGAGAAAAATCCCAAGAAAAAATAAAATTCCAATTATGAAAACGACACTTGTACTAAAATAAACACTGATGAAAGAAGGAATTGGTAGAATGCAATTAAAATTAATTGAAGCAATGGTCCCTGAACAGGATTTACATCCAAATCTTTAACAAATATCGAAAAGCAGATGCCAAATAGTGGTTTCCCCCTGCTTGTAAAATAATATTTAGTATTTCAAGCATAAAGTGCACCAACTGAATCTTCCAAGCGATATCTCTCTATATATAATGAGGTATGGGAGTTCTGGATGATAAAACCTGCTTGCTTTCATTAATAACAAATATTTTAGCAAATATTTCTGGCTATTGTCTCCGAGCAGACAGAAGCAGAGAATACCAAGAAGGGAATAATATGGGAATGGGATAGGAAGTTACGGGAATACATCCAGTTTTTTTAGAAAACACCTATTGCAATCCCAAAAAGTTGCTTTTTCAGGACTTTCTTGTTTTTTTTCTTTTGAAGACGTTTCGCTTCTCATCCAAGAAGCTTCTTCAGCTCTGACTGGATGGTGGAGAATGGAAGGATTGATATTCCTTGCGGACAGCTGGTCATTTGCATCTTTTTAGCGGGTCCTTGAGGCCACTTGAGGAGGTTTTTCTGTGTCCTCAGGGTCACCTGAGTGGTGCAAATGATTCCTGTAGTCTGCAATTTTTGCCTCTGGAAATCCGTTCCTACTCCCACACCGTTCAAAGGATCTTCATCCGAAATTGTATAGCTAAAAGTCTGGAAACCCTGAGGACCAGGGGTGGGTTCTAAATTTTTTTTTACTACCGGTTCTGTGGGCATGGCTTAGTTTGTGGGTGTGGCTTGGAGGTCATGTGACTAGGTGGGCGTGGCTAGCTGGTCAGTCATTTCTGGGAGGTCCTCGCACTTACAACCAGTCCTCGCACTTACGACCCGACTCATTTGCTTTTAACACTGATCAGCTGTAGGGCGGCCCTTTGAAGCCCCACGGCAAGAATTTAAACAGTTTTTTTCCCTCTAGTTATCAGCTGGGACTCAGGAGGCAGCAATAGATTGGGGGTGGGACCAAATAAAAGGTAAGAATAACGTGGGGGGGCGGGGGGGAAAGAACCGGTTCAGTGATGTCATATCGCCACTGCTACCGGCTCGGCCGAACCGGACCGAACCGGGAGGAATCCACCACTGCTGAGAACACAGATAAACCTCCAAGTGGCCTCAATGACCCGCTAAAAGGATGCAAATGACCAGCTGTCCGGAAAGGAATATCAATATTTATTTTTAAAATATCAGACGCGTAAACTCTCTTTTGAGTTGAGAAAACTGGCCTGCTACCCCTCTGGCGTTTTAAATTAAATTATGAGATTTAATAAAGAGAAATGTGCTAAAAGCTAAGTTAAGTGCAATAACCCCAAAATGGCTTTTACTGCTTAGCTAATTTCAGGATTTATTACCAAGCCATCCTTCAGCTCTACGGCATGAACTTCCCAATCAAATTTTAATTACATGTTGATTAGAGCAAGGGAAAATGGCTTGAGCAGGCATTTTAAAGTTTCTTCTGAACATCTCTGGATCAAATCCTTCGGGGTTTTTTAAACCATAATTTTTTCATTATAAAATATGTTTTTAGAACTCAGAATGACAGAATTCGAAGGGACCTTGGAGGTTCAAGCAGGAAATCCTATATCATTTTTGGGGGCGTGGCAGGGGAAGGATACTGCAAAATCTCCATTCCCTCACCTCCTGGGGGAAGGATATTGCAAAATCTCCATTTCCACCCCATTCTGAGGACAGCCAGAGGTGGTATTTGCCAATTCTCCGAACTACTCAAAATTTCCGCTACAGGTTTTCCAGAACCTGTTAGAACCTGCTGGATTTCACCCTTGCTTCTCTCCTTGATTAGTTTCCATCCGTTGCTCCTTGTCCTGGACTGCTGCTATTATGTCACCCTTAGTCCTTTTCATCAAAGGCACCTCAGAGGTCTTCTAGTCCAACCTCCTGTACAAACAGGAGACCTATACCATTGATTGATTGATTGATTTGTTTGTTTGTTTGTTTGTTTGTCATATTTCTATGCCGCCCACTCTCCGTGGACTCTGGGCGGCTTACACCAAAGACAGTATACTAAATAGCATATTGCCCCCTAACAATCTGGGTCCTCATTTTACCCGCCTCGGAAGGATGGAAGGCTGAGTCAACCTTGAGCCGGTGAGATTTGATCCGCTGATCTGCTGAACTAGCAGTCAGCTGAAGCAGCTGCAGTACTGCACTCTAACCGCTGCGCCACCTTGGCTCATTGAGACAAATGGTTGTCCTGTCACTTTTTGAAAGCCTCCAGTGATGGAGCGTTTACAACTTCTGGAGGCAAGTCGTTCTACTAATGAATTGCTTTCACCGTTAGGAAATTTCTCCTTAGTTCTAAGGTTGCTTCTCTCCTTGATTAGTTTCCATCCATTGTTTCTTGTCTTGCCTTTTGATGCTTTGGAAAATAAGTTCACCTTCAATTCCTTGTGACAGCCCCTCAAATACTAAAATACTGCTAATGTCAGTGCTCCAAACTATGATTTCCCCAGTGCTAACATGAATGAGTGGAAAAAAAAAAAATGAAAGAGGAAGAACCTGTTAGAAGTAGTAGCTTGGCTTTTCACCCAGTTCTTTTCCCCGGCAGATAACGTCACCTAGGTGATGGGGGGAGGGGGGAATTCCTGTGACTTGAAGTAGTTGAGATGAAAGATGGACTTGTAAGATGGCCAATGAGACACTGAGATTTGAGGAACGGAAAGGGAGGGGTTTGGGATCAGAGGATCAGTTTTGGCTGCAAATGAGTTCAGGACTAGATCGTTATTCTTCAATAAATAAGAGATTTCATCAAAGACTTTGTGTTTGAGAATGAAATTTATTTGAGATAACATCGGAACTTGACAGCTAACATATCCCACCCCTGGTCCTTATTTTCTCTATTTTTTTTTCTCTGAAAAAGATGACTCTGGACCGTTTTCATACTCACAACCAATTCAAGCATCCCCATTGTTTGTGGAATCAAAATGGACTTCTACTCATGACGGTTGTAGTATCTCGGGGTTATGCAATCCCCTTTTGAGACCTTCTGACAAGCAAAGTCAGTGGGGAAATCAGATTCATTTCACACGATCCGGTTACTAACTTAAACAACGGCAGTGATCCACTTAATAAGTATATCAACAACAACAAAAAAAAGATCGTAAAATGGGGCAACGTTCACTTAACAATGGTCTTGCTTAATCAAGAAATGTTGAGCTGGCTTCTGGTTGTACGTTGACGACTACCTATATCAGGGGTGTCAAACTCGACTTCATTGAGGGCCGCATCAGGGTTGTTTGACCTTGGGGAGGTGGGATGGGGGAGTAGCTGGGGGGGTGGGCATCACCAGCTCAACGTCACTCGTGTCAGGGGAGCCTGTGGTGGCCCAAGTACTCTGCCCGCAAAAATGGGCTCCCAAGTTCCGTTTTAGGCTGCGACAGCCTCCTGCAACCATCTGCGAGTGAAAACAGAGTTGGGAGAGCTCTATGCAGCCCTCCCAAGCTCCGTTTTCACCGGCAGAGCCCGCGCGGGCCAGTCCTTCGCTGTTTGCAGAGCGGCCCCGCGGGCCAGATGTAAGCACCCCACGAGCCGGATCCAGGCCCCCGGCCCTTGAGTTTGAAACCCCAACCTATATTCTCTTCTATCAATTGGACAAATCTTATATAAAGTATAAAAATAAAGTAAGCATCCCATGTTTCTCTCCTTCTGTGAGAAATTCCTTAGTAAGACCGCATTGATTCAACAACGACTCATCTATATCATGGAGATGCTATATCAAAATTATTATATCAAATTCAAGTGCGTCTCATAATGAAAGGGTCAAAAAGCAGCAGAAAAGCAACCCAACCCCCCCCCCTCAAAAAAATGGACGATTAAAAAAATTTAGTTGGATAGCAATTCATAAGTCTTTACAGGCTTGTATTCATGCCAATCCAGAATGTTTATAAAACTGCATACAACTCAAGCTAATTTCAGCACACTTTAACAACTACCATCTACATATGGACCAGAGGTGAAATGCTACCGGTTCGCCCCGGTTCAGGAGAACCGGTAGTAAAAAAAAATGCTACCAGTTTATTGGAACTGGTATTTCCAACGATCAGCTGTGCTATTTCCTGCTAGAAAGCAGGAAATCCTGCTTTCAAGCTAATATAAATCGTGCAGCACAGCTGTTCCACCCCCCTCACTGTTCTACTTACCTTAAGCCTCCGTTTTCAACGCTGCACATGCGCGCAAAGCCTGTGTTTGGAAAGTACTGCGCATGTGCGCGCAGCGAACCGGTCTCACTTCTGAGGATTTCACCACTGGTATGTACCAATTTTTCCTATAATGTGTTACATTATCAATAAATTGTACAGCCCTATTAGTAATACCAAGGCTTAATTCCATCCGATGAAGAATAATGAGCCTGGCATAATTGCGAATACAAGCATTATTTCTGTCCCTTTCAACTTCGTTAATGGATGGCAAACTAAAATCATATTTACGTTATGTTGCCAGATGATGTTATGGATGTAATTTTGAACAATTCTTGCTCACCCATTAAGTTTCCCAGGCTTAATTTCTGTGTTGATTTGCTCCATAATTGGAGTTAAAGCAACTTTTTAATCATCTGCAGATGATGTTTGTAATTAAAGAGTTCACATCTAAGAGATTCCTGCAATTTGCCCTTAAAACAGCCCACGTTGGAACAAAACGCAGGCATGAAATTGCTTTCCTAAATTGTGCGACCAACTTATCACCCGGTTGCTGATTCGGTTTTCGAGCTTAATTTAGTAATACTGGAGAGCAATCATGTACCGCCGGGACACAAGATGCACGACGTGAGAATCATATACTAAGCTTCCTTTAAAGAAATATCATGGAATTTTGTAGACTACGTTCGTTTATCATCATCATCTTTTAATGACCGCATCAATGGTGGGATTCAGCCGGTTCGGAACAGTTCGGGAAAACCGGTGCACGATGATCAGCTGTCCTTCGCATGCATGGCAGGGACGAAAACCAGTGCGCGCATGCGCATTGTCTTTTGTCTTTGTCTTGCCTTTTATTAGATTTATATACCGCCCTACTCCCCAAGGACTCAGGGCGGTGAACAGGCACAAAATAAAATACATAAATACAAAAGTTAAAAGATATAATTAAAACCAGATTAAATAATTTAGCCCAAGACAATTGGCCAGCTGATTGTCGGGCGCACATATGTACCAGAACCCGGAAGTTAGTCTTTTCCGAAGAGCGATCCCTTCGCGCATGCAGCAGTGCCCAAAACCGGCCTGTGCATGTGTGCCAGCAGCTGATCATGGAGCATGCATGCACGCTGGTACCCGGAAGTTCGGTTTTTCCAGAGTGCGGCCCCGATGAGTGCACGCGTGTAACGTTTCCGTGTGACCTTTTCAGCACTCGGGGCCAAAAAGGTTCACCATCAGTGCCTTAGTCTTTCTTTTCTCTAGACTGGCCGTACCCAGTCTAGAGTCCATACCCTGCAAACCGTTCTTCGTATGTTTTTTGTCTCTGGGCCCGTTATCATCTTGTTAAAAAGTCTCGTAATAGAAATCAGAAGCAACAAAAAATATTGCCTTTGGGGATGTTACAAACATTATCATAACACTTGGGAAAACAAGGCAGCTGCAACTTAATACCAATGTATACCAATGACTGCATCTCTAACGATCCATCTGTTAAATTACTGAAGTTCGCAGATGACACAACAGTGATCGGTCTCATTCGAGACAATGATGAATCCGCATACAGACGGGAGGTTGAACAACTAGCCTCGTGGTGCGACCGGAACAATCTGGAACTGAACACATTGAAAACCACAGAAATGGTGGTGGACTTTAGGAGAAACTCTCCCATACTTCCACCTCTCACAATACTAGACAACCCAGTGTCAACAGTAGAGACCTTCAAATTTCTAGGTTCTACCATATCGCAAGATCTAAAATGGACAGCTAACATCAAAAACATCATCAAAAAAGCACAACAAAGAATGTTATTTCTGCGCCAACTCAGGAAGCTCAAACTGCCCAAGGAGCTGCTGATCCAGTTCCACAGAGGATCTACTGAGTCTGTCATCTGCACCTCCATAACTGTCTGGTTTGGCTCTGCAACCCAACAAGACAGACAGAGACTTCAGAGGATCATTAGAACTGCAGAAAAAACAATGGCTACCAACCTGCCTTCCATTGAGGACCTGTATCCTGCACGAGTCAAAAAGAGGGCTGTGAAAATATCTACAGACCCCTCACATCCTGGACATAAACTGTTTCAACTCCTACCCTCAAAACGACGCTATAGAGCACTGCACACCAGGACAACTAGACACAAGAACAATTTTTTTCCCAAACGCCATCACTCTGCTAAACAAATAATTCCCTCAACACCGTCAAACTATTTACTAAGTCTGCACTACTACTAATCTTCTCATCGTTCCCACCACCCATTCCCTTCCATTTATGACTGTATGACTGTAATTTTGTTGCTTGTATCCTTATGATTTATATTGATATTGTTTCCTGATTGCTTATTTGTACCCTATGACTATCATTAGGTGTTGTACCTTATGATTCTTGATGAATGTATCTTTTCTTTTATGTACACTGAGAGGATATGCACCAAGACAAATTCCTTGTGTCCAATCACACTTGGCCAATAAAGAATTCTATTCTATTGTATTCTATTGTATTCTATTGTACTGTACTGTACTGTACTGTACTGTACTGTACTGTACTGTACTGTACTCTATTCTATTCTATTCTATTCTATTCTATTCTATTCTATTCTATTCTGATAGTCAAGAAGGATCAAAGGTAATTTATCAGGGTCATAGCTGGACTGCATCCTAAGATACTGAAGGAACTAGCAGAGAGAATCACAGAATATTCTCCGTATGTTGGGAACAAAAAAACCCTTATTCGAACAGCAATAACATGAGAAAAGAAATTAAGTTAAGGCAAAAGATGTACATGGTTAAAGAATTGCTGTTATCTGGAACTATTTAGGACTCGTCTACCAAAAAAAAAGTTCTATTAAAACAACCTTGGAACAATTGAATCAAAAACTGCAGTTTTGAATATTAGGTTAAAAGAGGTCTTTGTTTTACATTCTTGTGTTGTTGTTACCCTTCACTGTGGGAAAAAAAATAATTAGGGTATGTTTTTCTTAATATTTGAATAGTGCCAATTAAAATATTCAAAGAGATATCAAGACCGCTCCTGGATTCGGGATTTTTGCACCCAAAACGCTTGACTAATTGTAAATTCTTAACTAATGGGAACGTTCGTTGTACCGTCTTTCGTCTTAGAACCACTGCAGAAGCTTCAAAGGTTTAACGAGCGAATCAAAACGACTTACCTGTATTTTGTGCAGGTGGAGTTTTGAGCCGACTGGCTTTCGGGGTTAAGAGTGACTTGTGGGGAAGCTTGAGCCGACAGCAAAAAACCCAAAGCTAAAACAACCAGGGCCACAGTAGTGCCTATTAAAAAAAACAGACACAAAAAAAACCAGCTTCATTTCAGGATACTGTACAAAATTCACGCATACACGTATGTAGGTAGTCCTTGATTTATGACCATAATTGAGCCCAACGCTTCCGTGGCGAAGGGAAACATGTGTAAAATGTGTAAAACATGTGTCAAAGGAGCTCTGGTGGCTCAGCAGACTAATTAACATCCACTTACATCCGCTGCCTGCAATTACTGCAAGTTCGAATCTCACCAGGCTCAAGGTTGACTCAGCCTTCCATCCTTTCTAAAGTAGGTAAAATGAGGACCCAGATTATGGGGGCAATAAGATGACTTTGTATAAATATACAAAAGGATGAAGGCTATTGCTTAACGCATTGTAAGCCACCCTGAGTCTCTGGAGAAGGGTGGCATATAAATCAAATTAAAAAAAAAAAAAGAATTTGTCTGTCCCCCCCTCCCCCATTGTTAAGTGAATCACTTACTTCAGGAGTGTCAAACTCAATTTCATTGAGGGTCGCATCAGGGTTGTGTTTGACCTAGGGGCCGGGGGGGGGGGGCGTGTGGCCAGCTCCGTGTCACTTGTCGAAGCTGCGTTTTTGGCCGTGACGGCCTCTTCTCTACCAGCGAAAAGGGGGCCTGAGAGGGAACTGGCTTTCATGGCTAAAACGGGACTAGAACTCCCGTCTCTTGGTGATTGATCCAAGGATACCCAGCTGGCTTTCGTGGCTAAGACAGGACTAGAACTCCTCGTCTCCTGGTGATTGGCCCAAGGTCACCCAGCCAACTTTCTTGGCTAAGGCGGGACTAGAATTCCCTGTCTTCTGGTGATTGGCCCAAGGTAACCCAGCTGACTTTCCTGCCTAAGGCGGGACTAGAACTCCCTGTCTTCTGGTGATTGGTCCAAGGTAACCCAGCTGACTTTCCTGCCTAAGGCGGGACTAGAACTCCCCATCTCCTAATTTCTAATCTGATGCGTTAACCCCGAGACCAAATCTCTACGGTCCGTTTTCAAATGCGCTTCCATTTGTTCCCGTCCATTCTTACATACCTGCTAAACTCCCCAGGGTAAGTTTGCGCCGGCCGACTTTTTCTACAAGCCAGACTCCCACAAGCGTGAAAATGAAATTAGTGAAGGCCGTCAGAGCTGCAAGCCAGATAGCCAGGCGGTCATCTCGGACACCCGACATCTGCATGATAGTTGCGCTGTAGTACCTGAAAGACAAATAACTTTATATGTGAAGTACATTCGACCGATTTGGACAATGGGCGAAGCGACAGATCGGTCTTGTCACGGATAGCGATAGACGAAACAGTTCTTTTCAAGTGACGCTAATATTACGCTCAATCCATCAGGACACAAGAAATTGGATCCTTGGAATTCTGGCACTCGAGCAAATCCATGTTTCTATCTCGGCATTCGTTCTACTGTTATTATTTCAAGCAATTAGTGAGCATAACACCGGAAATAGATCTTCAGGGAAGAGACATGAGGGGGGGAAAAAGGCATACTGTAGTTGTGCAAAATGTGATTTCTTGCCTTCCCCGGATTTGAAGGCATTTCTGAAACTGCATTCTGGTTATCTGTGGCAAATTCTTCACTGTGGCAAATCAAATTAACTGGTTTGAAATATTAAAGAGAGAAATGAAATGAGTTCTTATTTAGGTGGGAATAACCACTGAAGAAGGGGTTTTATTTGTTTGTTTCAAATTTATGGCTATCCATCGATCCATCTTTCTATCCTTCCATCCATCCATCCATCCATCCATCCTATTATCTATCTATGTACATCAGTCCATCCATCTCTCCATCCATCATCTATCAGTCTATCTATCCATTCATCTTTCTATCTATCCATCCATCCATCTCTCTATCCATCCACCCACCCACCCATCTATCCATCCATCAATCTCTATCCATCTATCTATCTATCCATCCATCAATCCCTCTATCCATCCACCCACCCATCCATCCATCCATTATTTCTCTATCCATCCGTCCATCCATCCGTCCATCCATCAATCTCTCTATCCATCTATTATCTCTCTATCCATCCATCAATCCCTTTATCCACCCATCCTTCCATCCATCTACCCATCTATCCATCCATTATCTCCCTATCCATCCATCAATCCCTCTATCCATCCATCCATTCATCTATCCACCCACACACCTATCTCTCTATCCATCCATTATTTCTCTATCCATCCATCCATCCACCAATAATTCTCACTGTCTTACACCACCCATGAAAGTTCTCCTGAGCTCCTGAATATATACACCCATCTATTTTTTTAGTCCATTTGCTAAATGTCACAAGACTCCCTATGCTGGTTTAAGCCTACTGTAGTAGTTACACTGAGAAAACCAAAAAAATATTGTACTTGGGGGATTGTCATTCACAGATTTAGCATTTCTAGTTGATTTAAGATAGCTTGATGGTGGCTATCCAATTACTCAGCACAGTCCAAAATGCAACCAGGGGCATTTGCAAAATGTAAAAACACCTGTAAACGTTTCTATATATGGAAACAGAGTCACCTTTAATTGTCTCCAGTTCTGTCCAACCTAATAATATGTTTGGAGTTATTATTAGCCACTACCGGTCCCCGAAGAGTTAACATGTCTGCTAAAGATGTTTTCTCCTTTGAGATGGCAAGCTAAAAATAACAGGCATTACGAACCTATGATGATACTTCAAATGCTTTCCACTGTTTACATACGTTGATTGGATGGTATGTATTAATAATGGACTAAACTAAAGGAAGAGTTTAAAAATAGTGATTGAAAATGGGAAGAAGCATCCACCATGACAGCAACTAAGGGACCAAGACAATAGTGATGGCATTTAAGAAGTGATACAGTACGAAAAATACCTCCCCTCTTGCGTTTAGAAATATCTCAAGCCAGGGGGGGCAACCTTTTTAATTTGTGGACTTCCAGAATTCCTCAGTCAGCAGGACAGCTAGATAAAGATGATAGGTAATAAATGTAGATAAACAATAAATAATGGATGGGTGGATGGAGGACAGATAAATAGCATAGATGGGTAGAGAAGTTAGATAATACAGATAAATAATAATAATGATAGATACATAAATAATAGATGGATGGTTGGACAGATAGATAACATTGATAGTAGAGATGACAGATAATATGTATAAATGATAAATGATGGATGGATGGGTGACATATAGCATAGATAGATAGATAATACAGATAAATGATAGATAATTGATAGATACATAAATAATGGATGGATGGTTGGACAGATAGATAACATTGATAGAGATTATAGATAATAAATGTAAATGATAAATAATGGATGGATGGAGGACAGATAGCATAGATATGTAGAGAAGATAGATAATACAGATAAATGATACATAAATGATAAATAATGGATGGATGGTTGGACAGATAGATAACATTGATAATAGAGATGATAGATAATAAATATAGATAAATGTTAGATAATAAATGTTAAGAAATAAATGTTAGATAAAGGATGGATGGAGGGATCGATGATAGATTTCAAAATGGGTATGAGTATTGCAAAATCCCCATTCCCTCCCCACTCCTGGGAGAAGGATATTGCAAAATCCCCATTCCCTCCCCACTCCTGGGGGAAGGATACTGCAAAATCCCCATTCCCTCCCCACTCCTGGGGGAAGGATATTGCAAAATCCCCATTCCCTCCCCACTCCTGAGGGAAGGATATTGCAAAATCTCCCTTCCCACCCCATTCTGGGGCCAGCTAGAGGTGGTATTTGCCGGTTCTCCAAACTAATCAAAATTTCCGCTGCCGGTTCACCAGAACCTGTCAGAACCTGCTGGATTTCACCCCTGATCTCGTCTGCAGACTCATAAGACTAAGACATGGAAGAAGAAAAAAAAAACCAACAGATTTCAGGCGTATATTCCAAAACATTTTCCCAACAACCAGATGACACAGCAGCAGCTATGCAAATCTCCCACTGTTTTCAGGAAAAAGAGGACAACGGCAATAAATTAAAAAAAAAAATACCAAAAATTCATGATTCTGAACAATTTATCATTATGATATATACCCCTCAATACTAGGCTCTATACTGGAAAGTACAACCTCTTAACACCTAGTGTAATTTTTCTTGTTTTATAGATGGAAGATTACATGCATAGAGATTCGCTGAGCTATTCCCCTTTGGGATAAGCAACATTATGAGAAACGCAGAAAAAGAATGAGAAGTACGGAAGCAAAAGAAATTGAACACAGGAGATAAGAGAGGAGGAGAGGAAACTTAAATCTGGTTTAGTAACGCAACTCATTATATGTCTCCATGTCTTTCTGCCCTGTGGGGCATCAACAGTGGGTGGCGGCAGCCAAAAAAGCCAACTCAGTCCTAAGCTGAATTAACAGAGTTAATCAAGAATGAATCAAGATCAAGCGAGGTACTAATAAAAGGTAAAGGTTCCCCTCGCGCATATGTGCTAGTCATTCCCGACTCTAGGGGGCGCTGCTCATCTCCATTTGAAAGCCGAAGAGCCAGCGCTGTCCGAAGACGTCTCCGTGGTCATGTGGCCGGCATGACTTAACGCCAAAGGCGCACGGAACGCTGTTCCCTTCCCACCAAAGGTGGTCCCTATTTTTGTACTTGCATTTTTTACCTGCTTTCGAACTGCTAGGTTGGCAGAAGCTGGGACAAGTCACGGGAGCTCACCCCATTACGCGGCACTCGGGATTCGAACCGCTGAACTGCCGACCTTTCGATCGACAAGCTCAGTGTCTTAGTCACTCAGCCACTGCGTCCCTATAGTGACACGATCAGGCAACTCAGCTGGGATCGTCAGAGGCTTTTAAAGGCATTTTTTTTTTCTACAACCTCTTCGGCCGAAGAGGTTGTAGAAAAAATGCTTTTAAAAGTTAAAAAAAACAGCCTCTGATGATCGCGCGGATCAGTTGGGTATGTGGGGTGGGTGGGTGCAGGGATTATTGTAACCGGTTCTCCGAACCACCCGCCACCATCGCTACCGGATCGGTGATCCGGTCCGAACCGGGAGCATTTCACCCCTGATATAAACCAAAGTTTCAATCTTTCGCTTAACATAAATGTAAAGAATTATCTCTGCAAGCTAGGAACGCTAATACGGACATGACTTTGCAAGCCAATATTCCGTGGAATTCCATCAAACTGGAAGTACCTGCCTTGTGCAAACATACCCACGGCCCTAGAATGAAAGGATTCAAGAATAAATGCAGAATTTAGAATGTATATATAAGTGATCTGCTGTCCCCATCTTAATAAAACCACTTCTCCCATTATACTATATACACGTTTCATTGCCAATCTATATATATGTTTGCTAAACCACACTGTGGTTTGGTTCTGGTTTATAAAACCTTACAAATCATTGTGGTTTATGAATCCTGGTTTACGAGTTGGCATTAATAGATCAAACTGCTGTGGTTTTGTTGTGACCTGTCGGCTTCCAGCCCCTCCAACAGCCGAATCAGAGGAGGTGTGGGAGTCGGGGTCAGTATCAAGGCAACCTGAGAGCTCCGAGGGGGAGGAGGGAATGGAGGTGGCAGAGAGAGAGACAGAGGCGGAGCCTGGGCCGTCCGTCAGCCCTCAGATGGAAACAGCTCCAGGGCCTGGAGGTAACTGATGAGGAAGAGGAGGAACAGCTGGGTCTAGTGCCTCACGCGCAGATGCACAGAAGGCAGAGGAGAGGAGAGCAGTGGAAATCTATGGGCCGGTCCTTGGGACGGAAGAGCCACCGCTGCTAGCGAAGTCCCACCCTAGCTCTGGGGATAAAAGGCAGGGGGCGGAGATGAATAGATGTGGCAGACAACTATTTATCTCCCGGGCGGACGGACTTGTTAGCCTGCAGTGAGAGAGACATTTTGCCAGGGCTGCTGGCGCTCCAAATAAATTGTTGTGTACCTCTTGAAGTTATTTTATACACGACACATATGGCTAAGAACCTACATTGCAGCTTAGAATCGAAGAACAGATGACTGATCTCCTCTATAAAGCCGTCATTTCAGTAATTCCAAGGTGATTTCCATTTACAATTTTGCATGATTTTCCTCTACCGCAATATCCGGAGTTAAAAAAAAATCACGGAACGTTTAAACTGACAGTCGCGATAAGACGCCTCCTGGCCAATCAGATATCTCGTGCGGCTTTTCTCCTTCAACAATTTCATTTCCCGGAAAGAAATAACTGGAAGCAAACAACTGGAAAAAAAACTGTTTTCCACCTTCATCAAACCCAGCGAACCTAGGATTTATTGGGCTTGTATAATATATATTTAATAATTAAACGGTCCTTAGCCGAAACCGGAGAACATTCTGGAAGCTTCGTTCTGTCTTGTTTGAGATGGTAAAGAGTATTTTTTTCAAAGCTTCTGTCCCAAGCTTTTCATCTCAAAGATCGTGCTATTTACTGTGATCTCCATCCTCTCTCACAAGCATTCCTCCTTTAGCTATAATTTCCAGTAATTTTAGGCTGTTTTTTCGGAGAAAGAACTGCATTCAATCCATCCATCCACTCACCCATCCATCTTTATTCAGTCTTAGGGCAGTAGATAACCCCCCCCCCCAAATTACAATGAAGTAACAGAACAACAAAGTTGGAACTTGGAGGTCTTCTAGTCTAGAGGTCACCAACCTTTCGGACCTCACGGACCACTAAATTCATAATTTTAAATCCTGCGGACCACTAATATGATCTGCCTAATGACTGGCTGGGTGGGCGTGGCTAGGTGGTCATGTGACTGGATGGGCGTGGCCAAGTCAATGTCACTCACGTGGAGGGGCGCCACGCCGGCCTCTACCCACTCCTCCCCTCCCAGCCACTCCTCGCCTCCCCGCCCGGGCTCCTTAGGGCCCCAACAGAAAGAAGTTGTTGGAGCTAAGCAGCCGCCATGAGAAAGAGTTGCCAAAGCAAAGTTACTGGACTTCTGCCTGCCTTGTCGGACTGCATTTGGACTAATCCTTGTATTCCGGAAACTTTGCCTGCTTTATTGGAATGCTTGCAGTCTAATCTTTGTTTTGTGTGAGTAAAGTCTGAATTGGCAGCTAGCCACTGGGTTGCTGCCAGCTTTATCTTCAAAGATTTTGTCGTGTGGCTTATTAACTCCGGGCCGTCCGTGGGGGTGCGTGTGTGGGACGGGGACAGAACAGTATCCAGCCCAGGAACCGTAGTTTGAGGACCCCTGATTTAGTGCAATATAAAAAAACGCCAATAATTTTTCTGCGGACCACCCAAATTTTCTCACGGACCACAAGTGATCCACGGACCACCAATTGGTGCCCATTGTTCTAGTCCAACCCTCTGCTCAAACAAGAGACCCTATACCAGTGATGGCTAACCTTTTTGACATCGCGTGCCAAAAGCGGGTGGAGCGCAGCGAGGTCGCCCACATGTGTGCCCACACCCATAATTCAATGCACCCCATCCCTGCGCATGCGCCCCCCCCACTTTTAGCACATGATGGCACAGTGGGCCCGGTAGGCCCGTTTTTCACTCTCCCCAGGCTCCAGAGGCTTTCTAGGAGCCTGGGGAAGGCAAAAACAGCCTTCCCCACTTCCCCAGAGGCCAGAAATAGCCCATTTCTCAACTTCTGGTAGGACTGAAAGGTCCAAAAATCAGATGGCCGGTGCACACATGCGCGCTGGGGCTGAGCTACGGCAACGCTCGCGTGCCCAATGATATGGCTCCGTGTGCCACCTGTGGCACCCATGCCATAGCTTCGCCATCACGGCCCTATACCTGTTGTGGCTCCATTACCTGAGCCTGTGTCATCGGCAGGAGAGGACTCCAAGAGTGAAGGAGAGAAGTTGGCAAGGCCTCCCTCTCCAGGACCCTCCTCTCTGGCAATGCCTTCGGTGTCCGCCAAAGGGCAAGAGATAGGGCCGGGGCCAAGCACGTCCACGTAGCCACAGGTGGACAGTGATGAGGGTAATGAGTCTTGGCTGGATCCTCGGCAGCGTTGCAGAGATAAGCGCGTGCAACAGAAGAAAAGGCGTGCCAGAGATTAGGCTGAGTCACTGGACCACACCCCACAGGGTATAAAAGGGGGTGAGGTGGCCATTCAGACTCTGTGACGGACAAAACTAACTACTATCGAGTCACATTACATCTTTGGAAACAACATTATCGGCCTTGGATTTATTTTATGAACTGGACAATTCTTGACTGTGAGTATTTTGTTTATTGAGTAAAAGTTCTTGGCACGCAGCTACTGGGTTGCTGCCAAGCGTCTTATCGGAAGAATTGGTTGTCTGCCAGTTTATTTAACCCCCGGCTGTCTGTTTGTGTGTGTGTGTGAGACGGGGACAGAACATCACCATTAGAGACAAATGGCTGTCCAATCGCTTCATGAAAACCTCTAATTATGAAGCACCCACAACTTTTGGAGGCAAGTCGTTCCACTAATTAATAGTTCTCATAGTCAGGACATTTCTTAGTTCTAGGTTGCTTCTCTCCTTGGTTGGTTTCCATCCACTGCATCTTATCTTGTCTGGTGCTTTGGAGAATAGGTTGACTCCCCTCTTCTTTGTGGCCACCCCTTAGATCAGGGGTGTCAAACTCTATTTCATGGAGGGCTGCATCAGGGTTGTGTTTGACCTTGGGGGGGCTGGGATAGGCATGGCCAGGGTAGGTATGGCCAACTCGATGTCACATGGGTCGGGGGCGCCTGTGGTGGCCTGAGCACTCTGCCAGCGAAAACGGGCTCCCGAGCTCCGTTTCGGCTACGACAGCCTCCTGCAACCCTCTGCCAGCGAAAATGGAGCTCGAGAGGGCAGCACGCAGCCTTCCCGAGTTCCTTTTTTGCCTGCAGAGGCACTGTGTGCCAGTCCTTGGCTGTTTCCAGGGTGGCCCCGTGGGCTAGATCTAAGCACCCCATGGGACGGATCCGGCCCCTGGGCCTTGAGTTTGACACCCCTGCCTTAGATATTGGAACACTGCTATCATGTCACTATAGGGACGCAGTAGCTCAGTGGCTAAGACGCTGAGCTTGTCGATCGAAAGGTCGGCAGTTCAGCGGTTCGAATCCCTAGTGCCGCGTAATGGGGTGAGCTCCCGTGACTTGTCCCAGCTTCTGCCAACCTAGCCGTTCGAAAGCACATCAAAAAGGCAAGTAGAAAAATAGGGACCACCTTTGGTGGTAAGGTAACAGCATTCCATGCGCCTTTGGCGTTGAGTCATGCCGGTCACATGACCACGGAGATGTCTTCAGACAATGCTGGCTCTTCGGCTTTGAAACGGAGATGAGCACTGCCCCCTAGAGTCGGGAACGACTAGCACGTATATGCGAGGGGAACCTTTACCTTTATCATTTCACTCCTGGTCCTTCTGTTCATTAAACTAGACGTTATCTACTTCCTACAATAATTCTTTATATGTTTTAATTTAAATTAATTTAATGGCTCTAAAAGATCTAAAAATGAGAGGAAATATTACGGCATATTATACAATAACTGATAACTGATAATTTAATAATGGAACTGACTTCACTGAAGATATACTGATATAAAATGTTGTTGCGTAAATACTAGAAAATTCAGTTTTACGACCTTGCTTGCCATTGTTAAGCGAATCACCGTAGATGTTAAGTTAGTAACAGTGAATCCGGCTTCCCCATGCGTCAGAAGATCGCAAAACGGGATCCCGTGACCCCTGCAGACACTACAACCGTCATAAATACATGCCAGTTGCCAAGCCTTCTGAATTTTGATGACATGACCATGGAGATGCCTTATATCAGTGAAAGCCTGGGCTGGGATTGATAGCCATTTATATTTTAAAGCTCTTTCATAATTAAAGCTTCTTCTCCTTAGCCGACTGTCAGGAAATCATGGTCCCATTTGATTTCACGCGGTTGCCTTGGTAATAACTAATGCTATCAAATCCAATTTGAAATCTATTAATAGGGAAACAAAAATGACGTGGGGGAGAGAAACCACTTTGTTGTCGTACACGGCTTTGGGAACGATCGAATGGGATAAGACTGTTGTGGCCTGCCAGCAGCAGAGTCGGACAGTGAGGAGGTTGGGGAGGAACTTGGGCCAGTCCTGGGGGCTGGGGAAAGCTCGGACGAGAGCTCTGCATCGGAGGCAGAGAGGGAGCTAGACAGCAGCAAGGCAGAGGAACAGCTGGAGCCCGTTCCCGTGTGCGCATGAGCAGAGCTGCTAGAAGACAAGAACAACTAAGAAAGCAGGGTCGACTCAGGAGTAAAGCCACACCTTGGAGGTGATTGGCTCCTCCCATAGGAAACAAAAGAGGAGCAAACAGGGAGTGGGCTTTTGCAGGAAACAATTCATTTGTTCCGTGACTCCGAGAGACTCTGTGCCAT
The DNA here is from genome assembly GCF_029531705.1 of Pantherophis guttatus. The sequence continues at coordinate 3,076,292 of NW_026844039.1, read as the reverse complement.
GTTTTGCCTTGTACTGCGGTTGGAAACAAGTTACGTGGCAGCTTGCCAAGCAAGATAAGGTCTGTGTTGATAAGTATTCCTTTGAAAAACTGTTTGGACAAATCTTGCTGACTGTGAATGAATGTAATTCACAGTCATGTCAATAAGGACCAATTCCTGCCTCCTGCTTGTTAAGGGAGCCTAGGTCCGAACAAAGACAGGGAGCATAGTTCAGTTGAAATCTTGTCAGAGCGATTAAAAAAAAAAAAGAATTTGTCTGGCAGAATCGAATACAAGCTGTTTGATTCCGTGAGATTTTTTCCCAAGGATAAAGTCTGTTTTATCTGCAGCCTGTCCAAGGGAAGCTGTTTTTCTTTTAGAAGGCCAAATTCCTTCCTTCCTTCCTTCCTTCCTTCCTTCCTTCCTTCCTTCCTTCCTTCCTTCCTTCCTTCCTTCCTTCCTCTGTCATTCCTATTTCCTTCCTTCCTTCCTGTCATTCCTATTTCCTTCCTTCCTTCTTCTCAAACATTTCTCAATTTCCTTTCTTCCTCTGTCATTCCTATTTCATTCCTTCCTTCCTTTTCCTTCCTTCCTTCCTTCTGGAAAATGTCTGTGCATCTTATAGACCAAATATTGCCACCCACCCGTCATTTTTTGGCCTCTGCACACCCCGTTTTTGGACCTTTTTTCGGCCTTTTTCCAGCCCATTTTTGGAGCTTATTTCAGCCTGTTTTTGAGGCTTTTTCTGGCCCATTTTTGAAGCTTTTTCTGGCCCATTTTTTAGGCTTTTCTCGGTCCATTTTTGAGGCTTTTTGTTCGGCCCATTTTCGAGGCTTTTTGTTCGGTCCATTTTTTAGGCTTTTTTGGGCCGTTTTTTCAGGAAAAACAGGCTGAAAAAAGCCTCGAAAACGGGCCAAAAAAAGGCCCGAAAAAAAAAAGAGGCTAAAAACTTTTGTTGTTGTTTTCTCTCTTCTAAATTTAGGTGCATCTTATAGTCAGGTGCGACTTATAGTCCGAAAAATACAGTAAATCAAATCTACTCTGCTGCAAAGAGCTGGAAAAAACATTTTTGTTAAGGTAAAAGCCACACTTGGCCTTGGGCTTTACATTATATGTTGCTTTTATTTAGAAACATTAGTGCTCATTCACGTTCAGACAGTTTTCCTTCCCAGCTGACTATAAAGTCCTTCAACCGATTTGGAACAAATCATTGAAAAGGTTGAAGCCAAAATGTTCCCAGAGCAAAGCCAAAAAATGAAAGTAAATAGTCATATATAGGCATTATATCGAAAGGTGGCTTTAGAACTTTAGCATTGTTAAAACCATTTTAATGATGTTTTCCGTCTCTTAAACCGAAAATAAAGGGCGGAATTCTCTTTAAAAAGTTGAATGATACATACATGACTGTGTTAATACCTGCCAGCTGTTGGAACATCTGTAAGCTACAGCCCACAATCAGCTGCCTTCGAGTCGGAGGATAGGTCAGCATTCGGTAGATCACCGGTCCAGCTTCAAAAGAAACAAGGGAAAAACGTTTTAATTCCTTTACCGTTTCAACCTATCGCTTTTCAAATCTTCTTGACATGCAGCTAGTCCTCATTTATAAAAATTAAAATTGCAAGCGCGTAAAATCACTTAACACCTTGGCATTATCACAGGAAGTTGAGAAGGCATGTTGAAATGATAATACAGATAGTCCTTGACTTATAGTAGTTCACAATGACCGTTCGAAGTCACAATAGCACCTTTTTTCACAGTTAAGGACATTTGCAGCCTCCCCATGATCATGTGATCAAAATTCAGACGCTTGGCGACTGGTTCTTATTTATGACCGTTGCTCCGTCCCAGGCCTTTTGCGACCTTCCTGGCCACAGTGGTTAAGTGAATCACTGCAGTTGTTAAGTTAGTAACTCGGTTGTTAAGTGAATCTGGCTTCCCTGTGGACTTTGCTCATCAGAAGGTCGCCAAAGGGGATAAGTCGTAAGTCTCTGTTACAGTGCTGTTGTAACTTGTCACTGAATGGTCACTAAATGAACTGTTGTAAGTGGAGGACTACCTATATATCCGTATATCTAGATGTAGCTATATTTTATATAGATACAAATAAAATGGAGTGAAGTAAGAAGATAAAAAAATGAAATAACAAAATAAAAAATAAAATATGAAAACAAAACAAAATAAAAAAATAGAATATAAAATATGAAAGTAAAGTAAAATAAAATGAAATAGAATAAAAAAAATTAAAAATAAAATAAAACAAAATAAAACAGAAAATAAAATAAAAAATAGAAAATAAAAATATAATATAATAAAAAATAAAATAAAAAAAATAAAAAAGTATAATATACCGTGTTTTTCAGAATATAAGACGCACCTTTTTCCCCCCTAAAAGAGAGTGAAAATTTAGGTGCGTCTTATAGACCAAATATGGGCGTTTTTGGCCTTCCGAACCTTCCGTGTGTCGCTTTTGCCCTCGCCGGCCCACAGAAGCACTCTGCAGATCAAACCCAGGCACGTTTTTGGTGAAAACGGCCTGTTTTCGGTGAAAACGGGCATTGCGGAGCGGTGCAGAGTGCTTCTGGGGGCCTGGGAGGGCAAAAATGTGATGCATCGAGGGTTGGGAGCCCAAAAACAGGCCCAGTACTGCAGAGTGCTTCTCGGGGCCTGTGAGGGCGAAAATCTGACGCGAGGAGGCCAAAAGCTATTTTTTTCTTATTTTCCTCCTGTAAATTTAGGTGCGTCTTATAGTCTGAAAAATACAGTAATATAAATATATTAATATATTAATATAACATAATATAATAAATAAAAAAGAAAAGAAAAAGAAAAAAGGGGGGACCCTAAAGTCACACTACCAAGCTTTTTTTGAGGAAAAGGGGTATTTTAATGTTTTCCTCACATCAATGTACTTTGTTGGCAAAGGACTATTAATACTTCGGAAGTTTGGAATTAACTTTGTGTATTATATCCTAAAGGAACTAGGTGGCACTCTCTTATTAAATTAAAAGGACAGCATCTTGTGTTCCCGAAATGTTTATACTGTTAAAACCTGTGTTGTTTTGAAACACAACACCTCCAATATTGACTTCAGAATGGAAAGTATTCCAAAGAGGACAACAAAACCTTTGATGTTATTACTCAGTGGCCGGAGAGCCTTTGTAACATCTAACCTCGCTGGTTCTTCTGGTTACACAAGAAAACCTCAAGATATTTTGCTCCAAGTGAAGCTTAAATCACAACTCTTGGTTCCGTTGCAGTGAAAAAAAATGCATTATTTTTTATACTTTCCAGGGTGAAATTCCAGGAAATCTTCCATTTACCTACTACAGGTAGTCCTCGCTTTAAAGGTTCCCCCCGCACCTATGTGCTAGTCGTTCCCGACTCTAGGGGGCGATGCTCATCTCCGTTTCAAAGCCGAAGAGCCAGCGCTGTCTGAAGACGTCTCCGTGGTCATGTGGCCGGCATGACTCAACGCCAAAGGCGCACAGAACGCTGTTCCCTTCCCACCAAAGGTGGTCCCTATTTTTCTACTTGCATTTTTTATGTGCTTTCAAACTGCTAGGTTGGCAGAAGCTGGGACAAGTCACGGGAGCTCATCCCGTTACGCGGCACTAGGGATTCGAACCGCTGAACTGCCGACCTTTCGATCGACAAGCTCAGCATCTTAGCCAACAGGGAACTCACCCTGTTACGCGGCACTAGGGATTCAAACCGCTGAACTGCCGACCTTTCGATCGACAAGCTCACCATCTGAGCCACTGCATCCTCGCCTTACAACAGTTCATTTAGTGGCGGAAATTACAACAGCACTGAGAAAAGTGACTTATAATGGTTTTTCACGATTTGCAGCCTCCCTATTATTCATAAGATCCAAATTAGGTGCTTGGCAACTGACTGGTACTTATGACGGTTGTAGCGTCCAGGGGAATCATGTGATCCCCTTTTGCGCCCTTCGGACAAGCCAAGTCAATGGGGAAGCCTGCCTGATTCACGCAACAACCGGATTACTAATCTAACAACTGCACTTAATTGTCACCTAACAACTGTGACAATAAAGGTTGTAGGTTTGATGCATAATTTCTTTCTGATTTTTCAAAACAAATAAAAAATACAGTAGTGGCCAAAATTGTGGAAACCTTTTGGGAAAAGTGTATTTTCTAAAACAAGCTAATAACACCACTTTTGGGGGGGGAGTAGTACCATAAAACGATATATCAATGGAAAGACTGATGGCTTTCCATTGGCTTAGGACCTGGTTATCTACAGGACCGCCTACTACCACCAATAGCCTCCCACCGGCCGGTACGCTCTCATAGAGAGGGGCTCCTCCGGGTGCCGTCGGCCAAACAATGTCGACTGGTGGCCCCCAGGGGGAGAGCCTTCTCTGTGGGGGCACCTACTATCTGGAACGAGCTCCCCCCCGGAGATACGGAGGATCCCGGATCTGCGCACCTTCCGCCGCACTCTTAAAACCTTTTTATTCCACCAGGCGGGCCTGGCCTAATCCTTTCCCTCTTTTTAATTATGCAAATTTTAATCGGTTTTTAAATGATTGGGGTGTTTTAATCTGTCTGGGCCAAATTGTTTAATTCGATTTTACTTTGTTTTTAAATTTTGTATCTATGTATTTTTACTGTTTGGCTGTTCACCGCCCTGAGTCCTTCGGGAGTAGGGCGGTATATAAATCAAATAAAGTAAGTAAGTAAGTAAGATAATTTAATGAAGAACGTAATGCAATAACTTTTAGAAACAATTTGCTATTAGAAGAGCAGGTACAGTGTAAAGAAGAAAAGTGGAACACGTAGAAAAAACGAGATATACAAAAATGATCCCCACGTCAGTTAATACTTCGTTGGGTAACCTTTAGCATGAATTGCGGCCTTACAACGTCTTCCCATGGAGTGAACCAAGTCTTTTAGTTCTGCAGCTGTTCGAATGTGAAACCAAGATTGAAGGATGGCTTCTATTAACTGGGTTTTATTGCTGGGTCGCTTCTGACTAACCAGTTTCTTTAATCAGCTCCATAGATTTTCAATTGGGTTAAGGTCTGGGCTATTCCCAGGCCATTCCAGCAGCGGAATAGGATTATCTTGAAACTCTCCCCCAAAAGTGGGGTTATTAGCCAACAAACCTCAAAAATACACTTTTCCCAAAAGGTGTCCACAATTTTGGCCACTACTGTAGGTAATACTAAACCATTTATTGAAGTTAAAAGAATCAAAAGCAAAAAAACGAAAGCAGTCTCCGGTGCATTACAATGGCTCTTAAGTCATACACGAATCAGTCGAGTTGGCTGATTCACAACTGAAAAGACAAACATGAACTGTGAAAAAGGTATTAGAAGAGGAGCTGACCACTAATAAAAATGAAATTATATTGTTTTTTTACAGCACTCTAATACAGAACGTTCAACGGATGCAGCCTCTCATTTTACTGTAATGAAAATAAGCATTATTGCCACTTTAAAAATAGTAAGACTATTAACTCAGACCGTTAAAAAAGCTGATGGTGCAAATTACAAGTGTTTGTTGCTGCTCTATGTTCAGCACGGCAAGGCAGGGGAACCGAATTCTTCTATAAATGCTTCCCTTGTGCTCAGCAACTCTTAAGACTGGACATACTAGATAGCAAGCATATCTCCGCTTACACAGTTCTCTGCCTTCCAGCTATTGCATTACAAATATATTAAAGTATTTCTAACGGTGTTTGGTAGGCCAACTTTCAAAGCGAAGTACAAGACATTTCGCAAGGATTCGCAGGAAAAGGGATGGCAGAACCTAGGGACGGAGTTAAGAGAGGGATTAGCCTAGAATCTCTATGTGGTCACAAGCTGAATTACCGTATTTTTCAGAATATAAGACGCACCTTTTTCCCCCCTAAAAGGGGGTGAAAATTTAGGTGGGTCTTATACAACGAATGTAGCCCCGCCCGCCCACAGGCCCCCAACCTTTGGCCTCTGCCTCCCAACAGTTTACCTCCTTGTGGCAAGCAGCAAGAAGAAACAGGCCATTTCAGCTTCAGCACAGCCTAATTAGCACAAGTTGATCGTCTGTTGGATCGGCCTTCTGACTCTCAGCTGTTTTGCATGGGCCTCTGCTGCTTGCTGCAAGGAGGTAAATTGCTGGGAGCAGATTTTTTTTTTTCCTTGTGCTAATCAAGCTATGCTGAAAACGAAAATGAAAGTAAAGCAGGCTATTTGCTGTTTGCTGCAACGAGGCAAAATTGCTGGGAGGCAGAGGCAGATTTCTTTTTCTTGTTTTTATACCAAAAAAGGGAGGTGCGTCTTATAGTCTGGTGAGTCTTATACTCCGAAAAATATGGTAAGTCCAACCTCCCTTGAATTCCATTGACCCTTGTCTAATTCTAAGCAGGTGCTGCATTGTTATTTTAGAAGATTCCTGTGCGTAGGCTTTTAGCAATGAAGTTGTTTAATTGGAACTTCACAGGGGGATCTGGCCTTTTGCGCCTAACATATTTCAAACCACAATCTCAAGAAACAGAAAACTGAAAATAGAGCCATCTATCCATCTCTTGCTAACCAATATACTCTGAAATACTTCCTGCTTAAGTACCACCACTTCTGACAATTAAGGGCTCGGAAGAGAACATGGGCGAATTCTTTTGTATCTGGATCTTTACTATACAAAATACTATATATTACATTCTACTAAGTCACCTGTATTTATGGGTGCCCCTGTACAGGAGAAAAAAGGACTGCAGATTTCATTGTTCTAAAAGTATTATCATGTATCGTCTGGACTACTGAAACGCTCTCTACATGGGGCTCCCCTTGAGGTGCACTCGGAGGCTCCAACTGGCGCAGAGTGCGGCCGCGCAGGAGGTTATGGGAGCGACATGGAGTTCCCATGTAACACCTCTCCTGCGCGAGCTGCACTGGCTCCCGGTGGTCTTCTGAGTGCGCTTCAAGGTTCTGGTTATCACCTTTAAAGCGCTCCATGGCTTAGGACCTGGTTATCTATGGGACCGCCTGCTACCACCAATAGCCTCCCACCGGCCAGTACGCTCCCATAGAGAGGGGCTCCTCCGGGTGCCGTCGGCCAAACAATGTTGACTGGCGGCCCCTAGGGGGAGAGCCTTCTCTGTGGGGGCACCTACGATCTGGAACGAGCTCCCCCCGGAGATAGAGGATCCCGGATCTGCACACCTTCCGTCGCGCGCTTAAGACTTTTTTATTTCATCAAACTGGCATGGCCTAAATCTTTTGTAAATTTTAATTTGTTTTTAAATTATGGGGTATTTTAAATTCAGCCAAATTATTTAATTCATTTTTATTCTATTTTAAATTTTTGTATTTATGTGTTTTATCTTGTGGCTGTTCACCACCCTGAGTCCTTCGGGAGAAGGACGGTATAGAAATTTAATAAAATAAATAAATAAATAAATAAATAAATGTATATACGCATATATTTAAAAATCTAGAGAGGGTACATAGCAAAGAATGTTCTTCCTATATGCTCAAAGTCCACGCCACTATCTGAAGGGAAGCCGTCCCACTCATTAATTGTTCTCACTATCAAGACATTTCTCTATATCTTAGATGAGTTCTCCCCTTGATTAGTTTCCATCCGTTGCTTCTTGTCCTGTCTTCAGGTGCTTTGGGCAATAGGTTGACCCCCTCTTCTTTGTGGCAGCCCCTCAGATATTGGAACATTGCTATTATGTCACCCCAGTCCAGTGGTGGGATGCTGCCAGTTTAACAACTGGTTTGATGAGCGCGCGTTTTGCGCGCACGCGCGCCTAGGGTGCTTCTGCATAGTGCTGAAAATGGAACATTTAGAAGCTCAGCTGCTTACCTTCCAAGTCAGCAACGGTAAGTAGAACAATGAGGTGGAGGGGAATCAGCTGTGCTGCGTGATTGAGATGAGCTACAAAGCAGGAAATAAAGGACAGGAGAGAGCGGGGGCGGGGCCAACTGATTGTCGGAGCTACCGGTTCACCCGAACCGGTCTGAACTGGTCCAAACAGGCTGAATACCACCTCTGCCCCAGTCCTCTGAAACCATTCTTTGTATGTTTTGGCCTCTGGTTCCCTAAGAAAAATATCATTTTTTCCTACACATTTAATGGTTCATACTATTTGCCGTTTTCTTCTCTGTTTCATTAAAATATAGAGAGTTTCATTTCCACGATTGGCTGTGCTGACGTTCTAATGCACTGTAATTCTGTCAAGTACCGTCAAGTGTGGGATTAAATTTTGTAAATATAATAACTAAATTATTCCACAGTGGTTCTGTAGTGCTTCTGGTAATGGTGAGATTGCTGCAAACAAGAGCTTGAACATCGGTTTGGTGGGGGGAACAGCTATGGGATAAGAGTATCATGCTCATCTCCTTGTTTCTTTGCAATTATTTAATTACAAAAATAATTACCAAAGCTCATTACAGAGAGAGGTCCAACCTAGAAGCGAGGAGAAATTTTCTTGACAGTGAGAACAATTAATCAATGGAATAAGCTTGCCTCCTGAGATTGTGGGTGCTCCATCACTGGAGGTTTTCAAAAATAGATTGGACAACCATTTGACCCGGATGGTTTAAGGTTGCTTGCCTTGTCAGTGTATAAGAGTTCATGAATTCGAATAGACATGGCAACAAGTCAACCAATGGGGACTGTTGGGTGACTCAGATAGTTTGTAGCCTGGGCGTGGTTTAGCATAACTATTCTGTATGTAAGACCTTGAGTGCACTGGCACTATCTTGTTTCTGTGATTATATTGATTCTGTATTTCTGGATTCTGAGTTCTGGTTCTGGCTTCTGCTGCATGGGTATTATATACATGCATCATGCTTTATATTTACTGTATATAAAGAAGTTTCTTTTATACATGAATCCTGCTGGTTGTGTGCTGGTTGGATTGCTGCAAACTCTAACATACCTTGAGCAGGGGGTTGTATTAGAAGACCTCCGTGGTCCCATCCAGTTCTATCATTCTAATGCATTCCATTACATAAATAATAGCCTGCTTAGTCACTCGGGGAAGAGAATGGTAAAGGAGGGGTTCCCATATTTTTGTACTGTCCCCCTTCTCCATGATTCAGAAATATCTAGCTGAAGAAAGTGAAGCACTAATCTTTAGGGGGCCAGAGCAGGGGTGTCAAAAACTCAAGGCCCAGGGGTCACATCCAGCCGACACGGCCGTCCTGGAAACAGTGAAGGACCAACCTGCGGTGCCTCCGCCAGCAAAAATAGAGCGCACGGCCCTCCCGAGCTCTGTTTTCACTGGCAGAGGGTTGCAGGAGGCTGTCGCAGCTGAAAACAAAGCTTGGCAAAGCACTCGGGCCCCCAACAGCGCCCCCAACATGAGTGACATTGAGCTGGCCACACCCACCTTGGCCACACCCATGTCACCCCCCCCCCCGAGGTCAAACACAACCCTGATGCAGCCCTCCATGAAATTGAGTTTGACACCCCTGGGCTAGAGGCTAAAACATATGAAGAATGGTGGTAGGAATTGGGTATGTCTAGTTCTGGTGAAACGAAGGACTGGGGTGACATGATAGCAATGTTCCAATATTTGAGGAGCTGTCACAAAAAAAAGGGGGGGTCGATCTATTGTCCAAAAGCACTAGAAGGCAAGACAAGAAGCAATGGATGGAAACTTATCAAGGAGAGATCCAACCTAGAAATTAGGACAACTTTCCTGAAAGTGGGAACAATTAACCAATGGAACGACTTCGTCTTCAGAACTTGTGGATGCTCCAACACTGGAAAAAAGTGTTTTTTAATCAGGGCAACCTGGTCTACCCAAATATGGGACGGAGCATACTGCTTCCGCTTTCGCCTTTCAGCGCCAATCCAGGGGCCTTCGCAGGCAAGTCGCTTTCGCGACAAATTACTGTGTTTCCCTGAAAATAAGACCCTGTCTTATATTTTTTTGAACCCCGAAATAAGAGCTTGGCCTTATTTTTGGGGAGGTCTTATTATTTTGGGGCACGTGGAGGAACCCAGAGGAAATGGTGGGGACCAGCTGCACACGTGTTTAAATATTTTCAGGGAGGACTTATTTTCAGGGGGGGCTTATTTTAGCGCATGCGCTCAAAAGCCTAATTGGGCTTATTATCAGGGGATGTCTTATTTTCGGGGAAACAGGGTAGTTTTGTGTTAAATTTATATTTTACCGCCAAAGAAATAAAGGGAGACTAGTATAGATTTCAAGCTATTTAGCTCTCGTCAAGCTAGCCATACGCTTTCTGGGATTCAAACTCGAGCTACTTACATATTAGGTAAATGTATTTACCTCTAAGCTACGGGCTCTCCTCCCTTTGTCGGCTCTACCAGGGGCCAGATTAAGTGTTTTTGTTTTTTTTTATCAGGGCAACCTGGTCTATCCAAATATGCGACGGAACATACTGCTTCCACTTTCGCCTTTCAGGCCCAATCCAGGAGTTTTCGCAGGCCATTGCTTTCGCGACAAACTAGCTTTGTGTTAAATTTATACCGACAAAAGAAATAAAGGGATACTATTTACCGACAACACTGGACATTTTTAAGAAGAGACTGGACAAGCACTGGTCTGAAATGGTATAGGGCCATGATGGCGAACCTACAGCACGAGTGCCAGAGGTGACATGCAGAACCCTCTCTGTGGGCACACGCGGTGTCGGCAGCTGCTGTTCTGGTTTGCGGTCCGCACATGCTCAACAGCCAGCTGGTCTTCGCATGCGCTGGAAATCCGAAGACCAGCTGGCTGGTGCACATACACACGCCAGCCAGCTGGTCTTTGGGTTTCCAGTGTGTGGACAGTGTGCATGCGTGCGCAGGAAACCCAAAGACCAGCTGACTGGTAGGCACATGCCAGTGTTGAAATCCAAATTTTTTTACTACTGGTTCTGTGGGTGTGGCTTGGTGGGCGTGGTATGGCTTGGTGGGCGTGGCAGGGGAAGGATACTGCAAAATCTCCATTCCCACCCCACTGCAGGGGAAGGATACTGCAAAATCCCCATTCCCTCCCCACTCTTGGAGGGAAGGATATTGCAAAATCTCCATTCCCACTCCACTCCAGGGGAAGGATACTGCAAAATCCCCATTCCCTCCCCACTCTTGGAGGAAGGATATTGCAAAATCTCCATTCCCACCCCACTCCAGGGGAAGGATACTGCAAAATCCCCATTCCCTCCCCACTCTTGGAGGAAGGATATTGCAAAATCTCCATTCCCACCCCACTCCAGGGGAAGGATACTGCAAAATCCCCATTCCCTCCCACTCTTGGAGGAAGGATATTGCAAAATCTCCATTCCCACCCCACTCTGGGGCCAGCCAGAGGTGGTATTTGCCGGTTCTCCGAACTACTCAAAATTTCCGCTACAGGTTCTCCAGAACCTGTCTGAACCTGCTAGATTTCTCATCACTGGTATAGGGTGTACTGCTTGAGCATGGGGTTGGACTAGAAGACCTCCGAGGTCCCTTCCAAGTTCGTTAGTCTGTTACTTTCCCAGTGCTGTTTTATTTCAAGTGATGAGCAGAAGAGACATAATCATTAACTAACGAGGACGGGGGGGGCGGAAATCTTGATGCCTCATCAGCGGAGCAAATATTGCGGTTTTCAGAGTTGATTAATTCATTAGAGGACTCAAGCCCGACCCATTTACCAGATGTTATTGTAAAGACGGTATCTTTCCCATTTTTTTTTTTTTTAAAAACCCAGCCTATTAAAGCACGCAGTTGGTTACCTCGGGTTTTTTTTATGTTTGTTTGTTTGTTCTTCACAGCTTAGAACGCGGCTGCGTTTTTAGGAGGCATAAAACTGGAAACGTTTGAAGTCCTTAAACAACCTCGCTTTTTTAACTTTTCAATTATCGTGAACTGCGTGATTTTAAGTTCATCGCTTTCTTTAAAAAAATAATATATTTTTTTTTAAAAAGAAAAAAAGAACAAACTAACTCCCCGATGCCCTGGTGTGCAGATTGCTGTTCTTGTTGCTAAGATACGTTGGAAAGGGATTTTGTGAAAAAGTGTGGACCGTGATGAGCTCGGGAGCAAATTTTTCTGCTGCTCCACAATAGCTAGCCTCCACTTTCCTCACAGCTAAAAGCAAACCCTGTCCAAAAAAATATCCAAAAACATGTTTCGGAGAATTATTAAATTGGTTTATTCATATACGTCCGGCCATATTCTTTTTTTTTTTATTGAAAAGTTTTACAAAGAAAAATCCCACCCCCAGCTCCCTCCCCACCACCCCCACACCCCTTCCCCCCTCCCATCCCCCCTCCCCCCCCAGACTTCCCAGAGCAAAATACAGGGTATTTCTGTTTAACAATCATATGCTAAATTAACCTAACTATTCTTAAACTGCCAAATCCCCCCCGAAACCTTAACTCCACTATTGATAAGATAATACTTCTGAAGTTTAACATTCATTCATAAACTATTTGATATTTTCTTGTCTGATACTTATTTTGAATATAATCAATCCATCTTCTCCATTCCAATATGTATCTATGGACACTGAAAGTAGCGAATTTAGTGGAAATGGCGAAAATTTCAGCATATTTGAAGGATATGCTGAAATTTTCACAATTTCCGCTAAATTCACTACTTTCAGTGTCCATTCTTCAATAGTAGGCAAAGAATCCTTCTTCCAATATTGCGCTACCAACAGCCTAGCTGCTGATATTAAGTTCAAAATCAGTTTGAACTCTAATACTGTACAATCCGTCATTATACCCAGTAAAAACAATTGAGGAGTAAATTTCAATCTTTTTTTCAGAATGTTCTGCATCACCCACCACCCACCCACCCATCAAAATGCCTTGATTTTCTTACAAGTCCACCATATATGGTAATAAGTTGCATCATCAGATTCACATCTCCAACATTTAGCTTGTAAGTTTGGATATATACATTATAATTTTTTAGAATCTAAGTGCCATCTATAAAACATTTTGTAAAAATACGTCCGGCTATATTCTTATCGCTGTTAAATGTATACCTGAAAAAACAAAAAACTCTTGGCCATAGCTACAAATCAGATTAACAGAGTTAGAAGGGACTCTGGAGGTCTTCTAGTCCAACCCCGCTGGCTCAAGCAGGAAACCCTGTACCATTTCAGACAAATGATTGTCCAATATCCCCTTCAAAACCTCCAGTGTTGGAACATTCCCAACTTATACTAGCTAAAACATTTTCAAATCTATTTCAGGTAATCCTTGATTTACAACAGTTCATTGAGTGACAAAAGTTCCAACAGCATTGAAAAAGGTAACTTATTACCATTTCTTCACCTCTTAATACTACCGTGTTTCCCCGAAAATAAGACCCTGTCTTATATATTTTTTTGAACCCTGAAATAAGCACTTGGCCTTACTGCCATGCGCTCAAAAGCCCGATTGGGATTATTATCAGGGGAATGTCTTATTTTGGGGGGAAACGGGGTATTGCCGCTAGAGATAAAATTGAAATGTAAAAAAGTGCGATGGGGTTTTTGAAATAATGTTGTAAATGATGAAATAAATTAATTAATTGATGTTATAATAAGAAATCAGGAATTAAGGGCGGAAAGTGATATTGCTTATTTAGAAGAGATTAAGATAAGATCAGTGGTGGGTTCCTCCCGGTTCGGCGCGGTTCGGCCAAGCCGGTAGCAGTGACGATATGACGTCACCGAACCGGTTCTCTTTGTTTGGGAGCTGGGTCCTCCCGCCCACCCCTGCGTTATTCTTACCTTTTATTTGGCCCCGCCCCCAATCTATTCGCTGCCTCTCGAGTCCCAGCTGATCAGCTAGAAGAAAAAAACTGTTTAAACTCTTGCCGCGAGGTTTCAAAGGGCCGCCCCTACAGCTGATCAGTGTTAAAAGGCAGTGTGGTGGTAGACCAGGGCGCTCGAAAAACAAATGGGTAGACCAGAACGCTCCAAGAACAAATGGGTAGACCGGTACAGCTCTGCAAGCAGTTAAAAGCCTGGTAGACCAGTACCTCTGCCAAATCCTAAAAAATTGTCACATGACCATCAAACTATGCCCACAAAATAAGCCACGCCCACAGAACCGGTAGTAAAAAAATTTAGAACCCACCCCTGGATAAGATGTCGAAGTTCAATTAAGTTAAAGGGTTTCAGTGTAAAAATTGAATAAGATGAAGTACATTGTTTATAGCCAAAAAATGTGATGGGGATTTTGAGAAATATATTTTATAAATGGAGAAATAAGATAATTAATTTAAGTAATGCTAAGAAATTAGGATTTGAAGGGCGGATGGTGATATTGTTGATATATTATGTATTAAGAAGAGATTAAGATCAGATAAAAAAGTAGGGAAAAAGAATATCATGGCAGAAATATGAAATATGTAAATTGCATTTGGAAAAAACAAAAAAGATTGGAATAGATTATAAAAATCAATATATAACTATGTATTAGTAGTATAAAATGTGACCCAGTCAATACTCTGTTCATAAAATATGTATGTAAAAGAAAAATTTAATAAAACTTGTTCAAAAAAAAAAATACCATTGCCCCATCTTTCTGGCCATGTGATCAAAATTTAGATGCTTGGCAACTGACTCATATTTATGACGGGTGCAGTGTCCCGGGGGCATGTGATCCTCTTTTGCAACCTGGGGAACCCAGATTCACTTAACAACCTTGTTACTAACTTAGCACCTGCACTTAACAACTGTGGTGAGAAAGGTCGTAAAATTGGACAAAACTCGCTTCACAAATGTCTCATTTAGGTTTTGGGCTCAATTGCGGTCGTAAGTTGAAGACTACCTGTATTAAATAAAAGAATTACCGTTAATGTTCACCTGTACTTAGGTAGTGAGTGTTCAACTTATTACACCCAGATACTCCATCTAAACCTTGATTTTAAACCAATTACAGGAAAAGTAACAGGTCCACTAACATCACTTTCTAAGTTAAATTAAGTGGCTTAATCTACCTTTAAAATCGTTGCCTTAATAATTATCAATCTGGCTACAAGGTTCAAAGAAGTTTCAAAACTCATCTGACAATGTTCGATTTTATATCTTCTGTTGACTCAATGAACCTCTAGATCTAAAAACTTTAAAAATACCATCATTTTCAGAAAAAACAGGCCGAAAAATATCCTCGAAAACAGGTCGAAAAATCCTCGAAAATGGGCTGAATTTTTTTTCAAAAAGAGGCCGATAAAAGCTTCAAAATTGAGCCAAAAAAAGCCTCAAAAATGGGCCAAAAAAAGCCTAAAAATGGGCCCAAGGAAGCCCCCAAAACAGGCCAAAAAAGGTCTTGAAAACGGACCAAAAAAAGCCTCAAAAATGGGCCCAAGAAAGCCCTGAAAACAGGCCGAAAAAAGCCCCCAAAATGGGCCAAAAAAAGCCTTGAAAATGGACTGAAAAAAGCCCCGAAAAAAGGGAGGCCAAAAACTTTTATTGTTTTCCTCTTCTAAAATTTAGGTGTGTCTTACAGTCCGAAAAATACAGTATATATTCAAGGTATGCTGAAAAGATCACATTTGCATTTTGCCCATAAACTGAAAAACTATATTTTTATTTTTAAAAAGTCCAAATCAATAATGTACTTTAAAAAATAAACTAACTGCAAATAGATGGATCATTATTAGTCATATAATCGTTGCTTAAAATAGGGAAAGGTACCAAACAGAGTGTATTTGTTTTAAATATATATATATATATATATATATAAAAGAATATAAATTTTTGAGTTTAATGCCAAAGTGATTAAAGTTTTCTCAGCTAAGATCTGAGCCCAAGTCTTCTCTGGAGCTCAGGTGGGCCTCCGAAAAGTCATTTTTTTCTCCTGAAAGAGTTCAATCCATCTATTTATATCTATTTACGATATAAGTAGTCCTTGGTTAATGACGGTAAAGGCAGGAATTCTGTTGCTAAGGGACATGTTCCTAAAGCTTAACGTCATGCTAACACTGTCAGACTCCCAGAATTACTTCTTTTTATTAACAGATTTGCAATCTTAGCCTGTCCTTCCCATCAGGACAGGTTGAACCTCTTCAGAAAAAATCATCACAGGAACTCTATAACTTAACAAGCAAGGATCCTTTGCATATCCAACATCCTTAGATGCTGGAATTACTTAATCATCATCTATTTACTCCAACTGAGATATCCGAGCCACAGTTCAGCGTACAGGTAGTTCTCAACTTATAAACCATTCGCTTAGTGACCCAAAGTTACAATGGCACAGAAAAATAAGTGTGTTCTGACCCAACACGACAAACCCTCAGTATTTAAATCAATGATTCCTTTATTAGGAGCACCAGCAGCCCCGGCAAAAAAAAAAATTCTCTCTCAACACAGGCTAACAAGGCCGTCCGGCAGGGAGATGAATAGTTGTCTGCCACATCTACTCATCTCTGCCCCCTGCCTTTTATCCTCAAATCTAGGGTGGGGCTTCGCTAGCAGCAGTAGCTCTTCTGTCCCGAGGACCAGCCCATAGATTTCCACTGCTCTCCTCTCCTCTGCCTTCTGTGCATCAGCACGTCAGGCACTGGACCCAGCTGTTCCTCCTCTTCCTCATCAGCCACCTCCAGACCTGGGGGCTGTTGACTCTCCACCTGAGGGCTGACAGACGGCCCAGGCTCTGACTCTGTCTCTCTCTCTGCCAGCTCCATTCCTTCTTCCGCCTCAGAGCTCTCAAGTTGCCTTGATGCTGACCCCAACTACCACACCTCCTCCTCATCTGATTTGGCCGCTTGAAGGACCGGTGGCCGACAGGCCATAACAAAGTGACTTATGACCATTTTTCACATCTTATGACCATTATAGCATCCCCGTGCTCATGGGATCAAAATTTGGATGATTGGCCAACTGCCTCGTATTTATGACTTGTAATTCAGCAGCCCACATAGTCTATGCTTTCTCCTGGAATAAATATTTTTTTTTTTAAAAAAAATCTCATTTTAAAATCTAGATCCAAGTTCTAAATTTTCATGAGAAAACTGCCCAAAATTTCTCCTGATAAGCAGGCTAGTTGTTAAGTGAGCTCTACCCAGTGGTGGGTTTTGACCGGTGTTACCACCGGTTCGCTTCATGCAACCCATGCTGTTGTGGCCCGTCAGCGGCCTGTGCAGATTGTAGCTGATTCCGACAACGAGGAGGCTGGTGTGGTGCTGTGCCAGCAGCCTATGCAGCTGACACTCGAGTCGGACAGTGAGGAGGCTGGAGAAGATGTGGTGCCGGAGGCAGGGATTCAGCCAGGGCCTTCAGAACCTCCAGAAGCTCCCTTAAGTGAAGAGGACGAAGAGGAGGAGCCTCTTCTTGATGCACGGGCGTGCAGAGCTGCCAAAAGGCAGGAGTGGCTCCTCAGGAGGAGGTCCCCTCGAGAGTAAGGCTTGGTGCTAATTGGCCACACCTTTAGCCTATTTAAGAAGGAACGCCACTTTCAGCAAGCTGTAGGGAACAACTTTAGTTCACTCTCCTTCATGTCTGGATTCTCTGCAAAATTGTTTCTGGGCTTTCTGCCAACTCTAGTAAGATTGTGATTACCTTATCTTAGAATTCTGGTAGGCTGTTAAAACAGTTTATTAACAGCCTTTGGTTGATAAAGACTAAGTTAGTTGAGTAAAATAAGCTTTGTATAGAGTTTGTGTGTGCTGCGTTCTTTGAGGTCCGTAGCTGAGGCAGAACACGTGCGCTTTCCACGCATTTCTGCTGCCGTGCCTTTCAGCTGGGCTAAAAATGACTGATTATAAGGTATGTATAACGCAGGGGCAGGCGGGAGGGCCAAGCTAACCATCAGAGAGAACCGGTTCGCTCTCACCTCATCATCTCCGCTACCGGCTCACCCCCGAACTGGGGAGAACCAGTAGCAACCCACCACTGGCTTTGCCCCATTTTACAACCTTTCTTGCCATCTCTGTTAAATGAATCACTGCAGTTGTTCAGTTAGTTACAGGGGCGGGCAAATGTGGCAGCTTGGCTGTCTCAGGAATTCTGGGAGTTGAAGTCCACAGGTTGTAAAAGGGCCACATTTGCCCACCCCTGAGTTAGTAACACAGTTGTGAAGTGAATCCATGAACTTCCCCCATGAACTTTGCTCCTCAGAAGGTCTCAAAAGGGGATTGCGTGACCTCGGGACCCCGTAACCGTCCCAAGTCGCTTGCCAAGTGTCTGAATTTTGATTGCGTGACCATGGGGATGCTGCAATGGTCGTTAAGTGTGAAAAAATGGTCGCAAGTGCTTTTTTTTTTTTAGTACCGTTGTAACTTCGAATGGCCACTAAACAAACTGTTGTAAGTCAAGGACCAACTGTATTAGATCAGGGTGGACAGCCTGCTGCTTTCAAAACTTAGGTTTTAAAAAGCTTTCTGCAAGCAATTCAGAAATATGAAAGGCACCTTCCTTCCTTCAGCCGATAGTCAGGAAAGAGGGAAGGCAGGAGAGGGAGGGAGGGAGGGAGGGAGGGAGGGAGGGAAGGAAAGGAGGAGAAGACAGGACAAAGGGACTGTCAAAGGAAACAAATCTATTTTTGAGCTGTGCAAATTGCTCCAATCTCAAGAAAGGACTTGAAACAAAACGCACTGGCTTTGTTCCAAGTTTCACACAGAACGCAGGGACACACTCTTAAAGCAGCCATTGTTCCAAACGCTCCGTACGTCTTAAGCCCTATGTTGCCTCATTATTTTATACATCTTGGTTGGAGTGGTTTTAAAAGAATGTATTTTCCAGAAGAACTAGTAAATTAGCAAGAGTCAGGGAGCAGCAGAATAACAGGATTGGGAGGGACCTTGGAGGTCTTCTAGTCCAACCCCTGCTTAGGCAGGAGACCGTATACCAGTGATGGCTAACCTCTTTTTTTCTTGGGTGCCAAAAGTGTGTGTGCGCACTATTGCGTATGCTATTGCGAGCACATGCATGCCCACACCCATAATGCAATGCCCCTCCTGCATGCCATGCCCCTGCACATGTGTGCGTGACCCCCGCACATGCGCACGCGACCCCCCGCTCCCCTTCCCCCTATGCATGCACATGCAACCCACCCTTTTGGCCTCACATCCCAAAAGAGCATGGGGGGGGGGGAAGCCTCGCCTCCCAAAATGGCTGGGAGTGGGAAAAAGCCTCGCCTCCCAAAACAGCGCTGGGAGGGGAATCTCCGGAGATCTGGGAAGGCATGGGAAACAGAAAGTGAAGAGAAAGGTAGGGCCCCCCCTCTCCCGCTTGCAGGGCAGAGAGCCGAAAATCAGCTGGCCGGCTGGAAGCTCGTGCACGCATGCGCAGTGGAGCTAAGCTGGGCGACGGCTCGCGTGCCCGCAGAGAGGGCTCTGTCTGCCACCTGTGGCATGTATGCCATAGGTTCGCCATCACAGCCCTATACCATTTCAAGTAAATGGTTGTCCAACCTCTTCTTAAAAACCTCCAGTGTTGAAGAACCCAAAATTTCTGGAGGAAAGTCATTCCACTGATAAATTGTTCTCACTGTCAGGAAATTTCTCCATAGTTCCTTAGTCACAAATGCCACATTTGATGACTTGATCTCTGAAGTTATGTTAACTGTAGTTCTCTCTCTCTCTCTCTCTCTCTCTCCCCCTCCCTCCCTCCCTCCCTCTCTCTCTCTCTGCTGTATGTATGTATGTTCCAGCATAACTCTGGAATGCCTCGAGCAATTTCAACCAAACTTGGTACACAGATGACTTACCCTCTGGAAACAAATACCTGGGGGGGTGGGGTGAGGAGAGGGAACACCTCTGGGGGGGGTGTATGTTCCAGCATAACTCTGGGACGCCTTGAGCAATTTCAGGAACGCCAGGTTATCAGGTAGTTGCATATAAAAACCAGCAGATTCTGATAATTCCTGCTGCATTCACAAGTCAATCAAAGACATCACTTGATAAAGCTTCAGTTTCCAACTCCTAAACCTGCATGGTTTTACATATAAAGTATAGAATATAGAATAACAGAGTTGGAAGGGACCTTGGAGGTCTTCTAGTCCAACCCCCTGCTCGAGCAGGAAACCCTACGCCATTTCAGACAAGTGGATGTCCAGTCTCTTCAAAACCTCCAGTGATACATCCACAACTTTTGAAGGAGAGTTGATTAATTGCTCTCCCTGTCAGGAAATTTATCCGGAACATAATTATGTGTGTTAAAATTTGCCAGCATTATATTGCCATATTTTAGCTCATTACCGAATCTCTTTTTCTAATGAAAGTTCAAAATGTCTGCTTATGGTACATTACAAATTAGGGGCTTTTTTTTTTAACCTTTAAAGCAGATACATGCCGTGGGGGGGGGGGGGGGGATGGTCATTTTTACTATTTTAATTAGCTGTCCTCTTTCTAAGACTGTACGTGGATATCAATATTTTCTTACTTCTTTTCCTTTTGCAAATGTTACAAATGTTAAGGCCAGTAGGGAAAACAGAATCCTGTTGTCATAGCAACGGAAGATAAATACGAGGAAGCCATAGCACCTTTGAAGCAAAATGTGAAGAAAACTATTTTACCCAGGAATCTGTAAAACCATGTATTATTACTGCCGACTGAATTTGTTTTGCTAGCACATCAAAGTCCTTTTATAGCAATTATTTGCTCTTGTTAAAAAAAAAAAAAGGCAAATATATAAACCCCAAGATTGCTTTTTTCCAGAAGGCAACAGGCTTTTTTTCTTGTGTTTTTCCTTGAAGACGTTTCGCTTCTCATCCAAGAAGCTTCTTCAGTTCTGATTTCTGACAGAACCTCTGATAGAACCGAAAAAGCTTCTTGGGTGAGAAGCGAAATGTCTTCAAGGAAAAACAAAGGAAGTCCAGCTGCCGTTTGAAAAAAAAAACAATTTTGGGACAACCATGACCTGGAAGATTGAGCATCTCCGTAGACATATCTATCAGGTTTGCCTGAGTCGCCAGTTGCAGCCCTTTCTGGATCGCAACGCCTTGCGCACGGTCACTCACGCCCTTGTCACCTCCCGACTGGACTACTGTAATGTTCTCTACATGGGGCTCCCCTTGAAAAGAACCCGGAGGCTCCAACTGGTCCAGAATGCGGCCGCACAGGTGGTTATGGGCGCAACTCGTTGTGCCCACGTGACACCCCTCCTGCGTGAGCTGCACTGGCTCCCAGTGGTCTTCCGGGTGCGATTCAAGGTGTTGGTTACCACCTTTAAAGCGCTCCATGGTATTGGACCTGGGTACCTTCGAGACCGTCTTCTGCCACCAGTAGCCTCCCACCAGCCAGTCAGCTCCCAGAGAGAGGGTCTCCTCAGGGTACCATCGGCCAAATTATGTCAGCTGGCGACACCCAGGGGGAGGGCCTTCTCTGCGGGAGCCCCTGCCCTTTGGAATGAACTGCCCCCAGAAATGCGTAAGATCTCCGACCTCCGTGTATTTCGCTGTGCCCTCAAAACCTTATTGTTCCGTCAGGCCGGGCTATCAATGTAAAGATTTTAATTGGTTTTAAATGTGGGATTTTAAATTTGGGGGTTTTATAATTGAGCCAATTATTTAATAATTTTAATAATTTTTAAATTTTGTTTGTTTTAAATTTTCGGGAGAAGGGCAGTATAGAAATATTATTATTATTATTATTATTATTATTATTATTATTATTATTATTATGTGCTTTATGAGTTGTTGTTTTTTTAAAGTGTGGTATTGCAGGTAACTGTATAGTTTAGATGTAGCTAGAGTTTATAAAAAGATTCTGAACAGTCTTCCGATTTAATTAATCCAGTTGGCCTTTTGACAAAAAACACCTTTGGGCCAAACCAATGACCTGGATAACTGAGACTCTCCACAAATATTTGAATATATGACAAGATCCAAAAGAGAATGGAACCACACCAGTGGTGGGCTCCTCTGGGTTTGGCCCGGCTCGGCCGAGCCGGTAGCGGTGACGATATGACATCACCGAACCGGTTCTGCCCCCCACCCCACCTCACCAGTACCTCTGCTAAATCCTAAAGAATTGTCACATGATCAAGCCACGCCCACAGAACCAGTAGTAAAAAAAATTAGAACCCACCCCTGAACCACACCGCAACAATGACAAGTCGACAACGACAGGCACATGCCCAAAGAAATAAAAACCACCATCGAAACACAATTGAGAGACATCGATTGAGCAGGGGAGGTTGGACTAGTCCCTTGCAATTCTGCCCTTCTATGATTCTATATGAACATTATCTAATTATTCACTAATACCCGATCTCCAAATACAGCCTCTAATTTTAAAAGCTACATCTTGACGGCAGAAGTTTTTCCAAGGTGAATTGCAAAGTGGCAAATGCTACCAAACAGATTTATGTCGCCGGTAATTTAATGTTCACCGGTAGACATAAATTGCAAGCAAAAAAGTACACAGAGCTTTGAGAATTTTGAATTCCTAAAGAATGCTCTGTTGCTACTCAGGCGTTATTCCTCATCTGGGTACTGTCAACTCTGCAGCTGTTCTAAGATTTATGCACTTAAGCTGTTTTACATACCTAGAGTAACAGAAGAACTCTGCAAGCAAGAACAATGATTTGATTACTGAGAAAAAGGTGAGCACGGATGCTAAAAACTGATATATAATTTGCATGAATATGGACATGCAGTGAATCCTAATTTTAAATAAACGACATGGCTGCCTGGCTGGCTGAATTTTGGCCTTAAATGTAATACTTTTAAGAATTTTTTAAATTTAAATTGTGATATTTGTGTTATGTTTTACCTGGCTGTACACCGCCCCGAGTCCCTCGGGAGAGGGGCGGTATAGAAATAAAATTATCCTTATCCTCATCCTTGGTCATTTACATTCTTTTGGTTTGAAAGAAGGGTCCAAGAGGCCATCTGTGTCCAAATTGAACAGCCCACTCTCAACAGAAGGGGAAGGATACGACATCGCCTATCTCCAATCTACAACACAATCCTTTCAGCAGTTCCAAAAAGGCTCCACACTCCACTACTCAGGTGAACCTGAGGACACAGACAAACCTCCAAGTGGCCTCAATGACTCTCTAAAAGGACGCAAATGACCAGCTGTCTGCAAGGAACACAAATCCTTCCGTTCATTTCATTTCATTTCATTTATTAAATTTATTTAATAAATTTAATAAAGTTCCCCACCATCCAGTCAGAGCTGAAGAAGCTTCTTGGATGAGAAGCGAAACGTCTTCAAAGAAAAACCAGAAAGTCCAGTAGCCACTTGAAAAAGCACCTTTGGGACAACTGTGATCTGGATAATTGAGAATCCCCACAGACTTTAAGGTATGCACTTTGAGGTGAACACCAGGGGTGAAATGCTCCCGGTTCAGACCGGATCGCCCAATCCGGTAGCGATGGAGGTGGGTGGTTCGGAAAACCGGTAGCAAAAGTCCCTCCCCACCCCCATGCCCAGCTGAGCCGTGCGATCATCAGAGGCTTTTTATTTTATTTTTAAAAGCATTTTTTCTACAACCCCTTCGGCCAAAAAAATGCTTTTAAAAGTAAAAAAAGAAAAGCCTCTGCCGATCAGGCAAGTTAGCTAGGATCGTCAGAGGCTTTTAAAAGCCATGTTAGGAGCCTTTGATGGGGGAACCGGACTTCCGGTCGGCTCCAGAATTGAACAGGGGCTTCTAATTAGGACCTTTGTGGCTCTTTGAGTGTTTAAGGTTGCCGATCCCTGGTCTGGGTGGACCTCAAGGACTCTCTAAAAAGATGCAAATGACCAGCTGTCCACAAGGAGTATAAATCCTTCCGTTCCCCATCCTCCAGTCAGTGGCAGGCGTGAAGATCCAATGCAAAAGATGGCTTCCAGATAGAGCTAAAGAAGCTTCTTGGATGAGAAGCGAAACGTCTTTAAAGAAAAATCAGAAAGTCCAGTTGCTTCTTGGAAAAAAAAAGCACCTCCACAGACATTTAAGAAAAAAAATCATTTTTTAAGGCAAATTAAGCAGGCGCAATTCCACTTAAAATTTTGTGCCAAAGCAAGTTATTAAAATTCTCGTGTCGTAAGTCACGGCCTGTGGCTAACGAATATGCAAAAAGGACGATAAAAATTCAGCCTACCTGACCCAACTTCCTTTTCTTCCTCGTCAATGTTATTCTTGATGCTGTCGTATTCGTCGTCTATCGTTTGATTGCCCCGCATCCGTGAGAGGATTCGCCGTGCTTTTTGAGTCTGTCCTTTCTGAATAAGCCAGCGGGGGCTTTCGGGAAGAAAAAGGAAACCGACGAATTGTATGACAGCTGGAATTGCTGAGAGACCCAGCATATACCTGCAGGGAGAGACATAAAATTACAGATGTTTTTAAATAGGGGCTTATTAACGTTCTCTTCCTAGAATAGCGGTGTCAAACTCAAGGCCCGTGGGCCGAATTTGGCCCACGATATGGTCAAATCCAGCCCGTAGGGCCATCCGGGTCTACCCAATGCGAAGAGGAAACGTGTCAGCAGTTTGGGGAGTGGCGTCAAGCTGGCCACGCCCACCCAGTCGGCCACGCCCGCCCAGTCAGTCACGCATACACCCCCCCAAAATCAACCACAGCCCTGATGCGGCCCTCAATGAAATTGAGTTTAATACCCCTGTCCTAGAAGAACAGCAAGAGTTTAGTTTTGGATATTTTTTCAAGGGAGTCCCTATGGGTACTGTTTCCCCGAAAATAGGACCCAACCGGAAAATAAGTCCTAGCATGATTTTTCAAGATGCTCGTAATATAAGTCCTATCCCCAAAATAAGCCCTAGTTAAGATTGTCAGCCAGATGTGTGCATTTAGTACCGTATTTTCCCAAAAAAATAAGGTCTAACCAGAAAATAAGCCCTAATGTGTCTTTTGGAGCAAAAATTAATATAAGAACCGGTCTTATTTTCGGGAAAACACAGTAGATCTCGACTTACGACCACAACCGAACCCAAAACTTCTGTGGTTAAGCGAGACGGTTGTTAAAGTGAATTTTGCCCCATTTTACGACATACAGGTGCTGTAAACAAAACTCATTTTGGGAGCGTGACTTGGCTCTATCTACAATGAAAAGGAGGGTTGTGATTTCATTTTAAAATTTTTAAAAAAATTTATACCAACCTCCATCCGCCCTTGGGAAGGTAGCTGAAGGCGCCATCTATAACACTGGCAAAGAACTGCCCACCTGTGATGAAAAGTGTATTTATAGTCACTAAACGGCCTCTCAGGTGAGGTGGGGCCACTTCTGCTATGTAGACAGGGACCGTCATCGAAGCAATGCCTGCAAGAGATAAACCATAATAATTAAAATTATTATCAACTATTTAATTTGTAAAAATTAAAATGAAATTTACCATATTTTTCAGAGTATAAGACGTTCCGGAGTATAAGACGCACATTAGTTTTGGGGGAGAAAAACAAGAAAAAAAAATCCGCCTCTGCCTCCCAGCATCCATCAGTATTCATCTGGCCAGCATCCTTGCGGCTAACAGCCTGGTCAGCTTCAGCACGTTATCACAGCCTGATTCAGCATGAACAGCTGATTGGCGATTGGATTGGCCTCTCGGAATACCGCCAACAGCTGTTCCAGGCTGCGGGGATCACCATAGCCCATTGCCACCTCCACGCATCGCATTTTTGGCCTCTGCGCGTCGTGTTTTTGGCCTCCGTGTGTCACATTTTCGGCTTCCGCACGCTCCATTTTAGACCCATTTCAGGCTGTCAGGATCACACAGCAAATCGCTGTTGATCACTGCCTCCGCGCATCGTGTTTTTGGCCTCTGCGTGTCATGTTTTTGGCCCATTCCATGTGGCGGGGGGGATCACCTCCAATCCCCACTGCCTGGAACTGGCCGAAAACGTGACACGTGAAGGTGGTGATGTGCTGTGGTGATCCCCGCAGCCTGGAACGGGTCTAAAACAGGATGTGCGGAGGCCGAAAACACGATGCACGGAGGCCAAAAATGGCTGAACGGTGGCGGCCGGCGGGTGGGCGGGGCTTCAGCAACATTCTCTGTATAAGACGCACAGACATTTCCACCCACTTTTTTTGGGTGGGGGGAGTGCATCTTATACTCTGAAAAATACGATAAATTCAAAATCTAAAATCACAGACACAGAACCTTGGCATGATCGCAGGAAGTTGGCATGTTGAAACGGTAATACAGGTAGTCCTTGACTTACAACAGTTCATTTAGAGACCGTTCAAAGTTGCAACGGCACTGGAAAATG
Organism: Pantherophis guttatus; assembly: GCF_029531705.1. Next base: position 3,050,264 of record NW_026844039.1, on the reverse strand, counting down.
TGACTTATGACTGTTTTTCACAGTTACAACCTTTGCAACATCCCCAGGATCATGGGATCAGAATTCAGACGCTTGACAACTGGTTCATATTTATGACCATTGCTGTGTCCCAAGATCATGTTATCCCCTTTTGTGACCTTCTGACAAGCAAAGTGAATGGGGAAGCCAGATTCACTTAACAACCAGGTTACTCACTTATCAGCTGCAGTGATTCACTTAACAATAGTGGCAAGAAAAGCCGTCAAATGGGACAAAACTCACTTAACAGACATCTCGCTTCACAACAGAAATGTTGGGCTCAATTGAGGTCGTAAGTCGAGGACGTACTTTAGAAAAGCATTAAAATTCTATGCCTGTTAATTTCAACCTGGTGCATACAGTTCTAAATATTCATTTCTGCCTGGGAAGGTAAACATTTCATGTTTTGAATCATATACAATTTTAATCATCTTTTGATGATGAAAAACCAATTTTGAGTATGCTAAGCTGCTGGAGAAGAAAGAAGAAGAGGAAGAAGAAGAGGAAGAGGAGGAAGAGGAAGAGGAGGAGGAGGAGGAAGAGGAGGAGGAGGAGGAAGAGGAAAAACCAAGATCTTTTAGTTCCTCACTGCCAGCCCTGAATTAAATGGACAAAATTAAAAATGTGTGTGACTGACACCTGTCCAAACATCATCAATTAATTAGATAGTTAGACTACATTAAGTACACAGGATGCATCTATAACCAGAATATGTAGTTAATTGTAAGTATTATAATATTTACAACAGAGCCAGTTTGGTCTAGCGGTTAAGGCACCAGGCTAGAAAGCAGGACACTGTGAGTTCAAGTCCTGCCCCTTAGCCATCAAAGCCAGCTGAGCCAATCAACTGGAGAAGGAGAGTTCTAATCCCGCCTTAGGCATGAAAGCCAGTTGGATGACTGTGAGCCAATCACCAGGAGACGGAGAGTTCCTAATCCTGCCGTAGACATGAAAACCAGTTGGATGATTCTGAGCCAATCACGGAGAATTCTAATCTCGCCGTAGGCATGAAGCCAGTTGGATGACTGTGAGCCAATCACCAGGAGACGGAGAGTTCTAATCCCGCCGTAGACATGAAAACCAGTTGGATGATTCTGAGCCAATCACGGAGAATTCTAATCTCACCATAGGCATGGAAGCCAGTTGGATGACTGTGAGCCAATCACCAGGAGATGGAGAGTTCTACTCCCGCTTTAGCCATTAAAGATAGATGGGTGACTCTGGACCAGTCCTTCTCCCTCAAAACAACCCACCTCACAGGGTTGTTTGTAGGAAAATCAGGAGGCGGAAGGAGCATTTAGTATGTTAGCCCCCTTAACAATAAAGGCAGGATATTATGCCCAGTTGCTCTGCGTTTTTATTTTTGTTTTGCTTTCTACATTTTCATTTGTTTTATTGTATGCTAGAGACGCCTGAAAGAAGGGCAGCTAACTAAATAATTAAACTTGAATTAGAACAAGCGTAGTGGTATTTTCATGAGACTTTAACCCTTCAGCCCTTTCAAAACTGTCAGGTTTAATGCTATTAAAATCAAATTTTACCTTAGCTAAGATGTCCATAAAATGAAAACAAACACTAATCATTAAGGAGCTTAGAGCCCTTATTTTAAGAGTCCCCAAATCTCAAGATATAAATAAACAGTTTCAGGTTAAACCGAAACTAACATTTAAGACTTGTGTTTTAAAAGTAGATTTCCCTGTCTGTTCATTATTTTTACCGCTACGCTGCCAACAATCAAATATTTTTATTGGTATAAATCTGCATATATAGTTTATCGTACCCGGTAAGTCATATATGTGAAAATAAACTTTAACCCTTAGAAAATCAGTGCTTGTTCCTATCATTGGAGAAGATGTAAGAACTAGCAATCAAAACAACAGCGCTTATAGTTTATTTGCAATTTTAATGATTATGGTGGGGGGGAAAAAAACAGCTGTATTATCTGCCCTAACAGCCAACCTTCGGACAAACACACACCCACCCACAATGTACACACATATAAACATAACTGAGTCCAGGACAGTAGACATACCATTCATTGCCATGGTAACCAATCCTTTCCAAGACCGGTAATGCAACTTTACAATTTAGCCCGTCAATGACACATGTCACTTTATAACTCGGCTGCCGAGAGGATTTGCTTTGACAGAATATATTTATATTCCACCACATCATGAAGCAGAGAGATCGGAAAACCACAAATAAGCATGTCTTGTGATAGAATGACCTTCTTCTTTTTTTAAAAAAAAATAAAAAATAGTATATAAAGATAGAAAACTATCTTTCTCCTGCTCTCTGAAATCTTTGCATTTAAAATGCATTTTTTTTGGAGATTTAGTAGGCTGAGAAGAATCTGTATCTGAAAAGGAATGAATCGTAACAGACAAGCTGTTTTTCAAGAAGAGAATATGACGGCCGTGGCCAGGGGGGCTTTTTATCAGGTCTGCCTGATTCGCCAGTTGCGTCCCTTTCTGGATCGGGACTCCTTACGCACAGTCACTCAGGCACTCGTCACTTCCTGCCTGGACTACTGCAATGCTCTCTACATGGGCTCCCCTTGAGGTGCACCCAGAGGCTCCAGCTGGTGCTGAATGCGGCTGCGCGGGGGATTATGGGAGCGAGAGGGCGCTCCCATGTGACACCTCTCCTGCGTGAGCTGCATTGGCTCCTGGTGGACTTCCGGGTGCGCTTCAAGGTATTGGTTACCACCTTTAAAGCACTCCATGGCATCGGACCTGGGTATTTGCGGGACCGCCTTCTGCCACCAATAGCCTCCCACTGGCCAGTACGCTCCCACAGAGAGGGACTCCTCAGGGTGTCGTCAGCTAGGCAGTGTCGGCTGGCGACCCCAGGGGGAGGGCCTTCTCTGTGGCAGCACCTGCCCTCTGGAACGATTTGCCCCCGGAGATACGGAGGATATCAGATCTCCGGGCTTTTCGCCGCGCCCTAAAATCTTTTCTCTTCCATCAGGCAGGGCTGGCGTGAAACACACACACACACACACCGTTTTTGAGATATTAGATTTTTAATTGTTTAATGGGTTTTAGTCGTAAGGTTCTTAATTTTTCGGCCAAAGGATATAATTCTTTTAAATTTTTAACTTTTGTATTGGATGTTTTTTACTTGGCTGTGCACCGCCCTGAGTCCACCAGGAGAAGGGTGGTATACAAATTTAAATAAATAAATAAATAAATAAAGTAAAAAACAACACAAAAACTATAGTTAAAATTATTTTCTTCTATAACTAATTGCATTTTCAAACGTGGTTTGACCTAAAATGACAAGCTAAAATGACCAGTCATTAAGATTCTGTATTCCAGCATCGAAATTTGTATAATTCTGTTCAAGCTCTAAAACAGGGGTCTCGAACTCAAGGCCCGCGGGCTGGATCTGGTGCTTAAATCTGGCCCGCGGGACTGGCCTGGAAATATTAAAGGACCAGCCCACGGTGCCTCTGCCAGCTAAAACAGGCCTCACGGGGCTTCCACGTCGTCCATTTTCAGCAGGGAGAGTGCTGCAGGAGGCTGAAAATGTGATGCGGGGGGGTGCACATGCCCCCCCATGCCCCGTTTTGGCCGGCAGGGTGCTACAGGAGATGTAACCCTAACCCCGTGATGGCGAACTTATGGCAGCACACACGGCTTTGCCTGTTTGTCTTCCGGGTTTCTGGTGCGCACGCAACCATCAGCTGTCCTTCACACACGCAGCAGTGTCGAAAACCGGTGTGCGCATTTGCGCCAACCAGCTGTCGGGTGTGCATGCGCGCCAGAACCAGGAAGCTTGGCTTTTCTGGAGTGCGATTCCTTCGCGCACGCAGCAGTGCTGAAAACCGGCCTGCAAATGCACGCTAGCCAGCTGATTGTTGGTTACGCATGTGCGCTAGAACGCAGAAGTTTGGCTTTTCCAGAGCGCGGTCCAAACAAGCACACATATACACGCGTGACATTTCCGTGCGATCTTTTCTGCACTTGGTGCCGACAACATTCGCCATCACTGTCCTAACCCACCTCCCCCCCGACCCCCACCGCCAGAGGAGAACTACAATGCTGATCTGGCCCTCGAAGAAATCCAGTTTGACACCCCTGCTCTAAAATATTGAATTTCTGTGAATATATTTAACAAAGAAATAAGATGAACGTATATAATGTCTTGAAGCGAACGTATTAATAAGTGGATTATAATCACTTGATTTTATAAACATTGTTCTCAAATTATCTCTCTCCATTCAACCTATACTTTTTTTTAAAAAAAAAAGTAAAGCAAAAATGTGACTTATCGATTTATCTGCCTAAATTATAGGGTGATAGCAATCTTTGATGAGTTACAAAAATTACAATTTTTTTGAGGATGGGTGTCTAACCCCAGCTCGGCTGGCTGGGGAATTCTGAGGGTTGAAGTCCACAGATCTTAAAGTTGCCAAGGTTGGGCACTCTTGCTTTTGAGTAAATATTGGTGTTAGACTCTATATACTCAACGAAACAAGTTGTGGACACCTACCATATGTATTGATATAATAAGTGTCTTTCAGACCAGAAGGAAAAGACATGGGGACATGACCCCTCCCCCCCCCGGGGTGAATTCAGCCGGTTCTATCCAGTTTGGGCTAACAGGTAGCGGCGGCTGCAGGAGGCTCCGCCCACCCGCGCGGACGTCATGACGTCGCTTTTTTGCGACGATTTTAAGCCTCCATGTGGAGTGCGCACATTTGCAAACTGGTAGGGAAGGTGAATTTCACTCCTGCCCCCACTGATGAAAATAAATTCTCTTTTCTTCAGATTTTTCCATTTTAAAAAAAAAAGCTTTTTTTTCTTAACGTGTGCTACTTTATAAGGAATCATCATCTACACATCTCATTCCAACTGTTAATGGCAGAAAAGTTTGCAACTTTCCTCGTTCTTTCTCCACATTGATCCTTTGATTAAAAAAAATGTGTATTTTCTGAATGAAATCAGACTTATCTGTTAGTAAGGAGGAAAATTAGCTCTCCAGGCCCATATCTACTGTAAGGTATAAAGGGCAACTCGGAACATGCATACAGGTAGTCCTCGATTTACGACCACAATGGAGCCCAACATTTCTGTTATTAAGTGAGACATTTGTTAAGTGAGTTTGGTCGCGTTTTACGACCTTCCTTGCCACAGTTGTTAAGTGAATCGCCACAGTTGATAAGTTCGTAACCCGGTCGTTAAGTGAGTCTGGCTTCCCCGTTGATTTGTGTTGTGACCCAGGCCCAAGTAGGTATTATCAGACGCAAACAGTTCGAAACAAACAGACTTTATTAGAACAGTTGAGAATTAACTCATTCTCAGCGTAGTCCAAACTAATTCAAAACAAATTCTTCATAACACAATTCTTCAGCCTTATCACCAACCTTGGTCTACTTTGGCAACCTACCAAAGGCTTTTCTTGGCAAAAGTTCAGGAGCAGAAGACGCCGACAAGAAATAAATGTAGCAAGACAAGAAACAAATCTATCAACATTGTTTTCCAACAAAGAGCCCAAGAGCCGTTGCTGGTCTTTTAAGCCTTATGGGAGGGGCCAATCATCTCTTGGCCTTACTCCTGAGTCGTCCTTTTTGCTTTAGCTGCTCTTGCCTTCTGGCAGCTCTTCCCATGCGTACACTAGCAACAGGCTCCTCCTGTTCCTCTGCCTCTCTGCTGTCAACCTCTGGAGGCTCCGGAGTCCGCACATCACTCCCAGATGGCCCTGGCCCCATCTCTGCCTCCGACGCAGAGCCCTCATCCGGGCCTTCCCCAGCCTCCAGGACTGGCCCCTGTTCTTCCTCAGCCTCCTCACTGTCCAACTCCGCTGCCAGGTCCGTAGGCTGCTGGCGGACCACAACAGTCAGGAGGTTGCAAAAGCGGATCACGTGACCTTGGGACACAGCAACGGTCATAAGTTTGAGTCCATTGCCAAGTGTGTGAATTTTGATCACGTGATCATGAGGATCCTACAAAGATCGTAAGTGTGAAAAACGGTCTAAGTCACTTTTTTCAGTGTGTTTTAGACTTACTTTATTGCTACCTTGAATGTCCACGAATCGGCATACATTAAAATGAAATTTCGTTGCATACAGCTCTCAAAGGGTCTCCACCTCCAAGATACACCACATAAACATTACAAAATAAATACAAAATTGTGCACATACTCCCTCCCCATATATTATGAAGTTTGTAACTTGGAAACAGTCACTAAATGAACTGTTGTTAAGTCGAGGACTACCTGTCATTGTCTCAACTCAATGGCGGTCACTGACCCAATTCCCCAAACACGACAAACCCTCTGAAGTTAATTCAAAGATTCCTTTATTAGGAGTGCCAGCAGCCCCAGCAAAATGTTTCTCTCTCAACGCAGGCCAGCAAGTCCGTCCGACAGGGAGATGAATAGTTGTCTGCCACATCTATTCATCTCCACCCCCTGCCTTTTATCCCCGGAGCTAGAGTGGGGATTCGCTAGCAACAGTGGCTCTTAGGTCCCAAGAACCAGCCCATAGATTTCCACTGCTCTCCTCTCCTTTCTGCGCATCCATGCGTCAGGCACTGGGCCCAGCTGTTCCTCCTCTTCCTCATCAGCCACCTCCAGCCCTGGGGGCTGTTGACTCTCCACCTGAGGGCTGACAGACGGCCCAGGCTCTGCCTCTGTCTCTCTCTCTCTCTCTCTTTCTCTCTCTCTCTCTCTGCCAGCTCCATTCCCTCTTCCCCTCGGAGCTTCCAGGTTGCCTTCCCCTCAGAGCTTCCAGGTTGCCTTGATGCTGACCCTGATTCCCAGGCCTCCTCCTCCTCCGATTCGGTTGCTGGAGGGACCGGCAGCCGGCAGGCCACAACAATACCCAGTAACCACAGATTGGTCCTGCCAGAATGCATTTCTTACCAAAGGAGGTTTTAAGAGACAAAGGCAAGGTTAAAACTTTAATCATTCCTGCAGAGAGCTCATAATTTTGTAGGAAGGTAATTAAGGCAAACCAGACATCTTTTCGGTCACTTACAGATTGAGTTGTAATGTACGTGTATTCAGCAAGGGACTATATAAAAATGTACTCGAAAATTCGTTAAGGCTACCTGGGGTGAGAGCAATTCATTTGTGCAGGAGCTAAAATTTATTTCTGGATCTGGCGGCAGAAACCAGGATTATAAACTACAATCAGGAGGTTACTTTAAAGTCCCTACAATAGATAGGTAGATTATGGACTATTTGCACATAACCGACCTTGCTTGCTCCGATCTATCCATCTATCTCTATCTATCACCAGATGTTGGTCCATTCAGAATCTGGGAGGGTAAAATTGACATTAATTTATGCATACCTTCCATCCAAAATGGTTGTCTTTGGCCTGGCAAGGCCTGATAACGTTTTATTTGCGAATGAAATATTCCTTTCTTTCTTTCTGCCTTTTTATTTTTTTAATCCACTGTATAGACGAGTAAGCTTAATGAATTTAATTGGAGGGCTATTCTGCTCGACAATTATGCAGTATATTAATCTCCCTTTGGGGAGAAAAAAGGCTACCGATAAATACAATTAAGTATCATTATTACAGAAGAAATAAATTCAGCATTACCGACCATCTCTATCCATATTGATTACGGCAGTTTCATAAATCTGTCTATATGGCAGTCCTAATTTTTTTTCTAGAACATTTAAGTCTCGGTTAATAAAGCGAAAATTCAAACTAAATCTTAACCAGAACATTAGGGAGAAAAACAAAGAACTATCAGTTTACTAATCTGCCATCTCTCACACACATACACAAACGTGTAATTTTTCTTCTTACTGCTTTTCAGTGTTATTTTAATTTGAACTTAAAACAGTACAGTTGATCTGTATATTTATTTATGATGCGTTAGCTAAGCTCCTTAGTGCCCTCTGATGGATGACAATAAATATGACTGTATACTGAATTTTTAAAAGGATTAATTAAGTGTGGTTTTTTTTCTATTGGCAAAAATATATATATATATTCCATAAGGAAATACCAGCGTTTTTGAATCACAAAAGACAAAAAATATATATTGATGTTTTATATTATTTCTGTACTAATATTCTGAGTTGCTGAATGACAACATTAATTACCTTTGAGTACTGGGGACCTAGGCAATTCCCACTTCCTATAAATACAGTTAGTCCTCAATTTACGATGGCAAATTGAGCCCAAAATTGATGTTGTTAAGTGAGAAATTTGAGTTTTGCCCCATTTTACTTTTCTCGCCACATTTGTTAAGTCAATCACTACAGTTCTCAAATTAGTAACACGGTCGTTAAATGAATCAATGGCCTTCCCCATTGATTTTGCTTGTCGGGAGGTCGCAAAAGGGGTATCGCATGACCCCGGGACGCTACAACCGTCATAAATGTGAATCAGTTGACAAGCATCCGAATGTAAATCACATAACCACGGGGGATCTTGCCATGGTCGTTAAGTGTGAAAAAAAAGAGGTTCCAAGTCACTTTATTTTAGAGCGCGGTGGTAACTTCAAACGGTCACTAAATGAACCGCCATAACTTGAGGACTACCTGTAATTGCAATCTAGTTAACCCAGCCGTCTTCTGCTTCTAGATTGTCACATAAACAAGGTGAAATCAAATTGTAATCCGTGAAAGAAACAATTAAAAAGACCTGGCTTTTGATTGGCAGTTTATGTGTGATTAACTTTTGATGGGTGATGAAAGGTATTTTAATCAGGGTTGGTCCATCAAACACAGCAAGGCTTAGCATGATTTTTTAATTGTTTTTTAATTGTTTTGTTTTGTTTATCGTTTTAATTAATGGGGCCAAATCTATATATATTTTTTAAATGTGTTTTAATATTTGTATTTGATGTTTTTATTTGGCTGTTCACCGCCCTGAGTCCTCAGGGAGAAGGGCGGTATATAAATTCAAAAATAAAATAAAATAAAATAAAATAAATAAATGATGTTTTGAGAATCAGAAGTCTGCAACTTGAAGCCAACCTTGGCTGACTGAGAGGGGGAAAAGGGTAACTAAGGTAATAGCTGGTTAATATTTGACTGGGCAAACACTATGAAATCCCAGAGCTATAAACCAGATTTGGAGATTTAAAACGGAGAAAGGGGCAGTGAAAAGATAACGGTCATCCCCAGGTATTTCCAGAGGCGGAAAGCTCAAAATTTTTATCCATTTCCTCGTGGTTTAAAGTTGTTCATATAAAATAGAATTCTTTACTGGCCAAGTGTGATTGGACACACAAGGAATTTGTCTTTGGTGCATATGCTCTCAGTGTACATAAAAGAAAACAAGATATATGTATGTATGGAGAGAGAGAGAGAAAGGAGAAGTGAGAGAAGAGGGAGGAGAGAGACAGAGAGAGAGAAGAGAGAGAGGAAAGAGAGAGAGAGAGGAAAGACAGAGAAGAGAGAGAGAGAAAGGAGAGAGAGAAGAGGGAGGAGAGAGACAGAGAGAGAGAAGAGAGGAGAGGGAGGAGACAGAAGAGAGAGAAAAGAGAAAGAAGAGACATAGAGAAGAGAAAGAGGAGAGAGAAGAGAGAAAAGAAAGGGAGGAGAGAGATAGAGGAAAGACAGAGAAGAGAGAGAGAGAAAGGAGAGAGAGAAGAGGGAGGAGAGAGAGAGAGAGAGAGAGAAGAGGGAGGAGAGAGAAGACGGAGGAGAGAGATAGAGAGAGAGAGAAGAGGGAGGAGACAGAAGAGAGAGAGAAGACAGATATGAGAGAAAGAAGAGACATAGAGAGAAGAGAAAGAGGAGAGAAGAGAAGAGAAAGAAGAGAGAGAGGAGAGAAAGAGAAGAGATGAGAGAAAGAAGAGACATAGAGAGAAAAGAGGAGAGATGAGAGAAAGAAGAGATATAGAGAGAAGAGAAAGAGGAGAGAGAGAGGAGAGAGAGAGAAAGGAGAGAGAGAAGCGGGAGGAGAGAGAGGAGAGAGATATAGACAGATGCGGTGGCCTGTAGGTGGAGCTCTCGCCTCACAATCAGGAGGCTGTGAGTTCAATCCTAGGTAGAGGCAGATATTTCTCTGGGCACAATGAGAATATATCTACTGAACGAAGCTCGGCATTGGTGACAGGAAGGGCATCCGGCCATTCAACACTCTGCTAGCTCCATTCAGTTGCCAGACTCCAGACTCCACCTCACAAAGGATTATATATGAAATGATGAATATATTGTGGAGTCTGAGAGAGAGAGAGAGATGGCTGTACAAAGGCCAACTCAGTGCCACGTAACCATGCTTGCCAGCTATTAACCTGGAACCGCACAGCTTTAACAAACCGTGAGCCGATACCAAAATGTTTATTTCATAGTAGACGATAAAGTACCCTTGTAGAGACTTTTCTGCAAGGAAAACCAGCAAACTGCTTGGTTCTGTCCCCATCCTAAAAAATAGTTGAAGAGCCATTATATTTTTCCTTCTGCATAACTATAGTTGACACTAGTTTGATGTTTTTTTTATGGCTCTTAGCTCTACCCAAAGATTTTATTTATTTATTTATTTATTTATTTATTATTTCAATTTGTATATCGCCCTACTCCCGAAGGACTCAGGGCGGTGAACAGCCATGGAATAAAACATATGAATACAAAATTTAAAATAAAGTAAAACGAATTAAATAATTTGGCTGAAAATTTAAAACCCCAATAATTTAAGACCAAATTTAAAATTTCCATTTAAAAAGGGGGAAAACTTAGGTCAGGCCAGCTTGATGAAATAAGAACGTTTTGAGCGCACGACGGAAGGTGCGCAGATCCGGGATCCTCCGTATCTCCGGGGGGAGCTCGTTCCAGACAGTAGGTGCCCCCCCAGAGAAGGCTCTCCCCCTGGAGGCTGCCAGTCGACATTGTTGGTTTAACAATTTACCAAAAACAAGATTTAACGTGAGATGCCTTCCAAATTCATTTCTTGCTACCTGGCTTAATAATCCTAGTGCAAAGCTTTGGTTTCCAAAATCAGAATTGTATGTATGTATGTATGTATGTATGTATTTATTTATTTTGCTGTAAGGTTCCTGTGACTCATTTGTACAAAGATGTAAATTGTCTTCTACCACGTCAAGAAAGGTGAAAAAAAGAAAACTTGCCAAAATACAGCTGAATCCAAATCCTTGTTTCTCATCTTAACATAACTAACGTTACTCGCCTTTCCAATTTCGGTAGCTGGTAGGAAACCGGGTAATTTGCAAGACAGCCGTGTCATTTTAATTCAGCATTATATATTGATTTTTTTTAAAAAAAACCTATTTGCTTCCCTCTTGGTTTCTTGCTTTGGATATCATCCGCTTTCCTCGGCATTGGCTGTCCGCCGCACGTCAGATTCTCAACTTTATAAAGTATTTTGACATTGCAATTAACAACTAGATGAGTAATGTCGGATTGGTGACTATGTTGTTTTCCCCCAAGGATCAATAACCAACCAAAATATGAGGTTCTCATTTTTTTCCCCTCTCTCTAAAAACAAAGTCATTATGAAGACTTCTTTCCTCCTTCTGTTCATTCTGTCTCTCTAATCCGTTTTTATCCGCATTTGAATTTCTCAGAATTTGGCGTGCCAACCCCCATTATCTTGTCACGTCCGTGTTAAACCCTTATTTAATAAATGTTATTTTCTCCATTTCCATCTCATTTCTTTTAGGACTGTTAGAAACGGCTTACCGATGGACAATGGTGCGCAGAATTTTGAATTTTTACCACAGGTAGGCCTCAAATGACATTGATTCGTTTAATGACCGTTCGAGGACAGAAAGGCACTGAAAAAAACTGACCTATGACCTTCTGACAAGCAAACTCAGTGGGGAAGCCAGATTCACTTAACAACCATGTTACTAATTTAACAACCCCAGTGACTCACTTAGCGAATGTGGCAAGAATATTGGGGGAAGGCCCACTTAACAAATTTCTCACTTAACAACATAAACTTTGGGCCCAAATGTGGTCGTAAATCGAGGACTACCTGTACTGTAAATGTAGATTAAGCTTGTTAATTGTTGAGCCACTTCACTAAAATTAAATTGATGGTGCTTCATTTCCACCATGACTAATTTATCCCACGGATTTCAGGTACTCGTAAGTGTAGATTGATCGTTCTTGACAAGTAATAAATATGGAGAGGATAAAAAAATTAATCCTTTATCCCTCCATCTCCAAATTCAGTCATCATCTTCTTTTAATGACCCCATAATCCCTTGCGGGGTGCAGTCGGGGCAACTAAATGGAGCTGAGTGTTTACTGGCCAGATGCCCTTCCTGTCACCAACGCAGAGTTTTCTTCAGCAGATATATTCTCATTGTGCCGAGAGAGAAATATCTGCCTTTACCTAGGATCAAACTCACAGCCTCCTGATTGTGAGGCGAGAGCTCCGCCTCTAGGCCACTGCACCACTCTCCATCTCCAAATTCAGCGAGCTGCTAATATTCACATGTATTTACCTGAAAGTATCTTACTTCTGATAAAACAGCCACCTACATTAGAGTTGTACTACAGATAGTCCTCGACTTACAACCTTTTGTTTAGTGACCGTTAGAAGTTACCATGACACTGCAATAGTGACCTATGACCGATTTTCACACTTACGACCGTTGCAGCATCCCCCTGGTCACATGATCAAAATTCAGATGCTTGTAAACTGGCATGTACTTATGACGGTTGCAGTGTCCCAGCGGCTGCACAGGCCGCTGACGGGCCACAACACAGGGTCACATGATCCCCTTTTGCGACCATCTGACCAGCAAACTCAATGGGGAAGCCAGATTCACTTAACAACCTTATTACTAGCTTAACAACTGCAGGGATTCACTTAACAACTGTGGGAAGAATGGTCGTAAAACGAGGCAAAACTCACTTCACTGTCTTGCTTAGCAATTGGGATCAATTGGGGCCATAAGTTGAGGACTACCTGTATAGAATAACAACAAATGAGTATATGTGAGGTTTCTGCTATACAGTGTATTCCTATCAACTCAAGTTTCAATTTATTGTAGACAGATGCTACAATCCCAGTTTTGACAGATCAAATCTAACTAATTCTTAGAGCAGGAGTCAGCAACCTTAAACACTCAGAGCCACAAAGGTCCTAAGCGGAAGCCCCCCGTTCAATTCTGGAGCTGACCGGAAGTCCGGTTCCCCCACCATAGAGTCTCCTCCTAGCGCGGCGTCCTTTTTCCTCTACCTGACCTAACCGAAAGCCCTATCAATTGTGGAGCCGATCAGCGACAGGGAGCCGCAGCAGAGGGATGAAAGAGCCACATGCGGCTCCAGAGCCACGGGTTGCCGACACCTGTTGTGATATTGTGATTTTTTTTTTTTAAATTAATTAAGCTGCCCGTGATGCACTAAGTTAGAGTTTGCCAATTTTTCTTGGCTTGTCCATGATTCATTCCAGCCCTATTCCAACTTAATGATCGTTTCTCAGAAATAAATATTCAGAGAGAATATTCACTGTGCTGAAAAGTCCTGAAATTGTTTAATAAAGATGTTATCTTCTGCCTTCGTGGGCAATTTGATATTAACTTAGCATCTTGTTATTTAACATAGTCCTTAACATTAATATGGTTATGAGACAATAGAGACCTCGATTTACGAGGTCTAAGCCCAGAATTTCCATCGCTAAACAAGACAGTTGTTAAGCGAGTTTTGTCCCTTTCTACAGCCTTTCTTGCTACTAGAGTTGTTAAGTGAATCTCCTCACTTCTTAAATTAGTAACATGGTTGTTAAGCGAATTCAGTTTTCTCCGTGATTTTGCTAGTCAGAGGGTCGCAAAACGGGACCACTAACCCCGGGATAATGCAACCGTAATAAGTACATGCCAGTTGCCACGCCTCTTAATTTGTTTGTTTTTTTAAAGTTTTTTTATTAAATATACAATTAAAAACATTGAACATGGTGCGACTTTTCTGATTTACACATTTCCATCAAGTTTTACCTTACAACAAATACAATTCATCTTCAATATATAAGTATGTACAGTCGATCACAATTCAAACACATAAATTCGTCTGTGAAGATTACTTCAATACCAATATCATTCCTACCTATCATAGAATACTAGCATAAAAATTTTCAAACTCTCAACTTATCATTATTCCTTTATCCCAACATTTCTCCTCCTCTCCAACCATTGATACATTTTATTCCAGATTTCATAATATTCCGTATCACCCTTGTCTTTGAGTTCTAAAGTCAGCCTGTCCATTTCAGCACAAGTCAGTATCTTATTATCTCTTCTTTTCCAATTTTGCATGAAGACCAAACTAGCTGCTGTTAGTATATGCAACATTAAATATATTGTTCCTTTATTATATTTGTCCTTTGTCCAATAGAAAAAGTTCTGGTGTTGAGTCTTATGTTTTGATTTAACATCTCTTCCAGCCATCGTTTTATCTGGTGCCAAAAATCTCTTGCTTTCGGGCATTCCCACCACATATGATAAAAAGTTCCTAGTGTTGCCTTACATTTTCAACACATCGGTGAGAGGTTTTTGTTCATTTTAGCTAATCTTGTGGGTGGGAGGTGCCACCTATAGAACATCTTGTATAAGTTTTCTTTATACGTGGTGGCTAAAGTTAGTTCTCTATTTCTCTCCCATAATTCCTGCCAATTATCTAAATCGATACTGTAACCAAAGTTTTACTCCAAGTTAACATGGTTTCTTTCACCTGTTCTTCCACCATGGCATGTTCCAGTAGGTATTGGTATATTTTTCTTATTACTTTCTCATCTGTTCCTAGTAAAATTTTTGGTTCTGTGGATCCTGTCTTTATGCCCCATTCTTTTTTATCTTTATCGGTCATAACTCGCTTTTTTCAGTGCTGTTCTAACTTCGGTCACTAAGCGAAGGCTTGCAAGTCGAGAACCACCTGTACCGATTCCTTCAGTTTCCAAAAGATTTTGAGCAAAGCTGGCCAGAGTACATATTATAGAAGCAAAAAATTGTTCAAACGCTTTTTAAACATTTAAATTTCTAATTGACGGGTTGTTCTGAGCAGAACAAATGGAAGCCTTCATTAATAATGGATCGTCACTCAAAATGAAAATGTCACACGCAAAATGGCAGTTAAAAAGTTCCCTCAAAGTTTTGTTCCACCCCAGCTTCCTGTTCTAATAGAAATGAATGGACTGATGGCGATAAATCAAATCTGAAATCAAATCAGTACGATTGGAAAGATGGGTCTAGTGTCCTGTGCAGTCAATAGAGGAGCCAACTGAATTACTAATGAAATTCTCTCTTGTAGGAAGCAGCCGAAAGGAATATATTAAAAAGAGAGAGAGAAAAGATGACAACACAACAGAAACACATAGACAAGAAGCATTCGTAAGAGAGGAACCAAGAGAAGGAATTATGAATTATCAAGTTGGAAACTGTTTAAAGCAGGTGTGTCAAACTCGATTTCATTGAGGGCTGCATCAGGATTGTGTTTGACCGGGGGGGGCATTGGGAGGAATGACCAGGGTGGGCGTGGCCAGCTTGGCGTCACTCGTGTTGGGGGTGCCTGTGATGGCCCGAGCGCTCTGCCAGCCAACATGGAATTCCCGAGCTCCGTTTTCGCCTGGGACGGCCTCCTGCAACCCTCTGCAGGAGTTCGGGAGGGGTGCATGCGGCTCTCCCGAACTCCGTTTTCACTGGCAGAGGCACTGCGGGCCGTTCCTTCGCTGTTTCCAGGGCAGCCTTGCGGGCCAGATCTAAGCACCCTGTGGGCCAGATCTGGGCCCAGGCCTTTATCAGAGTTTGCAGTAGAAATCAAATCCAGAAAAGCACACACAGATAACTGATGCAGCAGGATTCATTAACTTCTTTATATACATATAATGCATGAAGATAAATGTACAATCCCAATATAGATTCTTCTTCAATATAGTAGCGGTTACAAGCAAAACACAAGGCAGGAGAGAACAGTTAGTTTCATTTCAGCAGAGCAGACTAGTTTCAGTTTCTCTGCACAGACTCAGAAGCTGCAGGGCTAAGCCACGCCCAGACTTCTTAAGTTTCTGTTTCCAAAACAGCCCTCATTGGCTGTTGCTATGCCATTCATTGGCTAACCTATTCCAGTCTATGAATATTCATATACTCTGACAGCCTTGAGTTAAAGCAAAGGGCCAGCCTTATTAAAACGAATTTCCAAAAGATTTCAAAGAAGCTGAAAAATCATACAGATAGTCCTCGACTTACAACAGTTCATTTAGTGACTGAAAGGCAAGGAAGGTCATAAAATGGGACAAAATTCACTTAACAAATCATCTCGCTTAACAACATACATTTTGGGCTCAATGGTGGTCGTAAATCGAGGACTACTGGATAGGCTCTGCAGCAGACAATTCTCCTCTACGTACGTATTTGGCTACCATTTATCAGCAGATAAATGTTATTCCAATATTTTTCTTTAAAAAAATAATAAATTATAGATTCATCCAGTCACTATTTTTTTTTCAGTCCAATCTATTTTTCTGAATTGTTATTAGGATAGAAGAGAGGGGGAAAAAAAATATAAGCTTCTTTAAATTATTTGAAAAGCGTAACAGTTACAGCCTCTAATAGCATAATGTAGTTCTCGCTGAATATAATGGTGCTTATTACCATCTTAGTATATATACAGTATAAAGCAAAATTGTAAAACTTAGGTATAACAACTATGTGCACTTTTCAAGACCTTAGGTTAAACTTCCAGAATTTATGCCACTTTTAAAATATAATGTAGACGCATGTAAGACAGTAATCACATTGACCAGATTGAATTAAATTAGAATCACAGAATTAAGCAAAATTTAAATATTCTCCTGAACTTGTGCATTTTTGTTTTGACTGCTTGAAATGTGCCACGTGATTAAAAACACCCAAAGATTAAATAAAAGTCCAAAAAAAAAAAAAAAACCCAAAACCCCAGCATATAACTCTACCCTATTGATAAATTAACCTTATGAGGCCAACTTCTTAAAAGGTATTTTGGGAATAAATATTAACTGAACAGAAAGAGCATTTAAGGAATATTTTATATAAGAAATGGAAGATCCATTTTTCGGATATCATTTAAAATTCTGACTTGGTATGAGATCACAATGCTCGGGCAGGACTTATTGCTGGATATGCTGTGACATACTGTAATAAATGGAAAGGATGTTTATTTGCGGTTATTTAAGTTTAAACAAATGATAAAGCATCTTCTGTACCTACAACACTGATTGTGAAGGTCATCATATCACAAGTTAACCGATTGCTTAGATGAGGTTAAAATTTTTCCCCGAGGTATCAAATGAAGCATCTGGATTTTAAGTGGTGATCTGCGTTAGTTCATGAGAAATTCAAAGAACTACAGCAGATTATTCAAAGCACTATATATGTTACACAGAGCACAGGCGGTTTAAATTCTAAATAAAACACCGTGGATAACCAACACGAGGAAGACTATCTTCCAAATGAATTGAAAACGAGGGTATCAAGATCAAATCCGAGTGATTTATTCCACATTATATTTCCGTTCCTTAAAATGAGCCCTCGTGGCGGATGAAAAATCGGAGAGACAGCCAAAAAGAAAAAACCAGGCACGTTTTAGAAGAACGGGAAATTTAAAAAGGACGGGAAATCCGAACGGTTCTTTAGAAAACAACACCGAACTCCCGTTTTAATTCTACACATTCACACAAGCGATGGGGGAGTCGGCTGTCTCTCCTTTCCACCCGTCACCAATCTCAAGAAAAGTTTATTCGGGTTTCCATAGCCACAAAAACTGCAAGGACGTTAAGACGCATCAGCGGCAAACCTGCATCGCTGGAGGTCTTCAAGAAAAGATTAGAAAAGCTCTTTGTCCGGGAAGCAATAAAATCTCCTGCCTCGGGACAGGGAGGGGCTGGATTAGATGACCTCCAAGGCCCCTTCCAGCCCTAGGAGTCTACGTCTCCAAGGGGCTAGAAAATAGACTGCAATTTTGTGGGTGTGTAAAGCTGAAAAAGGCCCACCAGTGCACACGGAGGGGGGGGGGAGACTTAAAACAGTCGCCCCCCCCAAAATTGACCCTGTAAGTGTTGACTGGTCTATCCCGTAAGTCAATCAATGTTTGGGGCTAAAAGGAGGTTTAAAAAATGTTTGGGGCTCAGTAGGTGGCTGATGGAAGGTCGATGGGAGCCAATTCATGTCTGGGGGTCTTTGAGGTTTATGGTACCCCAAAATCCTAAAGGGGAGCTGATCAGCAGCCAAGTATGGCTCCAATTGTCAAAATTAATCTCAAATTAATATCCGTAATGCTAGGAGTTTAAAGTGGTGCTTATTATTTGTTTTCAAATAATTTATTTATTTATTTATTTATTTATTTATTTATTTAGTATACCGCCCTTCTCCAACAGGACTCAGGGCAGTGAACACCCACGGTAAAACACAACATATAAAATTTAAAAGCAGTATATATATACCATGTGTATTTATATACCATATAACTCCACTCCCTTCAAGCACTGATGATGTTACCCTGTTTGGTAATGAAACGTCTCCAAGAAAACAAGCAAGCTCAGAGAGCACCAAGTTGTCGTCCTCCTCCTCTCCTTCTCTTCTACTACACAAACCCCTCACCCTCCTAGCACTGATGACGTTCCCTAGCCAGGCAAGGCAACGTCTGCAAGAGAAGCACCGAAAAGCACCAAGCACCCCTCATTTCAGCACTGCAGCTGCCATGGGGAGGATCAGAATCCAGTTGAAAGGGACCTTTGGAGATCTTCTAGCCCAACCCCTTGCACAAGCACCCTACACCATTCCAGACAAGTGGCTGCCCAGTCCGTTATTCAAAACTCCCAGTGATGGAGCACCCACAACTTCTGGAGGCAAGCAGTTCCACTGGCTGTTAAGAATTGCTAATTGCTTCATTGTTAAGAATTGCTAATTGCTTTCAATTAATTGGTTTGTTAGCAATTGTTAATTGGTTCATTAACAATTATTAACCGGTTGTTAACATTTAACTGGTTAATTGTTAACCATTATTAACCAGTTCATTATTTACCATTAACTGGTTAATTGTTAAGCATTATTAATCGGTTCATTAACCACTAACCAGTTAATTATTAATCGGTTCATTGTTATCCATTATTAACTGGTTAATTATTTACTATTATTAACCAGTTAATTGTTCACCATTAACTGGTTCATTGTTCACCATCCTTAACTGGTTGTTCTTCATTATTCACTGGCTAATTATTTACTATTATTAACTGATTCATTGTTCACCATTATTAACTGGTTAATTATTTACTATTAACTGGTTCATTGTTCCCCATTAACAGGTTCATTGTTCACCATTAATATTAACCAGTTCATTGTTCACTATGAAGCGGTTCATTGTTCACCATCATTAACTGGTTGTTATCCGTTATTAACTGGTTAATTTACTATTATTAACCGGTTCATTGTTCCCCATTAACAGGTTCATTGTTCACCATTAACAGGTTCATTGTTCACCATTACTATTAACCAGTTCATTGGTCACTATTAATCGGTCCATTGTTCACCATCATTAACTGGTTGTTCTCCGTTATTCACTGGCTAATTATTTACTATTATTAACCGGTTCATTGTTCACTATTAATCGGTCCATTGTTCACCATCATTAACTGGTTGTTATCCATTATTAACTGGTTAATTATTTACTATTATTAACCGGTTCATTGTTCACCATTAATAGGTTCATTTTTCACCATTTAACTGGTTCATTGCTCACCATTATTAACTGGTTCATTGTTCACCATTATTAACCGGTTAGTTATTTACTGTTATTAACCGGTTCCTTGTTCACCATCATTAACTGGTTGTTATCAGCTATTAACTGATTATTTACTATTATTAACTGGTTCATTGTTCACTATTAACTGGTTCATTTTTCACCATTTAACTGGTTCATTGCTCACCGTTATTAACTGGTTCATTGTTCACCATTATTAACCGGTTCGTTATTTACTATTATTAACCAGTTCCTTGTTCACCATCATTAACTGGTTGTTATCCGTTATTAACTAGTTAATTATTTACTATTATTAACTGGTTCATTGTTCACCATTAACTGGTTCACTGTTCACCATTTGACTGGTTCATTACTCACCATTATTAACCGGTTAGTTATTTACTATTATTAACCGGTTCATTTTTCACCATTTGACTGGTTCACTGCTCACCATTATTAACCGGTTCCTTGTTCACCATTATTAACCGGTTAGTTATTTACTATTATTAACCGGTTCCTCGTTCACCATCATTAACCGGTTCATCCCCACCCCCCCACAAACCGGGGGCTGCTCCTCTTGCTCCCCATCCACCCCACCCCCGCCACCCCCCACGACCTTACCTATGCCCAGCCCGACCACCAAGCGGCCCCCGAGCAGCGTCTCCTTATCGGGGGCGGCGGCCAGCAGGACGGCTCCGGCGGTGAAGACCAGGCTGGCCAGGAGGATGCAGGCGCGGCGGCCCCACCAGCCGTTCAGGACGCCGCCCAGGAGAGCGGCCAAGGCGGCGGCGCCCACCGTGCCGGAGACCAGCAGCTCCTGCCAGGCGGCGTCCAAGCGCAGCTCCTTCTTCAGCAGCAACAGAGCCCCGGACACCACGCCGGTGTCGTAGCCGAAGAGGAAGCCGCCCAGAGCCGAGAAAGCCGCCACCACGTAGACGAAAGTCACCGGCTCGTCTTGCTGGAACTGCCGGCGGGCCGCCCGCTCCAGATCCGAGCAGCCTCCGCCGCCTCCCGAAGAAGAAGCCTGGCTGTTCAGGCTGGAGCAAGACTCGGCGGCCGCGATCAAGCTCCGTTCGCCCAAACCGGCCGAGCCCTCCCGCCTGCAAGGCGGCGGAGGAGCAGCAGCAGGCGGAGGCTGCCCCCGGCGCCGCTTCTCCCCCATCAGGTTGCTCAAGCTCCGCAGCGTGTATTCCACGTTGGCCTTGCGGGACATCGGGCCGTCGCTGCCCACCGGCCGGGCTGGTTTTTCCCCTCGCTTGTTTGCAAGGCTCCGGAGCTCCCTCTCATGCTCCGGCTCCACGCTCGGGATTGGAGAGGCGCGGAGCAAGAGCAAACCCACCCCGTCCGCTCACCTCCGAGGGCGCCGCCCTCTCACGCCCGGCGGGGTGGAGCAGGAGGTAGAAAAATAAGAGGCGGCGCGGGTGGTGATTGGTCGGGCTCGTTGAGGGGCGTGGTTGAAGGAGGAGCCAAGAGGGCGGGGCTTTTTGGTCTCCTCCTCGTCGTCCTCCTCCTTTTTTGGTCCTGCGAGTTTATTTTATTTATACTATTTATTTTATTTTATTTATTATTTTATCTACTATATTTATTTTTTTATTTATTTTATTTATTACTTTATTTATTCTATTTATTTTATTTATTTTATTTATTACTTTATTTCATTTATTATTTTATTCTTTTTATTTATTCTATTTATTCTATTTATTTTATTTATTTATTATTTTATCTACTATATTTATTTTATTTATTACTTTATTTTTTATTTATTTTATTTTATTTATTTTATTTATTACTTTATTTTTTATTTATTTTATTTATTTATTTTATTATTATTTTATCTATTTTATTTATTTTATTTTATTTATTATTTTATTTTATTTTATTTATTTTATTTTATTTATTATTTTATCTATTCTATTTATTCTATTTATTCTATTTATTTATTACTTTATTATTTATTTTATTTATTTTATTATTTTATTTATTCTATTTATTTTATTTATTTATTATTTTATTTATTTTATTTATTACTTTATTTATTATTTTATTTTATTTATTGAAATTCGACATTGTTAAATTTTAATGTCATATACCGTATATTTTTAGACTGTTATTTCTGTAACTGTTTTTTCTTTTTCTTTTTCTTTTTTTTAAAAGGCCTTCCGGCTATTCAATAAAAGAACCCTCTACTTTATTTTATTTATTTATTTATTATTTTATTTTATTATTATTTTATTTAAATTAAATTAAAGCCAAATTTATTTTATTTATTTTATTTATTAGTTTATTTATTATTTTATTTATTCTATTTATTTTATTTATTTTATTTTTTATTTTTTTATTTTTTTTATTTCCTCAAGCATGTATTTGATAACAGATACAAGTGTAAACATAATTTTGAATACATGAAATGGATACGAATAAAAGGAAACATTAGGACAGGGAAAAAGCTTGAAAATATATATATATAAAATCATAGAATCATAGAAGGGCAGAGATGGGAGGGACCTCGGAGGTCATCTAGTCCAGCCCTCTGCTCAAGGGAGAGACCTTACAGAATCATAGAAGGGCAGAGATGGGAGGGACCTCGGAGGTCATCTAGTCCAGCCCCCTGCTCAAGGGAGAGACCCTTACAGAATCATAGAAGGGCAGAGATGGGAGGGACCTCGGAGGTCATCTAGTCCAGCCCCCTGCTCAAGGGAGAGACCCTTACAGAATCATAGAAGGGCAGAGATGGGAGGGACCTCGGAGGTCATCTAGTCCAGCCCCCTGCTCAAGGGAGAGACCCTTACAGAATCATAGAAGGGGAGAGATGGAAGGGACCTCGGAGGTCATCTAGTCCAGCCCTCTGCTCAAGGGAGAGACCCTTACAGAATCATAGAAGGGCAGAGATGGAAGGGACCTCGGAAGTCATCTAGTCCAGCCCCCTGCTCAATCGATGTCTCTCAATTGTATTTCGATGGTGGTTTTTATTTCTTTGGGCATGTGCCTGTTGTTGTCAACTTGTCGTTGTTGTGGCGTGGTTCTATTCTTTCGGATCTTGTCAGAGAGATTCAATCCAATTCCAATTTTTATTGTCAATGCACAACATGTGTACAGTGAGATTGGATGGGCTTCCCTTAGTGCAGCCCCCCCAAAACACAAAATACATCTCAATAACTCATAAAAGAAAGAATAACTCATGTATAAAAGAAAAAAAAAACCAACCCAACACACACACACAATCCTATATACATATATATGCATAACATGAGGTAAAGGTAAAGGTTCCCCTCACACATATGTGCTAGTCGTTCCTGACTCTAGGTGGCAGTGCTCATCTCTGTTTCTAAGCCGAAGAGCCAGCGCTGTCCGAAGACGTCTTCATGGTCATGTGGCCGGCATGACTCAATGCCAAAGGCGCACGGAACGCTGTTACCTTCCCGCCAAAGGTGATCCCTATTATTCTACTTGCATTTGTTACGTGCTTTCGAACGGCTAGGTTGGCAGAAGCTGGGACAAGTAACGGGAACTCACCCCGTTACGCGGCACTAGGGATTCGAACCGCTGAACTGCCGACCTTTCGATCGACAAGCCCAGCGTCTCAGCCACTAGCCACCTTTCTTAATATTTTTTTATATATTATATTACACCAGCGTGGACACGTTGCATTAAATTCCTTTTAATGAATAAAATGACAGTCCGGTGATATCTGAACATTCTGATTTGGAAATCTGAATTTACTTATTTATTTATTTAAATTAACATCTCAGACATTTTCAGATGTTCCGAAGTGGCAGTTGGATATTCCGTATACCTGGTACGCCCAACAATAACATTTCTGTGTTTGTAAACTTTATTTTGAGACAATAGTACTGTTAGATACTTGTTGCTCCAACTAGTATACAGAACTTTCCCCCCATCTAACTTTGAAAATAACAATCAACTTTACAATGCCTTGGTAAGGCCACACTTGGAATACTGCATTCATTTTTGGTCGCCACGGTGTAAAAAAGATGTAGAGACTCTAGAAAGAGTGCAGAGAAGAGCAACCAAGATGATTAGGGGACTGGAGGCTAAAACATATGAAGAACGGTTGCAGGAATTGGGAATGTCTAGTTTGATGAAAAGAAGGACTAGGGGAGACATGATGCAGTCTTCCAATATCTCAGGGGCTGCCCCAAAGAAGAGGGAGTCAAGCTCTTCTCCAAAGCACCTGAGGGCAGGACAAGAAGCAACGGGTGGAAACTAATCAAGGAGAGAAGCAACTTAGAACTAAGGAGAAATTTCCTGACCGTGAGAACAATTAATCAGTGGAAAAACTTGCCTCCAGAAGTTGTGAATGCTCCAACACTGGAAGTTTTTAAGAAGATGTTGGACAACCATTTGTCTGGAGTGGTGTAGGGTTTCCTGCCTAAGCAGGGGGTTGGACTAGAAGACCTCCAAGGTCCCTTCCAACTCTGTCATTCTATTCTAACTACTCTTTGTGTGTGTACAGGTGTAACATACATGCATACACACATCTATTAAGTGTTACCAAATATTATCTTAAATGGTCAGGAGAAGAAAGGTTTCTTTTTAAAACGCGAGAACAAGCTTTGAAATGTCAGCTGATACGGAACCTCTTATGTTTTACTCAATCTACAGTATGAAATCTTTTTATTTCTTCTTACTTTACTATCATATTAACTGATATTTGAACAGTAAAATCCGGGTCTTATCTGTTCCAGTAGTAAGCAGAGGGTGTCAGCACAAAAAAAGACACTCCTTATTGAAATGACCAGTGTTATGATCACATCTCATAGGAGGCCAAGGTTCAGGGGTGGACTTCAAAAATTTTAGCAAGAGGTTCTCTGCCCGGTTGCTGGGTGGCCGTGGTGGGTGTGGCCTAGTCAGCCTCCTGCACCACAGCGGGGGTGGTGGTGGCATTTTTGCCCTCCCTGGACTCCAGAGGTTTTCCTCGAGCATCCGGGAGGGCAAAAACAGCCTCCCCAGGCTCCAGAGGCCCTCTGGAGGCCGGAAACGGGCCCGTTTCTGGCCTTCCTGAACTTCCGGTAGGCCCATTTTTTCCCCTCCCTGAGCCTCCACGCACAGCCTGCACTTACCTCCATCCAAAATGGGGCGTGTGGGGCAGGGGGGGTTCTACTTACCTTTACTACCAGTTCGCAATGGGATTGCTTGCACGCGTATGCAAAGTTCGCACGTGTGCCTTGCTTCTGCGCATGCGCAGATCACCGATGACATCCGGGGCGGTGGGCGGGGCCTCCCACCGGTTTTACTAACGGTTCTTGCGAACCGGTCCGAACCGGGGGCAACCCATCACTGGTGTGGGGACTCCCAGGAGGGGAGGGGCGGGGTGAGCGGGGCCATCCAGGAATGGGATTTGGAGGTTCTCTGAACTGCACAGTATCTTAGCTATAGGTTCTCCCGAACCCTTGCGAACCCCCAGCAGCCCACTCCTGCCAAGGTTGTTAAACCCAGTTTAAGAAAGATAAGGTTGGAGGTTTGCCTAGCATACTAAGTTACCTTTCGGTCTAACTGGGTTACCTAGAATGAATCACTAATGATGAGGTTGCATAATATGCTAAGTCGTAAAACATAGTTATTAAATCACTTTGACATGATTCATAGAGTCTCCAAACCAAAAACAAGTATTTAATCTTAATGCAACCTTCAAACCTAACCAGTAAGTCTATTTTGAATTATATAGGTTCTAAAAGGGAAATGTAACCATGTTTTTTTTTTTTTTAATTTCTAGCCAACATACAGCAGAATACCGGGGATCCCCGACTTACGGCAGTTCATTTAGTGACCACTCGAAGTAACAACGGCACTGAAAAAAGTGACTTATGACCATGTTTCACACTTACGACCATTGGTCATACATCCCCATGGTCATGTGTTTTATATGAGGATGCTTGATAATTGGTTCATATTAAGGACAGTTGCAGTGTCCCGAGGTCCTCCTGACAAGCAGAAGCCAGATTCACTTAACCACTGGGGCGAGAAAAGTCGTAAAATGGGGAAAAACTCGCTTGACAAACTTCTCACTTAGGCAACAGAAACTCTGGGCTCAATTGTGGTCATAAATCAAGGACTATCTGAATTGCTAGCAAAACAGATTGGTCATTTCCTGGCATTTTAATTGACGCTTTCTATGCCCCTAAATTGGATCTGAAAGGATCATTTTGATCGGCCAGGGAGTCGTACAGGTAGTCCACAAGTTATGACCACAATTAAGCCCAAAATGTATGTTGCTAAGTGAAACATTTGAGTTTGCCCCATTTTACGACTTTTCTCGCCTCGGTTGTTAAGTGAATCACTGCAGTTGATAAGTTACTAACCCGGCTGTTAAGTGAATCTGGCTTCCCCGCTAACGTTACTTGTCAGAAGGGGATCACATGACCCTGGCACACCGCAACGGCGAAGACCAGTTATTTTATAAGGTTCATTAGATTAGATTGCAGGGGGAGTGGTGCGGTGGCCTAGAGGTGGAGCACTCACCTCACAATCCGGAGGCTGTGAGTTCGATCCTAGGTGGAGGCAGATATTTCTCTCTCTCACACTGAGAATATATCTTCTGAACAAAACTCCGCATCGGCGACAGGAAAGGCATCTGGCCATTCCAACACTCTATTAACTCCATTCAGTTGTCCAGACTCTACCCTGCAAGGGATTATGGGATCATTAAATGAAAATGATGATCAGATTAGATTGCATCCCCCCCAGGGGTGAAATCCAGCAGATTCTGACAGGGTAGCGGAAATTTTGAGCAGTTTGGAGAACCGGTAAATACCACCTCTGGCTAGCCCCAGAGTGGGGTGGGAATGGAGATTTTGCAGTATCCTTCCCCTGCCACGCCCACCAAGCCACATCACACCCACCAATCCACACCCACAGAACGGGTGGTAAAAAAATTGGATTTCACTACTGATCCCTCACCCCAAGAAGTGACTTGTGGCAGACTCAATAAAACAATTGAGCATCTCGTTCTTTCCGTAAATCCATTAATCTTTTCCTTATGAGTAGGCATTACGAAGGATTACACAGCATATCATTCCTCCTTTCTAATTCCCTAGTATTATTTGATTAATTGGTGGGTAACAGATCATCGTGTTAAATGTCCGATAGCCTCTCTTGTTTCCGTTCCGACATTTTCCGTGCCTTTTCCTAAAAGCACAGTCATTCAGCGGGATTTAAAACATGCAAATCCTATGAAGATAATGCTGGTAATATTTGTTCTGAACAGCAAGGCCTCCGAAGATTAACAATTGTTATTGCAGTTATAGGTATTATGCTTGCAACTGTAAAATTATAATGTAGAAAAAACGGGGGGGAGGATTTTTTTTGGGTGCTGAGCCCAAAGCTTTCCTGCAAAAAGAAAGTGGGGTGCATTTCAGAGACCGGCGTTGTTGTAATATAATGCAAGAAAGATCAAATACATCTGCATAATAACGGGACGCTTGGTATTGGCTTTGAAAAAGAAAGCTTCAGCACA
This sequence comes from Pantherophis guttatus, assembly GCF_029531705.1. Next base: position 3,023,119 of record NW_026844039.1, on the reverse strand, counting down.
ATTTTTTTCCGACCAGAAGGTTCCAGAAGGAACTTTCTTTTACATTTTCTACCATTATAAAAAAACTAACAGTGCTTGTGTTTGGAAGAATTGTTCTGTTCCTGCAGGGGGGAAATCAAATATCAATATAAGGATCCCAAGGCCAGAGTTATGAAAGTACTAATGTAGTCATGACACGGAATTATTAGTGGCCTCCTCTTGTGAGTTTTAATAAAAAGGGGGGAAAAAATCCATTAAAAGCTACCAAGCTGGGACATTCTCTTGTAGAAGCCCCTGCGATCGTTTTGTAAGGTCCCAAAATGTACTTGAGTCACCAGAATGCCGAAGAGAGAGACTCAAGAAGAGGCTTGGAAAAATATTGGCTTTAATTTGTACAAAGAAAGGGAGGGCGAAAAACGGGCCTACCGGGCCCACCAATAACCTTTTTGTCAAAAGCGGGGGGAGTGCGGGGGGGGGCGACCACGTGGGTGCAAAGGGGGGGGGGGGGGGGGGGGGGCACTGAATTATGGGTGTGGGCACGTGCGCGCGCCCCTCCCACTCCCCCCAGTTTTGGCATGCAACGGCAAAAAGGTTAGCTCTCACTGCTCTAAAAGAAAGGTTGCTAATTGAGGCTGTAAATTGTATATCAGCAAGAACCTAGAGTTATATACTGGATTGTAACCAGTATATATTCTGGAATAAAAATGAGCCGTATACCTCATTTTTATTCCTGAAAGGCTGGATTATCTTCTGTTCCGCTTCTAATAAACTTTTTTGGAGTTGTCGCTAAAATTATTTGCGCGACACAGCATTCCCTCTCCCCCCGCGTGTGACATCTTAGTGCAAAAGTACGCCGAAGGCATTGTGTGCAAGATGAGAGTTAGCACGCTCTGAGGCTCTTATAGAATAGAATTCTTTATTGGCCAAGTGTGACTGGACACACACACAAGAAATTGGTCTCCTTTATCCTCATTTGTGTTCGCTTCAGAGATCTCCACAAGAGGCTCGCTGAATCACTCTTTGATCAAGAGATCTATCTTTTTCGAAAAGAAAGACGAAGCCTGGAAATCTCGCACGGGGAACTTCCCATTTGGCTTTTTAATTTTTGCAAGCTATGTACAAAACAGGAATATCATGTGAAATTGTCGACGTATGACCACGATTGAGCCCAAAATTTATGTGGTGAAGCGAGACCTGTGTTTCAGTGAGTTTTACCCCATTTTGCAACCTTTCTTGCTACAGTTGTTAAGTGAATCGCTGTTAAGTTAGTAACTCGTTTGTGAAGTGAATCCGGCTTCTCCGCTGATTTTACTTGTCACAAGGTCACAAAAGGGGATCATGTGACACCCCCCCGGGATGCTGCGGGTGTCATAAATATGAGCCAGCAGCCAAGCATCCGAATTTTGATCGTGTGGCCAGGGGAATCCTGCAACGGTCGTAAGTGTGAAAAACAGTGTTGTGGCCTGTAGGCTGCCATTTCCTCCATCAACCAAATCAGAGGAGGAGGAGGAGGCGTGGGAGTCAGGGTAAGCATCAGGGCAACCTGAGAGCTCCGAGGGGGAAGAGGGAATGGAGCTGTCAGAGAGAGAGAAACAGAGATGGCCGTCCATCAGCCCTCAGAGTCAGCAGCCCCCAGGTCTGGAGGTGGCTGATGAGGAAGAGGAGAAAGAGCTGGGTCCAGTGCCTGATGCGCGGATTGAAGAAGGCAGAGGAGAGGAGAATAGTGGAAATCTATGGGCCGAGTTGTGGCTCCATTACCTGAGCCTGTGTCATCGACAGGAGAGGACTCCGAGAGTGAAGGAGAGGAGTTGGCAAGGCCTCCCTCTCCAGGACCCTCCTCTCTGGCAATGCCTTCGGTGCCCACCGAAGGGTAAGAGATAGGCCCGGGGCCAAGCACGTCCACGCAGCCACAGGTGGACAGTAATGAGGGAGATGAGTCTTGGCTGGATCCTCGGCAGTGTCACAGAGATAAGCGCGCGCAACAGAAGAAGAGGCGTGCCAGAGATTAAGCTGAGTTACCGGACCACACTCCACAGGGTATAAAAGGAGGTGAGGTGGCCATTCAGACTCTGTGACAGACAAAACTAACTACTATCGAGTCACATTGCATCTTTGGAAACAACATTATCTGCCTTGGATTTATTTTACGAACTGGACAATTCTTGAACTGTGTGTATTTTGTTTATGAGTAAAGTTCTTGGCAAGCAGCTACTGGGTTGCTGCCAAGCTTCTTATCGGAAGAATTGGTTGTCTGCCAGTTTATTTAACCCCCAGCTGTCTGTTTGTGTGCGTGTGTGAGACGGGGACAGAACAGATCCTTGGGACGGAAGAGCCACCGCTGCTAGCAAAGCCCCACCCTAGCTCTGGGGATAAAAGGAAGTGGGCAGAGATGAATATACAACTATTTATCCCCCTGCTGGACAGACTTATTAGCCTGCGGTGAGAGAGAAACATTTTGCCGGGGCTGTCGGCACTACTAGTAAAGGAATTTTTGAGTTAACTTCAGAGAGTTTGTCGCGTTTGGGGAGCTTTTTTCTGCGTCGTTGTAACTTCGAACGGTCCCTAAATGAACTGTTGCAGAGTACTTGTACATACTGACTTCCCTACGCTTTAGAAGTCATAGGAAGGAAGATTGTGGTGGAAGAAAAACGGGAAGGTAGTATTTTCAAGGAGACCAGCTGCACTGCACTCTCCACCCTTCATTCAGAGACATTTTGTATTTTCTGAACACAACAATGCACCAGAGAATAGATGGAGGTTGCGTCTATTTGACAGGAGTGTACGGCTTCTGCTAGGAAATGCAGAGAGCAAACCTGTGTCAGAATGACCTTTTATATTTTTGTGCTCTAAACAAACTCCCTCCAGAACAGCAAATAAGCTTTCCTGAGGGAAAAAAACCCAGCATATTTTTTTTCTTGACCTCTATGAGATGAAAAAAAAATCATAGTTTGTGAAGTTGAGACTCTGGGGAAAGAAAATGCAGGGAAGAGCAACTAAGATGATGAAGAGCCCGGAGACTAAATCATATGAAGAATAATAGAGTTGGAAAAGCTTATAGGTCAATTAGTCCAACCCCCCGCCGAAGCAGGAGACCCTACACCCGTGATGGCGAACCTATAGCACGCGTGCCACAGGTGGCACTTGGAGTCATATCTGTGGGCATGCGAGCGTTGCCCTAGCTCAGCTCCAGCACACATGAGCTTGCCGGCCAGCTGACTTTTGGCCCTTCCGGGCCCACCGGAAGTCAGGAAATGGGCCGTTTCTGGCCTCCGGAGGGTCTCCAGGGGCGGGAAGGCAGTTTTTGCCCTCCCCAGGCTCCAAGAAAGCCTTTGGAGTCTGGGGAGAGTGAAAAACAGGCCTTCGGGTTCCACTAGAAGTTGGGAAATGTTTCCAGCCTCCAGAGGGCCTCCAGGGGGTGGGAAAGGTCATTTTCACCTTCCCCAGGCTCCAAGAAAGCCTCTGGAGCCTGGGGAGGGCAAAAAACGGGCCTACTGGGCCCACCAGTAACCTTTTGGCCGTTGCGTGCCAAAAGCATAGGGAGTGGGGGGGAAGGGGTCACACGCTCATGTGTGGGGGGGTGGGGAGCAGGGAGCATTGAATTATGGGTGTGGGCGCATGCACGTGCGCGATCCCCCCGCATTCTCCCCACTTTTGGCACACAACGGCAAAAAGGTTAGCCATCAATGCCCTTCACCATTTATGACAGATGGCAGTCCAGTCTCCGGTGACGAAGCTCCCACAATTTCTGAAGGCACCTTCTGAAGGCAACGTCCTCTGGAGGCCGAAAACCGGCTGACAACTTTCGATGGGACCTCCGAGGTGGTGGGGAAGGCTGTTTTCACCCTCCCCAGACTCCTAGAGAGATCCTGGAGGCTGGGGACAGCAAAAAACAGGCCTTCCGGTCCCACCAGAAGTTGTTAAATGGCCCGTTTTCGGCCTCCGGAGGACCTTCGGGGTGGGGAAGGCCATTTTTGTCCTCCCCAGACTGCTAGAGAGGCCCTGGAGCCAGGTGAGAAAGAAAAACGGGCCTTCCCCACCCTCCTAGGCCCTCCGGAGGCAGGAAACAGCCTGTTTCCCTATTTCTGGTGGGCCCAGAAGACCTGAAAATCAGCTTGCCGGCGCGCGCATGCACGCTGGAGCTGAGCTCACATGCCCACTGATGTGGCTACGCGTGCCACCTGTGGCACTCGTGCCGTAGGTTCGCCATCACGGATCTATATGACATGTTGTTTTTATTTATTTATTTATTTATTTATTTATTTATTTATTTATTTATTTATTTTATTTTATTTTATTTTATTTTATTTTATTTTATTTTATTTTATTTTATTTTATTTTATTTTATTTTATTTTATTTTATTATTTTTATTTATTTATTTATTTATTTATTTATTTATTTATTTATTTATTTTATTTGGCTTATATGCCGCCCTATCTCACAATGGACTCAGGGCAGCTCACAAGAATAAAACACAAGCCACAATAAAAATAAAGACTAAAATCTAAAAAAATTTAAAATTAACCCATTAAAACCCTTAAAACCCCGTCATCAGACCAGGTCAAGGGATTTGAAAAGCCAAGTTTTTAATTCCCGGCGGAAGGTGCGAAGGTCGGGCGCTAGTCGGAGCTCCAACGGGAGTTGATTCCAGAGGGTGGGCGCCCCAACCGAGAAGGCTCTACCCCTGGGGACCGCCAGCCGCCACTGTCTAGCTGACGGCACCCTGAGTAGGCCCTCTCTATGGGCGCGAACTGGGCGATGGGATGTTGTTGCTGGCTGTAGGTGGCCCGCCAAATATCCTGGTCCTAAGCCATGTAGCTTTCAGAAATTTCTACATTAGGAAGAATTAGATCTCTTTAAGCAAAAACAGCCAACTAATTATTTCTTCAGCAAAGCCAACTGATCTTACCTTCCCACCGCTGCCTATAATTTATGAGTGACATGTTAATAAATTAAATTATTTGAGCAGGATTTGCAAACGGAAGAGACATGGCGTCTGTCATATCCGCTAGACCAGAAATGCCAGATATAATTTTTGTTCTAAATACAGCCCAATTATCCCTGCCATGATTAATATGGTCGGGTCACTGCATTAGGGCCGTGCTTTTATTATTTTCAGGCCCAGAAATTTGCATCCGAAGGCCACTTTTGGATGGCAAGGTCGAGGGGATTGACTGGCTCAGGAAGAATTTTAATTCTGAGCGAACCTCCTATGTGGCAAACGAAAAGCCGCACAATGCAGGGGGGTGGCAAAATAACACAACGTCTCCATATCAGCTCATAAAATGAAGCAGAACATAATCACCTCGTTTGATTTCATGCCCAAGAAAACAGTTAATGTTTAAATGCTTTATTTGTAATAGCAAAAAAATATAAAGTGGTTATAGTCCTTTGTTACTTTTTCCTCATTCCCCAGCTTGGTCCTGCTTCTGTGACTTTTAAATTCTTCTTTGGGATATGTTCCTCTTTTTTCTATTAACAGATTCCAAGCGTATTTTATTAACAATGGTGGGTTCCTCCTGGTTCGGCCCGGTTCTCCTGAGCCGGTAGCAGTGACGATATGACGTCACCGAACCAGTTCTGCCCCCCTGCCCCTCCACCCCCCGCGTTATTCTTACCTTTTATTTGGCCCCACCCCCAATCTATTGCTGCCTCCCGAGTCCCAGCTGATCGGCTAGAGGGAAAAAACCTGTTTAAACTCTTGCCGAGGGGCTTCAAAGAGCCGTCCTACAGCTGATCAGTGTTAAAAGCAAACAAATGAGTAGACCAGTGCCTGCAAAAATACATGAGTAGACCAGTGCCTCCAAAAACAAATGGGTAGACCAGTACAGCTCTGCAAGCAGTTAAAAGCCTGGTAGACCAGTACCTCTGCTAAATCCTAAATAATTGTCACATGACCATCAAGCCACGCCCACAAAATAAGCCACGCCCACAGAACCGGTAGTAAAAATTTTTAGAACCCACCCGTTTATTAAATATCAAAAACAGAGTGTTTGCATCTGCTTTTATCATCTCCTTTTTATGACCCCTTAATCCTCTTGTAAGCTTGTAAGCATAGATTGATCGTCCTTGACAAGTAATAAATATGCAGAGCGTAAAAAATTAATCCTTTATTCCTCCATCTCCAAATTCAGTCATCATCATCTCTTTTAACGACTCCATAATCCCGTGCGGGGTGGAGTCTGGGCAACTGAATGGAGCTGAGTGTTTTACTGGCCGGATGCCGTCCCTGTTGCCAGTGCGGAGTTTTGCTCAGCAGATATATTCTCAACGTGCCCAGAGAGAGAAATATCTGCCTCTACCTCGGATCGAACTCACAGCCTCCTAATTGTGAGGCGAGAGCTCCACCATACAGCATAGGTAATCCATGATTTACGACAGTTCATTTAGTGACTGTTCAAAGTTACAACGGCACTGACATTATCATTTTTCACACTTACGACCGTTTGCAGCATCGCTATGGTCATGTGATCAAAATTTGGACGCCTGTCAACTGTCTCATATTTATGAAGGTTGCAGCGTCCCAGGGTCTCACGATCCTCTTTTGCAACCTTCTGACAAGCAAATTCAACGGGGAAGCCAGGTTCACTTAACAACCATGTCACTAATTTAACAACTGCTATGATTCACTTAACCACTGTGGCAAGAAAAGTCATAAAATGGGGCGAAACTCACTCGACAAATTTCTCACATAGCAATCTAAATTCAGTTGCGGTCATAAGTCAAGGACTACCTGTACTAGGTAGTATTGAGCAACACATTTGTTGTGGAAAGCTGCTTTAGAATACACTTAGGTGCATGGATGCGGCACCTCTCAGCAGCTCTTTAAAGCAGCTGCATCTTTTCGCAGGATTACACAGCAGCATGTGGGAGCCCTACACAACCCAGTTGAAGCCAATTGCGTCCCTTTCTGGATCAGGACTCGTTAAATACGGTCACTCATGCTCTTGTTACTTCCCGCCTGGACTACTGCAATGCTCTCTACATGGGGCTCCCCTTGAGGAGCACCCGGAGGCTCCAGCTGGTCCAGAATGCGGCTGCGCGGGTGGTTACGGGAACGGCGTGGCGCTCCCATGTGACCCCCTCCTGTGTGAGCTGCACTGGCTCCCGGTGGTCTTCTGGGTGCGCTTCAAGGTTTTGGTTACCACCTTTAGAGCGCTCCATGGCATCGGACCGGGGTATTTACGAGACCGCCTTCTGCTACCAATAGCCTCTCACCGACCAGTACGCTCCCATAGAGAGAGCTTCTCAGGGTGCCGTCGGCCAAACAGTGTCGACTGGCGGCCCCCAGGGGGAGAGCCTTCTCTGTGGGGGCACCTACCATCTGGAATGAGCTCCCCCCCGGAGATACGGAGGATCCCGGCTCTGCGCATGTTTCGTCGTGCTCTCAAAACATTTTTATTTCAGCAGGCTGGCCTGGCCTAACTCTCCCTTTTAAATTTTTAAATCGTTTAATCTGTTTTACAAATTGGGTGTTTTAAATTTGTTTTCGGCCAAAATATTTAATAATTTTAATGGACTTTTAATGTTTGTATTATCTGTATTTTATCTTGGCTGTTCACTGCCCTGAGTCCTCCGGGAGTAGGGCAGTATAGAAATTTGATAAATAAATAAATAAACCCTAACATTTGCAGCTTGCCAACAAAGAAAAGAATTCCTTCCTTTTTTGAGGATGTAAATTTACAAGTCATGAGTTTTTCTTCTGCGTTAAAGAAAATGGCTTTTTAGAAGTCTGTTTGCTGTGAGAAATTGCTGTGTATCGTTTTTGTAAAAGTTTCGTAACAGATGCATTTATCCTTGCCAGAACTCGGAATTTTTCTTACCTCCTTCATCTGCCGAACTAACATTTTAAAAACACCACGTCTGTCGAATTCTATCGGTGGTTTATTTTGTCTAAAACAACTGAAAATCCAATCTAAATCTGTTGGTTTCTTGGTAAACAGTTATAGAGAATTGTCTTGCCTTATGTAATACCGTATGTGTTTTGAGCTGCAAAAATAGAATTTTTTGCTGAAGTATCTACTTATATTAATCTAGTTTAAATGCACTCTAACCTTGTGATGTGTCTTTGTGATAGGGACGCGGTGGCTCAGTGGCTAAGACGCGGAGCTTGTCGATCGAAAGGTCGGCAGCTCAGCGGTTCGAATCCCTAGTGCCGCGTAACGGGGTGAGCTCCTGTTACTTGTCCCAGCTTCTGCCAACCTAGCAGTTCGAAAGCAGGTAAAAAATGCAAGTAGAAAAATAGGAACCACCTTTGGTGGGAAGGTAACAGCGTTCCGTGCGCCTTTGGCATGCCGGCCAAATGACCACGGAGACGTCTTCGGACAGGGCTGGCTCTTCGGCTTTGAAACAGAAATGAGTACCGCCCCCTAGAGTCGGGAACGACTAGCACATATGTGCAAGGGGAACCTTTACCTTTAACTTTGTGATAACCAGTGAAGGAGAACGTAGTAATAAAAGCCACTTTAACTATATTATTATTTATAGCCTATTATTATTCTATTTAAGCTTTGTGTTTCACAGTCTTTGATGGATGTTGGAGAGAGAGCAACAACCGTGTGACAACACAGATTGGGTTACAATACAGCCAGAGGTGGTATTCAGCCAGTTCGAACCAGTTCACCCGAACTGGTAGCAGAAATTGCATTTGCGAACTGGTAGAGAAAGTAAATGAATACCACCTCTGAATACAGCTATCCCACTCAGTGGTGGGTTTCAAAATTTTTTACTACCGGTTCTGTGGGTGTGGCTTGGTGGGCGTGGCATGGCTTGGTGGGTGTGGCTTGGTGGGCATGGCAGGAGAAGGATACTGCAAAATCCCCATTTCTTCCCGATCAGCTGGGACTTGGGCGGTAGAGAATAGAAGGGGGCGGGGCCAGTCAGAATTTTTACTACCGGTTCTCCAGAACTGGTCAGAACCTGCTGAAACCCACCTCTGATCCCACTACACAAGATAGCTACCATTGGTCTCTTCTGAAACAAGAAGTTTTTATGAACCGTTACTTCAAAGATCAGGCCTATCCATGGACCCATCTGTGAAAAAATATTATGCACGGAAGAAGCAACCAAATGTTCATAATTAGATTGTTCATGGAACAAACCATCCAAATATTTCTTTTCCTACATAAGTACTACCTGGAAATTTGGATGCTGTCGTTTCCATCGGTTATTACATATCTGGGCCTCATCCAATTTAATCCACATGTTTATTTGCATCTGAGCCTCACCGTATTTGCTTTCGATCAGCTGTGGCTTCCAATTGGTCTAAAAGACAGACCCTTGAAGAACTATTCAAAGGTTTCTTTTTAAGTTGGTAAGCAGAGGTGGCATTCAGCCGGTTTGGGCCGGTTCGCCCGAACTGGTAGCGGAAATTGCAGGTGGGCCTGTCCACCCGCCCATCCGCCTGGCTCTATGCCGTCCTATTTAGGTATGTTTTTGAGGCCGTGTGCATGCATGGAAGGAGCACGCATCAGCAAAGCACATGTACGGAAGGCCAGGCGCATGAGGGGACGGGCGTGTGCTAGTGAATGTATAGTTTTTTTCCAGATTTGAAATATATCTTTTTTCTATTCCCTGCATATCCCTAAAATCAGAGCTGGATCTGGTTTGTTATGTTTTGACACTTGGCATCATCTTCGTGCTGTAATTTATTCCACAGATTTTATTCAGCCTGGATGTTGTTAATCCCTACTTAAAAATGAATTACATGCTGCAGGCAAAAAATTTTCATTGTTGCATCTTTATCGACAATTGTAATTGGGTAATTATTTGCATGCGAGTTATTAAAAGATGACAGTTTGCAAGAAAGGTATCTGATATTTTGCAAGTTAAATATTTTGCATTGACAATAAAGGTTTGAATTTGAATTTAAAACCATTGTGGGAAGCCCCTCCCTCCAGGGGTGAAATCCAGCAAGTTCTGATAGGTTCTGGACAACCGGTAGCAGAAATTTTGAATAGTTCGGAGAACTGGCAAATGCCACCTCTGGCTGGCCCCCGAGTGGGGTGGGAATGGAGATTTTGCAATATTCTTCCCTCAGGAGTAGGGAAGGAATGGGGATTTTGCAGTATCCCTCCCCTGGAGTGGAGTGAGAATGGAGATTTTGCAGTATCCTTCCCCTGCCATGCCCACCAAGCCATGCCCACCAAGCCACACCACACCCACCAAGCCATGCCTACAGAACCGGTAGTAAAAAAAAATTGGATTTCACCACTGCCCCGCTCCCAGAATGAAATATTTTGGGAAATATTAAAAAGGCAGAATATTACATTTCCCTAAATGAGAAATGGAGAAACATGTTTTTAGAGGCAGAAAGCAACCCCCACCTTTTCTTAATAGCCCACAGCAGATGTCAGCACTTAAGAGATAAAAAGCCTATTGAAAGAAGACAAGTATCTAGATACCCTGTTTCCCACAAAATAAGACATCCCCTGATAATAAGCCCAATCGGGCTTTTGAGCCCATGGCAATAAGGCCAAGCGCTTATTTCAGGGTTCAAAAAAAATCTAAGACAGGGTCTTTTCGGGGAAACATGATAGCTCTATTCATAAGCAAATACTCTCACCCAAGAGCCAAAACAGGACAAAAGCCATTAAGCCACAACAATAGGAGTTGCATCACTCCCCAGAGCAGTCCAAACTTCAACCAAACCTGGGAGCTCAGACAAACACCCTTTCCTCTTTTGCCTATACAGCCAGCTATGACCCCTACATGACCCAATAGGAATCTGACAACAGCCAGTAGAATACATATTCTTGTATAGGAACAGGAAGCTCAAATACAAAGCCCAAAGAAGATATAAATCTCTCCCCCCCACTCTCAATTCCATTTTGTTCAAGCTGCACCAGGACCTCAAAACCCATATGGTTCTGAGGTCAATAAACAGTCTTTCCAATCAGCCTCCACGTTTCCAGTCTCTTCCTCTCAGCTTGGGACTGAACCAGATGGATATTTCTTCCTACACCATCATAGTCAATTTCCTAGATTGTAATTGTTTAATATGGCATTCTCTTACTTCTGCTGTCAAGATGGGTTTTGAATTGTCTGTATGCATGGAAGGAACTTCAAATGAACATCTCCAGGTCTTTCCAAAATGCTAACAAGGGCACATTGCACTGATTTCCTCAAAAAATACAGATTGGGAACATTAGTTTTCCTTCTGTTCCTTCAGTATTTCTTTTACGTTTTGCTAAAAGCATAATTCAGATCAGTTTTGGTGGAACAAGCTGTGATTATTGAAGTCTACTGTCAGACAGCTGCTAACTCTCTGGCTTAATTGATGGGGAAACTCACACAATTTCTTTGAATTATGGAGTGGAACAAAGGAGGGTTTTGCAGCCAAGTCAAGAGCGAGACACAAACCGTCCTTAAAGGTAAAGGTAAAAGTTCCCCTCACACATATGTGGTAGTCGTTCCTGACTCTAGGGGGCGGTGCTCATCTCTGTTTCAAAGCTGAAGAGCCAGCGCTGTCCAAAGACGTCTCCGTGGCCATGTGGCCAGCATGACTCAACGCCAAAGGCGCACGGAACACTGTTACCTTCCCACCAAAGGTGGTCCCTATTTTTCTACTTGCATTTTTTACGTGCTTTCGAACTGCTACGTTGGCAGAAGCTGGGACAAGTCACGGGAGCTCACCCCGTTACGGGGCACTAGGGATTCGAACCGCTGAACTGCCGACCTTTCGATCGACAAGCTCAGCGTCTTAGCCACTGAGGCACCGCGTCCCCTTACTAAAGAGTAAATAAACTCAGAGGGACTCTTTAATTTACTATATTGGGGATGTTATGGAAAGACGGTTAATCAAAAGTCCTTTAAATGTTTTGAGCCAGCCAGATTTTTCTGCTTTTAGAAAGAATAATACTTTCTTTTCCAACTTCAAGGAGGAAAAAAAAGTAAGACTATAAGGAACTGTTAAACCCCCCCAAAAAAAAACCATGTGATATTTCTTTTAGCATCTTTCCAAGCATATTTCCGTTAATTGAAAGAATTGATTCCATTGTGAAAGCCAAATCTGGCCCTAGCTTCTGCCTCAGTTTACCTTCCCAATAAGCAACTGAGTCAGAAGATCATTTAAAAGCAGTTTATTAGGGTACCCCAGGGGTGAAATCCTACCGGTTCGGACCGGTTCAGGCGAACTGCTAGGGATTATTGACATCAGTTTGCCGAACCGGTAGTAATCACCCCTTGTTGGCCCCACCCACCCCTGGCAGGTCGTTGCTCACTTTTTCCGGCTGCTTGATATTCCACAGAATTCAACGTTAAATGCAGCAGAGAAAATCCTAACTTTTCTTCCTCCATTCAGAACAGAGCTACTGCAGCCTGTCCCTTTAAGGTAATCCCCAGGAGGGAGGGGGCCAGGGGGGAGCAGCTGCAATGGAGCCGTTTTCGTGAAAGGCAGGAAAATGGGGAAGGGGATTTTCCTGCCTGTCGTCCATTCCTCAATCTCAGCACAGACTGAGGGAAGGATGGTAGGCAGGAATATTCCCCTCCCCATTTTCCTGCCATTCGTGACAAGGAGTGGCTGGGAGGGGAGGGGCCAGTGAGGAGCCCCTCTAGGGCCGTGATGGCGAACCTATGGCACACTGGTGGCACGTGTAGCCATATCGGTGGGCACACAAGCTCAGCTGATTTTCAAGCCTTCTGAGCCCAACAGAAGTAGGAAAACTGTTTCCTGCCTCTGGAGGGCCTCGGGAGGTGGTGGGGAAGGCCCATTTTTTTGCTGTCCCCAGGCTCCAGAGCCTTTCTAGGAGTCTGGGAAGGGCAAAAACTGGTCCCACTGGAAGTTGGCAAACGGGCCGTTTCTGGACTCCGGAGGGCCTCTTCCCAGACTCCTACAGAGGCTCTGGAGCCTGGGGACAGCAAGAAACGGGCCAACCAGAAGTTGGCAAACGGGCCATTTTTGTCCTCCGGAGGGCCTCCAGGGAGGTGGGGAAGGCTGTTTTTGCCCTCTCCAGACTCCTAGAAAGGCTCTGGAGGCTAGGGAGAGCAAAAAACGAGCCTACCGTGCCATCGCGTACCAGGAATGGGGGGAGCGGGGGCGGCAGTCGCGCATGCATGCATGGGGGCAGGGTGCATAGAATTATGGGTGTGGGCACCCACGCATGTGACCCCCCCCCTGTTCCTGGCACGCGATGGCAAAAAGATTAGCCATCACTGCTCTAGGGGAATAATTACGTGAAAATTGATAACAGAACAAAAGACCTTGGCGGTCTTCTAGTCCAACCCCCTGCTCAGGCCGAAAGTCTACATCATTTGAGAATGGTTGTCCAATCTCCTCTTAAAAACTTCCAGTGTTGGAGCAGGAGCACCCACAATTTCTGGAGGCAAGTCGTTCCACAGATGAATTGTTCTGTCAGGAAATTTCTCCTTAGTTCTAAGCTGCTTCTCTCCTTGATTAGTTTCCACCCATTGCTTCTTGTCCTGCCTTCAGGTGCTTTGGAGAATAGCTTGACTCCCTCTTCTTTGTGGCAGCCCCTGAGATACTGGAAGACTGCTATCATGTCTCCCCTAGTCCTTCTTTTCATTAAACTATGGATAGATAAAAATCCTTCCTTCCTTTCTTTCATTCCCATCTTCCTTCCTTCTCTTTCTTTCTTTCTTTCCTTTTCTTTTTCTTTCTTCCTTCTTTCCTTCCTTTCTTTTTCTTTCTTTCTTTCCTTCCTCCCTCCCTTTCTCCCTCCCTCCCTCCCTCCCCCTCCACATGCTTCTTTCCCATTCTTTTCTTCTTAGACTCTTTAAAACATTTGCTGTTGTGGCTATTTCAAACATCTGCATTCCTTTCAAAGTAAATGTCTTCCTTTTCTCCAGCATGGGGCCTCTCGTAAGCTTTCAGGTGAAAGGAAGTGAGAGGAAACAGTATGGCATTTTTTTCTTTCTTTCACAGCCAGCCTCTCACAAAAATCTGATTTTTTTTTTCTAATTGAGAAAAATCTGTTCCAGAGCTGCCCATGCAGAGAGTTCGCTATGCCAGACACCCACTCCCACCATCTGGTACGGAGACCGAGGGAAACTGTTCTCCTCAGTAAAACAGGCTAAATGCCCATACCTCAAAAAAAAAAAAAAAAAAGGAAGGGGAAAATGAAACAAAAATAGAATTAAAAATAATAATAATAATACGCAATAACCAAAAGGAAAAATATCCTGTTTCCCCTAAAAATAAGACACCCCCTGATAATAAGCCCAATCAGGCTTTTGAGTGCATGCGCTAAAATAAGCCTCCCCCCAAAAATAAGCTCTCCCCTCGAATACCACTTTAGATTGAACTGAAAAGGGAAACAACAGGAGAGAGGGGAAGGAGTAGAGAGAGAGGAAGGGAAAAGAGAGGAGAGGAGAAGGAAGAAAGGGAAAAGGAGAGGAAGAAAAAAGAGGGGAAAGAGGAGTAGAGGAGAAGGTTAGAAGGGGGGAAGAAGAGTGGAGTGGGGGAAGAGAAGGGGAAGTAGGAAAGAGAAGGAGAGAAAGAACGAAGGAAGTAGGAGAAGAGAGAGGAAGGAAGAGAAGGGGAGGAGAAGAAGAAAGATTGGAGTAAAGGTTAAGGGTAAAAGAGCAGCCCCGAAAAAGTAAAAATGAAAAGTTAAAAGAAAAGATGAATGAAAAATGATGAAAATGACTGTACAGGTAAATGTGTTTATGAGAAATAAAAATAATTTAAAAAAAAAAAATAAGCCCTCCCCGAAAATATTTAAACGCAGAGCTGGAAATCAGGTAAGACGGCAAGAGGAGCCTCGTCTTGCTCCACGTGCCCCAAAATAATAAGACCTCCCCGAAAATAAGGCCTAGTGCTTATTTTGGGGTACAAAAAAATATAAGACAGGGTCTTATTTTCGGGAAAACACGGTAGTCACAGACAAAAAAAGGAAGACCTCGGAAAGGGTACATTAGAGACAAGGCGCAGTCGAAAGTTGGACTTTTAGGCATAAATTTAAAATAAATTTAAAATCAATTTCAATCAATCAATAAAAATAAATTTAAAAATATAATTGGTGGCCATTTTTTTATTGGTTTTAATCTCACAGAATAAAAAGAGGAATTGTCCTATCTTGGGCAGAGTTCTGTGCCAGACAACGCCGAGGAAAAACTTGAAGCAAACTTATCTAGAGTACCATTATACGGGTAGTCCTCGACTTACGACCACAACGGAGCCCGAATTTTCTGTCGTTAAGTGAGACCTTTGTTTAAGAGGGTTTTGCCCCGTTTTACCAGTTTCTGGCCACAGTTGTTAAGCGAATCGGTGCAGTTGTTAAATTAGCCACACCGTTGTAAAGGGGATCGCGTAACGTACACACACACCCAGGACACTGCGACCGTCATAAATACGAACCCATTGGCAAGAGTTTGAATTTTGATCGCAGGACCTCAGGGACGGTTGTATGTGTGAAAAACGGTCATAAGTCACTTTTTTCAATACCGTTTTCTTGAAAACGGTGGTGCCGGGATTCTGGTCTAACCGCCCCCCCCTCCTTCCTCAGGTGCACAATCCATTACAGCGCGTCCTGCTTAAGCAAACATTTTGTGACAACAAAGCATGCATGCTCCTTTCTGAAGATTTGAAGCATGGATTTCTGCTCATGTGAAGCTCGGTTGATACGCAGATTGCTTATACGCAGATCGTGCATGAATATACATGCTTATGTAACACCGGACCTGGATTATAGGAAACAGCCGAGGAATATAACCAGAGCGCTGGGAAAAAAAAAAACCCACGAAAAATATCTTTGATTGAATGGTGGCGAGGTGACTAGATTCTGCCCAGCAGCACTGGGGATTCATCGGAAACACATGTCTAATCCGCCGTAGTTATGTTACATAACAAATGTGGCAAACTGCTTTGCACTGCTCATTCCGTTCTCTCTTAGTATTAAACTGCCACACAGTTTATGGATTGGAGTTTTTAGTATAGTTAGACCCTGTATAATTGGCAGACTGGATTTGATCATAGATTTTAGGTGTAGAATAGAATAGAATAGAATAGAATAGAATAGAATAGAGTAGAATACAATACAATAACAATACAATACAATACAATACAACACAATAGGGAAAGAATAGAAAGGGAAAGAATAGAATAGAATAGAATAGAATAGAATAGAATAGAATAGAATAGAATAGAATAGAATGCAATGCAATGCAATGCAATGCAATGCAATGCAATGCAATGCAATGCAATGCAATACAATACAATACAATACAATAGGGAAAGAATAGAATAGGGAAAGAACAGAATAGAATAGAATGCAATGCAATGCAATGCAATGCAATGCAATACAATACAATACAATACAATACAATAGGGGAAGAATAGAATAGGGAAAGAACAGAATAGAATAGAATGCAATGCAATGCAATGCAATGCAATGCAATACAATACAATACAATACAATAGGGGAAGAATAGAATAGGGAAAGAATAGAATAGAATAGGTATGTATTTGTATTATGTAAGCACATATAGAATAGAATAGAATGACAAGAGTTGGAAGGGACCTTGGAGGTCTTCTAGTCCAACCCTCTGCCTAGGGAGGAAACCCTACACCACTTCAGACAAATGGTTGTCCAATCTCTTCTTGAAAACTTCCAGTGTTGGAGCATTCACAACTTCTGCAGGCAAGTTGTTCCACCGATTCATTGTTCTAACTGTCAGGAAATTTCTCCTTAGTTCTAGGTTGCTTCTCTCCTTGATTAGTTTCCACCCATTGCTTCTTCTCCTGCCTTCAGGTGCTCTGGAGAATAGCTTGACTCCCTCTTCTTTGTGGCAGCCCCTGAGATATTGGAAGACTGCTATCATGTCTCCCCTGGTCCTTCTTTTCATCAGAGTAGACATACCCAGTTCCTGCAACCGTTCTTCATCTGTTTTAGCCTCCAGTCCCCTAATCATCTTCGTTGCTCTTCTCTGCACTCTTTCTAGAGTCCCAACATCATTTTTTACATCGTGGCGACCAAAACTGAATGCCGTATTCCAAGTGTGGAATACTTACCAAGTGTTATTATTTTATTTGCTAGAATTTTTAATTGTATATTTACTGAGTGTTTTTATTTGTTCTGGTTTATTTGTTCTGTGACTGTAAGAAACTGAATTGAGTTGAATTGAATTGCATGCCCTTTTATCCAGAGAAGGTAAGTATTGAAGGAAAAGCAATTATTGTTTGTGGTTTGGTGTTTTTTTTTTTTTTTGTTTTGTCTTTTGTACAAGTAGTCCCCGACTTACAACGGTTCATTGAGTGACCCTTCAAAGTTACAACAGCACTGAAAAAAGTGACTTATGATCATTTTTCGCATTTACAACCGTTGCAGAATCCCAATTTTCTATGTGATTAAAATTCAGGTGCCTGGCAACTGTCTCACATTTATGGCGGTCGCAGTGTCCCAAGGGGGTGTGTCACGCAATCTCCTTTTGTGACCTTGTGACTAGCAAAGCCGATGGGGAAAGCCAGATTCACTTAACAACCGGGTTACTAACTAATCAACTGCAGTGATTCATTGAATGACGGTGACGAGAAAGGTCGTAAGACGGGGCAAAACTCACTTAACAACACATGTCTCACTTAACAGCATAAATTTTGGGCCCACGTGTGGTTGTAAGTCAAAGCAGGGGTAGGATTCAGTTGGTTCGGACTGGTTCGGGCGAATCGGATGTTAATTTTAATCTGGTTCGCCGAACCGGTTGTTCCAAGAACTGGCTGACCCTGTACACCCCACCTCTCCCCTCCCAGGAGTCTCCACACAGCCCGTTTTGGATGCCAGGTAAGAGCAGGGTGCATGCAGAGGCTCTGGGAGGGTGAAAAACAGGCCTACCAAAAGTCTGGAAACGGGCCTGTTTCTAGCCTCCGGTGGGCCTCTGGTGCCCAGGGGAAGCCATTTTCACCCTCCCTGAGGCTCCAGAAAAGCCTCTGGAGCCTGGGGAGGGTAAAAAAACAGGTCTATCAGAAGTACTGGAAGTCCGGAAATGGGCCCATTTTTGGCTTCCGGAGGGCCTCTGGTGCCTGGGGGAGGCCATTTCACCCTCCTGGAGGCTCGAGGAAAGCCTCTAGAGCCTGGGGAGGGTGAAAATGCCCACGCCCGCCATGGTGTAGGAGGCCGAGTAGGCCACGTCCCCATGGCCATGCCCACCCAGCCACCAGGCAGCGAACCGGCTACTGAAATTTTTCAATCCCACCCCTGAGTCGAGGGCTACCTGTATTTGCTCCCTGAAAAATATATGTCTGTAGTAAACATCACTCCAATAGAAAGGAAATGCGGGGACTTAGAAATGCAGGATAAACATTTTTTCAAGTTGGATAAGTTTTCATTTTGGTTGAGCGACGAGATTTTCATTCAATTGCACACAGAGAGTGTTTCATGGCTAGGGTGAAGATGTACGCATTGATAGTATCACACAAACGACCCGTGTTATATAATTGTATCAGCTGCATCGTGACATAGAACTCAAGTCATGCACATTGCAAAATTCACATCATTTGTGCAACAACTTCCAGATGTCATCTTGGGTTATTTTTTTTTTCAATCTCCAAAACCAGTAGAATAGTTAAGTAGTCGAATTCCAGACATCCAGAATAGGCGCAGTACAACTTTTGTTGTGTTCTGTCAGGCTCCAAAATCGAGAAAGACACATGGTGATTTTTCCAAGTTGATTGCTTTATTGTTCCACACCTATAGACAGAATCTTGCCAAAATGAAGTACCCTTCTATCTACAAGAAATGACCACATTTTGTGAACTGTTAGGGAGGAGCTGTCTTCACCCACTTTCTCTCACACAAACTATCTGAACTGAGCTGCCTCTTACTCCTTTGGAATGCACCCCTCCTTCCTGGGAATCCAGACTACGTTCCACTTCAGTTCTGCCATCTGTTTGTAGAGTTACAAACCTTGCAAACACTCTCTCCTGCTTTCCCAGTTGTTTTATTCCAGCAAGTTTTCCTGGAGTTTCTGTTTCTGTCCAGGGTTGTCTTCGGGATGTCATCGAAGCGGTGCCTGATTTTCGTGTGACGCACACATGTGATGCACATAAAGAACAGATGGAACTTGATTGTACCACTGTGGACAGGGGTGGGATCCAGCCGGTTCGGACCAATTCGGTGGAACTGGATGTTAATTTTAATCTAGTTTGTCGAACCAGTAGTTGCAAGGACTGGCTGACTCCGCCCACCCCACCCCACCCCTCCCCTCCCCTCCCAGGTCTCCACGCGGCCCATTTTGGATGCCAGGTAAATGCAGAGCTCACACGGAGACTCTGGGAGGGCGAAAAACGGGCCTACCGGAAGTATCCGAAGTCCGGAAACGGGCCCATTTCCAAACCTCTGGAGGTTTGAGGAAAGCCTCCAGAGCCTGGGGAGGGCGAAAATGTCCCCCCATGGTGCAGGAAGCTTAGTAGGCCATGCCCCCATGGCCAGGCCCACCCCGCAACCGGGCAGAGAACTGGCTGCTAAAATTTTTCAATCCCACCCCTGACTGTGGCCATTCTTTTAATAGTTTCCCCCTTCCCCCGCATCCTAAGAGCATCTCTGCTCTTATCTGTGTTGGGAAGCACCCAACCTGGCCAGGAGGAGGAATCAAGCTGGGAAC